>JAVJGI010000040.1:411421-437728 GCA_035590275.1 Ibycter americanus | reverse complement strand
GCCGGGCCCAAAGAGTGGTGGTGAATGGAGTTACATCCAGCTGGTGGCTGGTCACAAGTGGTGTTCCCCAGGGCTCAGTACTAGGGCCAGTTCTGTTTAGTATCTTTATCAATGATCTGGACAAGGGGATCAAGTGCACCCTCAGCAAGTTTGCAGATGACACCAAGCTGGGTGGGAGTATTGGTCTGCTTGAGGGCAGGAAGGCTCTGCAGGGGGATCTGGATAGGTTGGATCGATGGTCTGAGGCCCGTTGTGTGAGGTTCAATAAGGAGAAGTGCTGGGTCCTGCACCTGGGTCACAACCACCCCACGCAGTACTACAGGCTTGGGGAAGAGTGGCTGGAAAGCTGTCTGGTGGAAAAGGACCTGGGGGTGTTGGTTAACAGCCCGGCCAAGAAAGCCAAGCGCATCCTGGCTTGTATTCAAAACAGTGTGGCCAACAGGACAGGAACATTCCCCTGTACGTGGCACTGGTGAAGCTGTGAGTCAAATACTGTGTTCAGTTTTGGGCCCCTCACTACAAGAAAGAGATTGAGGTGCCGGAGCGTGTCCAGAGAAGGACAATGAAGCTGGTGAAGGGCCTAGAGAGCAAGTCTTATGAGGAGCAGCTGAGAGAACTGGGGTTGTTTTGCCTGCAGAAAAAGAGGCTCAGGGGAGACCTTATTGCTCTCTACAACTACGTGAAAGGAGGTTGTAGTGAGGTGAGTGTTGGTCTCTTCTCCCAAGGAACAAGTGATAGGACAAGAGGAAATGGCCTCAAGTTGCACCAGGGGAGGTTTAGATTGGGTATTAGGAAAAATTTCTTCACCAAAATGGTGGTCAAGCATTGGAACAAGCTGCCCAGGGAAATGATTGGGTCACCATCCCTGGAGCTATTAAGACCTGTAGATGTGGTGCTTAGGGACGTTGTTTAGTGGTGGACTTGGTGATCTTAAAGGTCATTTCCAACCTAAAGGATTCTATTATTCTATGATTCTAACTACATAATCCTTGAAGGCATTTAAGGAATATGGACTTGAATTCTGTCATAGTTTAACCCCAGCTGCCAACTAAGTACCATGCAGCCACTCACTCACTCTCCCTCTCCCTTGCTGGAATTGGGGGTAAAACCCATGGATTGAGATAAGAACAGTTTAATAATTGAAATAAAGTAAAATATACTACTACTAATAATAATAATAATAACAACAACAACAGTAATGAAAAGGGAGATAATAAAAACAGAGAGAGGAATAAAACTCAAGAAAAACAAGTGATGCACAATACAATTGCTTGCCACCTGCTGATGGATGCCCAGCCAGTCCCCCAGCAGCAATCAGCAGCCTCCAGCCAACTCCCCCCGTTTTATACACTGAGCACGATGTTCTATGGTATGGAATATCCCTTTGGCTAGTTCGGGTCAGCTGTCCTGGCTCTGCTCCCTCCCAGCTTCTTGTGCACTTGCTCACTGGCAGAGCATGGGAAACTGAAAAGTCCTTGACTTAGAGTAAGCACTACTGAGCAATAGCTAAAACATCAGTGTGTTATCAACATTATTCTCATACTAAATCCAAAACACAGCACTGCACCAGCTACTAGGAAGAAAATTAACTCTATCCCAGCTGAAACCAGGACAGTTTCATACAGTTTTGAATCAACTCTGCCTCTCTGATCTGCTTTTCCCTACACTTTATTTTGAATGCATTTTTCTCCTCCTGTCCTGCCCTCTCCGTTCCAAACCTCTGTTGTGTCATTTCCAGAGAAAAACAATCACTCACATCTTGAATTAAAAAGATGCATTTCTAATTCCAGCGTATACACCTTGCTTATTGCCAAAATTAATCATGAAAATCATTAAGATGTTGGAGGTTCAGAGGGTAAACCAAAACACATTGCTGATGTTACAGGAATTCTTTCTCACAGGAAGGGGAAGGAAACCTACAGTACTACCAGCTCTGGATATCGGCAGATAAAATGGCATGAACATTCATCTCTGCTCTCAAATATTCCCTTCAGAAATGCTCTGAAAAGCAAATTATGCAGGACGGTGCCATGGGATTGTCCCATGGACTGGGATTGTTCACACTGGGCTGGGAAAAGGACTCCAAATTGCAGTGGGACAGGAGCTGGGGGCTCTTTATGCTTTGCGGTTCCCCTTCTTGAATCATTTTGGCCACAAGGATACAAAAGGCTTTGTTTCATTCAAAATAGGCAGGGGAAATCTTTGAAAAAGGCAAGTTTAAGCCAATTGTGCTAGTTTTAGTACCCAGTGCAGTGCACAATGCAGGACTTTGTGTAGACTCCAAAGAGAGGAGCATATGTGCGTATTTAAATGGGAACTGAAAAGGAATACTCTGTCAACTGCCCAGGACCTGGGATGTTTAGGGATCAGTTTCCTAAGTGAGTGTAATGGCATGAGAGCAGTTAGGAGGTGATTCAGATCAACATGCAGAGCAAAGGTCTCTGAAAGAGAGGCTTGCCCTGGACATTGATCTGTAGAATATCTCTCAGCTGAAACATATACCTTTGTGAAGTGTGTTTGGATAATGAAAACAGGCAGGGAAGGATCTCCTTTAGGTTTTTGTTCTCCTGGAAATACTGCCTTGTAGACAGAGGAAAGATTGATAGGGACCCAAACAGAGATGTCCACCTAGTGAGATATACTTCCGGGATGTGCTTGTATCAGTAGTTACCCCTTCCAGCTGCTTGTCACTGCCAATCCACTGGATGAGCCACTTATTTATTTTTCCTCATGGAAAACCAGCTCGATTACTTTCATTGTTCTGCTTGTTGATCTGAGCTGATTTTCATCAGCAGCTGACTGAAGAATGCTGCCATAAATTGCCTGCAGCATGTTTGACAGCCACTGACAGCCAGAATGGCAGGGGAGGGAAGGTGGGGACAGCAGAGTCCAGCAAGAAGATCTGAAAGATATGTAAAACCACCGGCCAAAGCCTAGAAACCCTATATTCCTTCACTTCGCTCAACCAACTTAGATCCCTAAAGCCCAGTGCACCTAGTGAACTGTGAGCCTTGATAATTGCCGCAGCAAGGGGACACACATTCCTGGGATTTGGAAACTAAGTAGACAGAGGGATACCCCAAGTTCAGTTCGGGCTACAGTAGAAAGAAAAATGGGATATGCAGGCAGAAACTGTCTTCAGCAGTTTCAGAACTCTTCTGCACAATCCTTGCTTGCACCAGCAACGCTGATATATCATGAATAATGGCAGGCATCTTTTATATGGGAACACCTTTTGTACAGCACATCCTCTACGTGTCTGGAAAGTACCCTAAAATAAGTGAGACACTTCTGAATGGGCCACTGTTCCATTGCTTCTCTTGAACTGGGTCATGGTACAGCCAAGAATACAAGGTGCCTGGGTCCAGCAGGACAGCCCATATAAAGCAGTCACCTGGCTCTCCAGGATAAGGTTCTTCATCCCCAGCAGATAGTGATAATTCCATTTCTCTTCTGCTTCAGACATAGAAAACCAAAGTAGGACAGCAGTGCAGAAGTCCCTGCACCTCACACCTCATGTTTCCTGTTGGGTAGGCAGTCCTTGTTCTGCATGTTGAGTTCATGTTTATGCACTGTTTAGGAAATCTTATCTTGATTTCATTGTGAGGACTGCGTATATAAAGCCTAGGGCTTGGCATCCCTGAGGTCTGGCCACAGGTCCTCTGAGAGCAGTTGGTTTTGTTGCAGGGTCACCTTTCACCGCACCATTTTATATATTATAAAATATATGTTTTATACCGTTATACCATAACATCATACAGTTATACCATACTTTTGCTACCTTGTGTTCAACACTGGAATTGAACATGGAGCCCTACCATGGAGCATCGTGGATTTAATGGGGAAAACACTGGGATTCAACTAAAAGTAGAGCATATCTCAGTGGGTGGTTACAGTCAGTTACTTTCCACAATTTCTGCTGTGCATAGAGCAGTCTTTGTCCCTGTGCAGCTGAAATAGTAAACAGGCTAATGAGCCACTCCTGGCCTTTCCTTACATGTAGGCACCCCTGCCCACCACCATTGTCAAGGAGGACTGGCTCTTTTGCAGAGAGCCCAGCAGAAGGGAGGCCAGCCTCTTCCCGGTGTGGCTGAATGAAGGAACCTGCTCCTTATCTTTTTTGTAGCAGCAGAGCGTGTGCATATCAAAAAGAGACAAACCAAACTGGCAGAAACCGTCTTTCATGATATCATAACTCTTTTGAGCAATTTGGCTTGCTTGCAATTGTTGCCACATCAGTCACACCACTGGATTGCTACGGGAGCTGAATGAGGACAACATCTCCTTCCATTACTGCCCACCTCAGGAATGGGCTTGGCTCCCTTGCGTTGCATGGAGCAGTGACAGTCCCAGTGAAAGGAAAGCACTGAGACCACTGTTCCACCTGATTGCCAGGGGTGCCCCCCACTTTGTCTTTACACCAACAAATGCTGAGACCTCTGGGCCACTGTGCTGTTGCACTACTTACCTACTCAGTAGCTATACCATCAGCTAAGGCATCTATGGAAAAGGGTAGAAAAATCAAACCCTTTGTCAGCTGTTCTTCCCAGGCTAACATGTTGCCAATTAAACTGTCTTGAAGCAAAGCTAAGAAAAACATATGTTCTGCATGTGTACCTAGTAACTAACAAAAAAAAAAAAAAAAAAAACAAAGAAAGAAATCTGGTGTGTTCCACCTTTTCCCCTGTGCCTTTGGAAATCTGTCCCTGATTTCCATTGCTGTTCTCACAAACATTTGGAAATCAGAAGGTCAGTCCTCTGAGGTTTTGTGGTCACCTGGTTTGAGTAACCCTAGGACCTAATGCCAGATCAGTAGACCCTCTCAGCCTAGCACATAAGGAAGGCCTTTATGAGATTAGCTCCCAAATTTGTGCTTAGATGCTTTCCATAATTTTGAATTTATGCTTGAATGGAAATTTTAGGCTGTTCTTAAAAGGCTGTGCACCTCAAGGTTCTGTACACACAAAGCCCACACTACCTGCCTGCCCTTGCTTGACTTCTTCCTTGCATCCCTCTTAGATAACGTTCGGTGGCTGATAGCAGATGGACAAGCTGATTGATAGGGTTTGTCTTTCTGCCCTTAAAATGCTGCAGTTTCATTGAAAAGTAGTCCAAGTGCCAGGCAACCAGCCGCATCACCCCGTGGGGCTGTATTTACACCACTAAACACCTATCCACCCTAGGAAGTGATCCTTGGCTCCTATCACAAGGCCCACCAGGGTGGTGATTTTATAATATGAAGCTGAGGGCACATCCCTCGGAGAAAGCACAAGAGCCTGTGTGTTTGAAGACAGTGGGAATGATGATAAAGGCACTGTAAGGCATCTGCTTCAGTTTCACCATCACTGCCAGTGGGGAAGGCTACCCAGAGGAGGTGTCACCTGCACCATGTCGGGGTTTTGTCTCAGGCAGAGCTGGTTGGATCGGTCCAAAACAGATCCTGGGACAGAAGAAGCAGTTTTGCTATGTGGGCAGTCAGATGTTCATTGCCTCAGTCTCTTCCCTGGATTGTTTTTATTTAACAGGACAGGGCATAACCCCAGAGCACAGGTGGGAGATCAGACTGTGCAGAGGCTATTCCACAGTCCTCTCTCTCAGGCATGAAGAAGACACAGTCCCTAGTTTTTTAAAGGCTGTCCTGCTTAAAGTAATTACCCCTCATGGTTTTCAGATGCAGAAACCAAGCACCGAGCATGAGGCTTTTAGGCTACAAAAATCCCACCCTGCATGTTGAAGATGCCCTTCACCAAAAGCTTTTCTTCTCTTCCCTCTTCTGCAGCTGTTTGACAGAAGGCCTTAGAGATTAGCTGCATTCCTGTGAGCTATTTATACTGAAATATTTTGTGTTGAAAGATGTAAGCCCTTTGTTTCCTCTGTATGTACACAGTGATCCCTGAGGGCAAGCAAACCCTGCTTTGTTTCGGATCAGATACATTATGATTACTGTTGTAAAACGACCCCAAGTGCATTTTTATGAGTCAGTCTCACCTTTACACTTCCACATGTCACAAGGCACTCTCGGATGTCTGTGCAGCTTTCCAGTTCCAGATTACCCTAGTTAAAACAAGTCTAATCCCCACTTGAGGTGATGCTTCCAAAACATTTTCTCTGAAACAATGTTTCTTGATAAGTTTTCCAGGCCCAGAAAGCATTTAGCTCCCTGGTTGAGCAAAGTAAGAAAAGCCTCCAGTAATATGGCTGGCCAGTTTGGCTGGGTGGTATGTTGGATTAGGCAATCCTCATATGTAATGTAACCCTCATATCCCAAAATAAAATGCATGGGGCCGTGCAATATTCTCTGCTCCTGTGAATGGAGAGTTACTATGCTTCCACACCTCCCAGGTGAGAGGATTTAAAAAAGAAACATGGAGATGAGAATGGTACAAAAACCCAGGCAGGCAAACATATGGATAGATTTCGCTTTAGACATCGCTACTCTTCCTCCCTGCCCACAGCAGAAGAGCTCGTCTGCTGGAGCATACGGTCAGGCTTGTGCAGGAAAAACAGGCTCAGGGATGCAACGTCACAGAGGGACCCCAGTGCAAGTGCCCAGATGGGGACTTTTCTGTCTGCATTGTGGACACCACCTGCAAAGATGGGGATCTGAATAACCAGCCAGCTCCATACCAAGCCAGCTTGATGGAACTGGAGACCCTCTGACCAAAACTCTCACAGGCTTTCCAGCCCCATAAGCAAGGACACTGTCACATGGAAAAATCTAGAGGTATGAAGTCCGAATATTGGGTTTAGAAGAGAAGTCAGCTGGTGATACAACTCAGCCTTCCTTGTCTCCAAGCCAGAGCACTTCTCATCCTTCCCTCAGCTCTGCAGTGAATCTGACAGGACCAGAGGCAATGGGCACAAACTGAAAAGACAGAAGAATTCAACTGAACATCAGGAAACACTTCTTTACTGTGGGTGTGTCTGAGCACTGGCACAGGTTGCCTGGGGAGGTGGAGTCCCTCTCCTTAGAGATATTAAAAAACCACCTAGACATGGTCCTGGGCAACTGGCTCTAGCTGGCCCTGCTTGAGCAGGGGGGTTGGACCAGACGACCTCCAGAGATCCCTGCTAGTTTCCGCCATTATCTGTGATTCTGTGATCTACTGGAAAGGTCTCTTCCCCTGAAGCCTCCCACGTGCTGTGTGGTAGCAGGGAAGCTCAACATTAGCAGCAGCCCTCTGTTACAGTCTCTAACAGAGAGACAGTTTTATGTGATCCAGTATGAGTCACTGGAGTTGCAGGTCAATGGCCAAATTCTTCTGTTACACCCATTTAGTCCCGTGGGCTTCAGCAAGTGGGAGGGTAACGGAACTGGTCCAGATACATTTTATGAAGCAGAAATGCATTTTGGTCCAAGCTGTTTCAAAAGTGTTCAATAAACAAAGCACTTTAATACGATGCCCTGAAAAGGTCACCCAAATCTTATCCCTTTGGGAAGAGAATTCATGTAAACAAGACTTGATTAAGGAATATTACCATCCTAAAGGGGATTCTGCTTTTTCTTGGTCAGTATAGGTGGCCGTCAGCTGCTGAATCCTTCCCCGGTTGCACAATTTAGTGATACAAAACCAAGATGCTGTTATGAACTGTGCACATTTACATCACTAATTTCCCCAAAATGAAGTTTTATGTGAAGTGCTTCCACACTTCACTGGCACTCTGTTTTTAAGAATTTAAAGACCTTTCTCTTCACCTTAGCTTTGATTCGAGGACTTTATTTTCCGTTATTTATTGGTTATCAGTACCACACTTATTAGGCATGCTGCAACCTTAGAAGGCTCCTTCAGATCACCTCAAAACAACCTGAACATTTTTTCCACTTTTTTATTATATCCTTTGGATAACCTATGGTAATTATTTTCCAGACTGAGACAGCAATATGTACCAAATGCCCCCATCCCTCCCAAATAAATATACTAACCAAACAAAAAAACTTGTCTATAAATGAAGTTTCATCATATGGTCTTTATGAAACTTTTCTCGTAACAGATGAATCTTGGCTGCAGTGTAGTTTTATTCGGCTCTGTAAAGCAACAGTGCTGTAGGAAGAAATGTCACTATTGTTACAAATGTTGCTCCAGATTAATGAAAGTTAATTCTAACCAATGGGTTTGTTGTAATTGGTTCCTTTTTATATGGAATTATTCTAAGGTATTGCTGATTTTTTTTATCCAAACATATTTATGGAGAGTACAACAAAAGATATTTGTGATTTGCAATTTTTATTTTACTAAGTGGAATATTTGCACTCATTAGATTTCCGATTTCTATTACCAAAGGGAAATCCTCCACTTTTAAAGATAATAAAGCATCCAGCTGTATTTATACAGAACCTAGACAACAAGTCCACATTTTTTCTGTCTTTTCTCTGGCTTCTTCCTACCTCATATGCTGCATAGTTCCTCAGTCTACCAGCTCTGATTGCTGGGATTGTGCCTGGCATTAAACACTTAACAGAGACCTTTTGTTGCTAACTGCATGGTTATGACAAATGGCAGATTGTTAAAGCAGGAGCTGTGTTATCAAAAGTCAATCAACAGTGTGCCAAAAACTCTGGCTCCTTGTGCAGAATTCAAATGTGGAACAGGCACAATCTAGATTGGAGGAAGAGACAACTCCTAAACACTGCCCATAGAAAAACCTTAGGAAAAAAGAGGAACACAGAGGTGGGTAACTGGGACCAGCAAGTGCGTCACCAAGTGTGTTCTTGTTTACTTGCTTTCACCAGAAAAAACCCTTAGAAGAGGGAACTTTTAAAAACTGACCACAGTGAGGTGAGCCCTGAGGACTTATGGAGGATGAGTGTCCTATCTGCCTTTAAGAAGGTGGAAGTGGAGAAGAGGAACAAATCCAAGGAATTCAGCTGAATGTGGAAAGCTACTGGAACAAATGATGAAATGGCCTGTGAGCGCTTGGAAGATAATACAATGCTAAGAAGCAGCCAGCAGAGTTTTGTCAAAAGTAAAGCATATTAAGGGAATTTAATTTCTTCTCTGACATGGTAACTCATTGTAGAGGGTTCACATGGGAAGGTTTTTGTAGTGGGGGGTACTGCCAGGAGTGGCTTCTGTGAGAAGATGCCAGAAGCTGTCCCCCACGTCAGAAAAAGTCAGGGCCAGCTGGCTCCAAGATGGACCTGCCACTGGCCAAAACTGAACCCATCACCAACAGTCATAGCACCTCTGAGATAACATATTTAAGAAGGGGGAAAAAGTGCTGTGAAAAGCAGACAGAAGAGAGGAGTGAGAATATGTGGGAGCCGCAGCCCTGCAGCCCCCCGGGCAGTGCAGAAGGAGGGGCAGGAGCTGCTCCAGGCCCGCAGCAGAGATTCCCCCCCAGCCCAGCCCAGCCCAGCCCGTGGTGCAGCCCCCGGCGGGGCAGGCTGTGCCCCCAGCCCATGGAGCCCCCGGGGAGAGGGCCCCATGCCGGAGCAGGGGGACGTGCCCTAAAGGAAGCTGCAGCCCATGAAGAGCCCACATTGGAGAGGCTCCTGGCAGGAGCTGTGGCCTATGGAGAGGAGCCCCCACACAAGTAGGTTTGCTGGCAGGATCATGGGGGAACCATGCTGGAGCAGCCCATTCCTGA
The DNA here is from genome assembly GCA_035590275.1 of Ibycter americanus. NCBI lineage: Eukaryota > Metazoa > Chordata > Aves > Falconiformes > Falconidae > Ibycter > Ibycter americanus. The sequence goes on along the minus strand of JAVJGI010000040.1, from coordinate 428,140 downwards.
AGGACTGCACCCCATGGAAGGGACTCGCACTGGAGCAGTTCATGAAGGACTGTGTCCCGTGGCTGGGGCCCCATGCTGGAAAGGGGAAGAGCATAAGGAGAAAGGAGTGACAGAGACAATGTGTGATGAACTGACCACAACCCTCATTCCCCTGCGCTGTTCAAGGGAGAGGAGGTAGATGAGTCAGGAGCGAGGCTGAGCCTGGGAAGGAAGGAGGATTGGGGAAGATGTTTTTGGTTTTGCTTTAATTTCTCGCTGTTCTACTCTGATACTAATTGGTAATAAATTAAATTCATCTTCCCTAAGTCAAGTCCCTTTTGCCCATAATGGTAATCGGTGAGTGATTGCTTTTATTGCTCATTGTCCTCTTACTAATTGGCAATAAATTAAATGAATCTTCCCCAAGTTGAGTCTGTTTTGCCCATGATGGTAATTGGTGAGTGACCTCCCTGTTCTTATCTCAACCCATGAGCTTTTCAACTAATTTTCTCTCCCTCACCTGCTAAGAAGGGGCAGTGAAAGAGCAGCTTGGTGGGCACCTGGCAGCCAGCCAAGGTCAATCCACCACACTCATCCAGCTGATGACAGGGAAGCGACTGACAGAATTTATTGCATTTGTAATAAAAGTTTGGGTAAGACTTCATTATAACATTCTTATAAGGAAAGCAGGGGTATATGATCTACACGAAACTGCTATAAAGTAACCACAAAATTCAGTGGTATGACTCAGAGCAGGGTGCAATAATTGCTACAAAACAGGGATGGCACATCAAACAGCCCCTTTCAGTTTGTGATCTATATCACTGTAAAAAAGAATTCCAATTTACATGAGCAACTGGCACCAACCTGTGCAGGCAGGTTCAACACTCAAAATGATCTCATTAAACAGAAGAAATGGCCTAAATTAATTCATTTATTAAAAACAGAGAAATGAGAAATCGTAGACTAAATAGGAAAAGAAGAGAAGCTTGCAAGGCAGGAATAGCACAGAATGGGATCTACAAACTGAATATGAAAAAGTATAACCCTTGGGTACCTAAGGAAATGTCACCCTGGGACGTATTAGCAGGACTACTGTAAGTCCAACACAGGAGGTAAACCCTGTCATTCAATTAGCTCCCTTTGAGTAACAGATCTATGGAGAGACCCTTCAGCACCTCTGACTTCCAGATTTCAGTGCCAGCTTTGGACCCTGCATGTTAGAAAAGAGGTAAAGGAAACAGAGACACTTGAGTGAAGTGTCTTCACTTGAGTGAAGAACTGTGAACCTGGCAAGCACTTTGGGGGACAAGACTTATGAGGAAATGTTTTAAAAATAAAGTTTGTTTTGTTTTTCAAAATGCTAAAAAGGGAAGACAACCAGTAGAAATGCCACAGAAACACAGAGAGAAGGAAAGTCCTAAAAACGCTAGCTTTCCTGTACATGGAAATGTTTTCAAGAGTGTTACATGTTAGAAGGAAAATTTGTTCTCCAAACGCCCTCAGTCTCTGGTGAGAAAGAACTAACAGGAAGGAAAACCAGAAAACAATTTCTTAAAGTAATGTATCTTAGAAGACATTACCTAGAGAACCTCCAGACTCTATTGCTGGATGATTTTAAAGCAGGTTAAACAAAACTTGATAGGGAATGGCTACATTTACTTAGTCCTTTTTCCAAAGAGGCAGACAGATTCCTATTTCAAGTCCCCTTAAACTCTAATTTTCAATAATTTGATATGAAAATACAGGTTCTGTTCTTTCCGCTAGAAGCTTCTTGGCAGCATTCTCACTATAAGGGGAAAAAAACTACTATTTGGAAAATGCTGTGAATTTCTTTCCAACTCTGGTTTCCTTTCAATAGGGTAAAGCCTTGATTCTTACTCAGAGCCTTGAGGCTAGCAGCCTGTTTTTTCAAATGTATACAGTAAGTCAGTACTTCCAGTAGTATTTTCATCTAATCTTTAATTTTTTACTCCCTTTTAAAGCAGCGCTGCAGTGCTTTAGGTACACCTTTCTTGAAGTCTTTTGCTATTTAAATGGGTACAAATATAAGAAAACACCTGAGCTTCTCTCATCCTCTTTCTATAGGAAGCTGGCAGAAAACCTTTCTTCTAGTCTCTTGCAGGGTCACATCCCTTTTTCCAGAACGTCTGTGCCTCCCTTCTCCCTGTGCTCCTGTGATGTTTACGCCATTTTTCTTCTGCAAATATTTACACCATCAGTAAACTGAGCATAAAGTAATAAACAGAAAAAGACACATTCAGCTTCCAGAGTTACTTGGTTTGTCTCTACACTGTGCAGCAGTAAATGCCTATCTTGATCTCAAAGCCCTTGTCATTTGGGCTACCTGCTTCCTCAGTGGAGTTTCCTAGACTTAAAACCATCTTAAATGCAGCTAAACTTCCTCAAAAACAGCAGCTATCCCTTGCATTTATCCCTTAAGTGAGAAACAGTCTGAAGAACACAAAGTTGACTTTTAGATCAGCTACTAGATCCCACACACATACACAGGCTGTTCCCCCCCCACCCCCCCCGCCCCCTCTTCCTGCTACTACATTCCTCCCTCTTATGATCAGGAACACAGGGATCTGTCCCCATCTGAAATAAAAATAGCATTGAGCAAAGTACCTGATACAACATTCAGTTTTTCCTCCCAACTGTAAGCGCCTCAGGTCTTTGGCCAATCATTCAGGCTAGGATAGATATGTTGTTCCTTTTCCACTTTTATAAGCAAACCTCCTATATTAAGGAACTGATTTAAGTGTTTCAACAGAAACACCTATCAATGACAACAACGAGTCATTATTGTTACTTAACTGCACGAAGGGCTTTGGCTGTCACAGCATGAGCGAATATTTATCAGAAAAAGGTGTTTAAAAATAGTGGCTAATCCTGACCTTAAATATTTACCAGATCTGCAGACTCCGAATCACACCCCTGTGCCTTGTCTCAGTGCTTCTGCAGTACCAGGGAACATACTAACTGAGGCCCTTTAAGATTATTCCAGGGAGGTTTGATACTTTGCCAGGAAAACTCTGGAGTACATAGCTGCTGGATGTTGGCAATGGGCATGCAGACGATGCAACTCTAAAAATGTCTAATTCAGTACACTACAGCTGCTGGAAAAAAAGGACACTTCCCCTTTGGTGAAGAAGGTTCTGTTTTGTCAAAGTTCTAAGAGGCACTGGCAGCTGCTGAACCCAGGACACTTGGTACTAGCAGTTATCATGAACCACGTTGTTTGGGTTTTTTTCCCCCTTGGGCTTTTAGTGTGCTGCTGGCCCTGTGTGATCATCCCATCAGGGGGTACAAATTACTCTGCAGCACTGAGAGTAGCTGGTCCCCAACAGCAAGACACTCCTCTGAAGCCACTTGGATATAGTTGAGGCTCCATTTTCTGCAGCACCTTCCCCAGACAAGCAATTCTGTTAAGCTGCTCTTGCAAATTTGCGCGAAGGAGGGTCCACGACAAGGATGTGGGTTCTCTCATCTAGAAAAGGCCCTGAAGGATTAACTTCACCTTGGGGGTGCTTTCCAGCAGCCAAGGTTACCAATCTTGTGGTTTTGGGGTAGAATACACCACATCCCTCCATCACCCAATCGGTTAGCGCACAAGCTTGTCATTACATGGGCTCTTGCCTGAGCTTATGAAGAGGTGGTACATGAGAACTGGGTGGGCCCCATGCAGGTAGCCCAGGAGACCTTGGGACCCTTCCTAGAAAATCATCACACCCGTAAAAGAAAGGGCTGAGGTCTGGCTTTCATGTCTGCAGCGAGTTTTCGGCTTGACCAAGACTGAGGTTAAGCTAAAAACACGGACTTGATGAAAGGTCAATAAATAACAGGTCTCAGGCAGCTCAAGTCTGCTTTCAGCCTTTGTCTTCAGTTTCTAATAGTGACATACAGAGAAACTAGAAAAACTCCTTTCACTATTGAAAATAAACTGCTGCAAAGCAGCTCCACAGCTGCCCCGGGGGGACGAAGATCTGTCCCTTCTCCCAGCCTCCATCAAATGCCACAGATAGAACATGAGATTAAATTTGGCCTCTGTAGGCTTTTATGCATTGGAGTTAATGACAGTGATAACCCAGCAGGAAGAATCAGATATGCCAATGGTTTTGTAGACAAAGAATACATTAAGGGTTTTTGATTTTGGCCATGCTACATGCTACAGTATTTTAAAGCATGTTCCCCAATTTATTGTAATTCACAGTTTTAAATCCTGCTGCAGACAGAGTTTTATGCTATTCACAATGTGTTAACTGGTTATGGTCAAGGCTTGCTTTCTGAGTTAAGAAATTTTTTCAGGACTTATTTAAGTTTCTGACAAGATGGCTTTGAAGTTCTGTCCAAATATGACTTGAGATATCATGTTCAAAAATTGACCATAAAAACTGCAACAGATTTTTGTCCTCTTTTAAATTCTGATAATTTTTAAAGAGCTTCTTCTGAGATGAAAATAACCTATGATGTGATGTATGGGACAAACAAAGTAATAAATGCATTCCAGCAGGGAAAGCATGTTAAACAGGAAATCTTACATTCAGTAACAAACGTTCTTCATGTCATCCCTTATCAGGGTCTTTCTGAGCTGAAGGGACACAAAGTGTTGTACAGGCAGTCTTTTTGGATATAGGGCAACTCAGAGCTTAAAATATTTTGTTTCATTACGTTCATAGTACTGTCCTAGAGTGAAGTCAGTATTAACCATCCTGCTCAAATCTCTGATCTCGTGGTTCTGATGTGTTCATCGCCAAAGGTGAGGCAACCCAGTGAAAGCTTCGTGGTACAAGGCACTGTTTCCTGGTGGTTAGTTTCTCCCTTTTTGCAAGGCTGCCCGGCACCACAGACCATGCGTGGGTGGATGACCGCATTCAGACCTTACTGCAAAGTGTATCTACATGCACTAAACATCTACTTATCCCACAATACTAATATTTGTGCTAGCTCCAATACTTGTAATTACCTTGAAGTATTCAAGACATGAACTCTGTCCTTGGTCCCCAATGTAGAAGACTATAGGGAATGTCCTTACCATTTTAACAATGAGCATTTTGGCCACGGTCTCTGGAGATTCATTTTTAGTAAACTATAGCAAAGCAGGGTTCCTAACCTTAGCTCTACCCAGCAATGTGATACCAATGCTAATGAATAATAATTAGCCACATTTGTAAAGCTTTGCTGCACGCTATTAAACACCTGTGGCCTTGCCCCCATAAATGCTGTGTCTCAGTGCTAGGTGATGAAAAGCTGAATTAAATCCTTAGTTATGCTGGCAGACACTTACAGAGTTCAATGAGATAACAGGACTAAACACCACCTTGCTGCCCAGCCTTTCTGAAAAGCTGCTTTTTGAGTTTGATGCTGTTGGTGATCAGCCCACTGGGCTGAGGATAAGGGAAGAAGCAGCAGCGTGTGTGCACATGTATTTCACTACAAACTGGGAGCTTATGCCCACAGAGCTGTGATCACTGCCTGGCATTGCCAGCTACATAGTACGCTACATCGTAAAGAGAAATGATGTGTTTGAGTACTATATCTTCTAACAAGGCTATCTTAGGATAGAAACTAGAAGGACTTCTGCATCCTAACTAATGAACAGAACTAGACATTTAAGATGCATTTTTTCCAGCAACTTTTAACAGTGGTTTCAGTCGTTCCTCCTTACTCTCCTTGGGCTATACTTTTTGTAAAAGTGGCAAGCCTTAGGATGTTTTGCTATCTCTGTTCATTGGATACCCCACAACACAGCCCTGAGAGTCTTCAATGGTTGTGATGTCTTTGTCCTCAGCATAGTCACCTGAATTCCTTCCTGCTCCAACTGGTGCTCCCCAGTACGGTGCCTCTGAATCAAGTTCTATTCACCAATGAGCTCTTCCCTTTATGGTGACAACTGCAGCTGGAAATAGGCTGTGCAGCCACCCCCTACCAATAACCTTTTTCAAAGTTTTCTGATCTAAAGCCCACCCTTAGCTGTAGCTCTGTCGGTGTTGATCATCTATTTGTTCAAAACAAAATACAATGTCTGCAGGTTTTAAATGAGGTTGACCTGCTCACATTAAACCTCAGGTGTTTGCTTTATTAGATGCTTGTTCTGAGCGTTAAGACATAGGTTGGCAATGACCACTGTTCTTCCAAGATTGCTTCTGATTTTTAATTCTGAAAATCATTCTCTGAAATTTTTCAGTAGAGTCTAGTTTGTTCAGTCTAGCAATGACATTAAATGTCATATGCACTAGTCTCCTGTAGAAAAAATCCCAGAATTTTCCACACCCACAGCTAAACCTAGATCATTCCTCCCTCTTACTACCAAAACTCTATTTGTTCTTGCAAGATACATCTTTGATCCTTTTTTAGAAAAGCAGTAAGTCCATCTGCACTTCGGGCATAGGATAACTCCCTTTACTGCTAACTGAAATATTATAGTAACTCAGAACCTAGACCTCTTTAATTTCTGCCTTGGGTTTTTAAAACTCTAAGCCTGCATCCCATATCCAGGGGCCACGCTGCACTGTAGCATTTCAGACCAGCAACTGGTTATTTTGGCTAGTTAGATGAAGCCTCCAGAGTTCACCTTTTTAAGCAGTCTTGGCACCCTTGATTGTTCACTCTGTTTTATGGTGTTAATCCCAATGTTGCTGTGATCTACCCTGTGCCTTCCTATGTTGGCCTTCCTTTGGGCCTGCTCCTTCCACCAAGCAGAACTTACTTTTGTTTCCTTAGTTTTAATTTAGTATCTTAAACTTCCATTTAATCTCAACCTCCCAAGCCACAACTTGTAGCGGTTGCCCCATTATGTTCTCTGCCACTTCTGAATAGTGTTTGGCTTCATCATCCCTCCAGTTTCCTTTCAAATAGACGTAGGCTGCTGTTAGACCACCCCAGAGTCTCCTGCTGCCAAGACTAAACAAGCTCAGCTCCCTTACCTTCTTCTTGAAGGTCATGTGCCCTACCCCTCTAACTATCTTTGCAGCAATTTGCTGAGCTTTTTTAAGGTTCTTGACATGCTGGTAGGTCCAAAACTGGTCTCACCAGGGATGAGTAAAGGAGATAATAATTTCCCTGGATCTGCTGGGCATACTTCCCCTGATGTAACTCAATGTGCAATTTCCACTACCTGTAATGAGAGCAGACTATTGCCTTTTACTCATTCTGGCATCAACCACACACCCCAGATTCCCTTTCATCAAGTCTCTGCTGTACAATTTCCAACCTGTGCTAATGTGTGGGGTTATTCCACCCCAGGCACAGAACTCTGCACTTCTCCTTGCTGAATTTCAGGAAGTTCTTGTTGGCACAAATCTCATGTTTCTCGAAGTCCTTCTGGGTTAAAGCTTTGTCACTTGCTATATCAATCACTTTCCCTCACTGACCATCATCTTGAATTTGCTTCAGGGTGCACACCCCTGGTCTCATCATGCAAATCACTGATGAAGACACTGAATAATGCTGGACCACTGTGGAACTCCACTTGTTATTGGCCTTCAGCTGGATATTAAGCCACTGATTATTACACACTTTAACCCTGGCAGTGCAGCCATTTTTCAAGCCACACTTATGCATCCCATACTTTCTCAACTTGAAAATAAGAATAGTGTGGGAGACAATGTGTGTAATATTCACCACTCTCTCTTCATTCACATAGCTGGTCTTTACATCAGCAGCCCTTTTCTAATTGTCAGGAACCTCCACTACTTGAGATGATGTTTTGCAGATAATAGACATCAACCTGGCAATCACTCATCTCTGCTGGTTTCGCTAGCTGGATGATTCCAACAGCAAAGAGCCTCTCTCCTTCTTTTCACCTTAGGCTGAGTAAGGTTTCTCAGAGGTAAGATTTGGATTGCAGTTGTTCTTTCTCTATTCTGTGGTATCTTGAGAACTCCTTCATTTTCTTTTTGCTTTTTCTTTCTGAAAAATCAATAGTTATGTTTTCTTTATGGAAGTCTCTGTATATTTGTTAAAATTTTTTTCAGAGTTGCTCTTGAGATAACTGAAAGCTGTTTAACACTTCAAAAATTTCAGCTGCTGTGAGAAATGAAGCTACTGTCTTCCTTTTGGCACCCAATTTCAGGCAGACAGAAGCTGAAATTTCCCAGTTTTTTCCACCTACCCAGAGGCTGCCAACAGAGGTGGTGCTTCACCTGCTGCAATTCTTCATTAGTGAGAAGTTCTTGAGGAGCACTCAGGGCTTCAGATGTTTGCAGGGGCTGTCCTCTGTTCAGTCTCTAATTCCAGTTGGATGCACGTGATGATAAAACCTCCAGAGGAGCCTGCTCAGTTCCTCTGGGTATGTGTAGGCTAAAAGGGGACGGGGTGTGAGCTCGACACCTACACCCTTGACTGCCCACACACTTAATTGCTATTTTGTTCCCTGGCTCCGATCTGGCCTCTTCCCTGGAGCTGTCAACAGGCAGTATGGAAAAGACCAAGCTCCATCCTACACAATCCCCCAAGGCTGTCCCATCAGGCTCTGCACATTCTTAATGGCCTCATGCACACCCTGGGGTATGCAACACATCCCTTCAGCTTCATGCCATAAAGACATCACTCTCGTGGGTTGCAACACCGCCCTTAGATTATTTCAGAGCCTTTGAACTCAAAACACATTAAAAAAATAATGATTGTGTCTTAGGACCACAGGGACACCACTTGCAGCACAGAAGAGAGCCAGGGCCAAGTGCCATACGATGTGTGGGGGGTCAGTCAGCCACAGAGGGCTGGTCCTGACATGAAGCCCGAGCTGGGCCACGGCACTTAGTGTTGGGGCCAGAGACCGGGTTTTGGCCCTTTTATATTTAGCACTATGGACACAGCATCTGTTTGAGATGCAACTTATACAGGCCAAAACTTAACACCAAAGTGGGATTTTTTTGTGACTCATTTGATTTGCTAATCTGAAACAGATTTACCATGTCTTGTTTAATAGGGAACAGCCTTTAAAGCTATTAAATGAATGAATTGCTGATTTAGAGCTGGCTGTTTGATTCTGAGCAACTGTTTTGAAATGGCTGGCAAAAAGAGCACATCTAGTTTTGCTGCAAGAGCTGCAATCAGCTTACCTATTTCTCTCTTCTCCTGTCCCTACTCCCTCCATTACAATGTCATAAGGCGGCACACCAGGTCTTTGTCAAATGATGCCTAAAGCGACCCCTCAACCGGACTGCAATCAAAAACTGCTGTTAGTGTTCAATCTCCTCTGTGGCACCCTCTTCTTCAAAAGTTCTGTAAGAAGTGAGCCAACCTCCATCTTCTCTGCCTCAACACAAGACAGGGGAGAAATCTGAGCTATATGTTTGATAGGTGTTTGTATTTTATGCACAGGAGCCCAAGACCATGAACGTGGTCCCAAGCAGTCCCAGGCCTGTTGGAGTGGTCAGCCCTGAGTACACAGTGCCAACCAGCAAAATTACTTTGTGCTTCTTTAACTGTGGGTTCAAAGCTGTAAGAATAGGATTTATAACAAAAAAAACCTTTAGAAAACAACTGTAGCCATCTAACTGATCGCAACAGATACATGTCATTTAGGGTCTTGCAGAACCAGACTTTCTTTTAGTTAATTGCTTGGCTGTGTTATTGCTATGTAAATGTGTGCTCAGGGCAAAAGGACGTATACTTTTAAGTGCATTTTCAAGCAGAGGCCATATGACATTACTACACTAGGAAGATTAGACAACGATCAGGCCTTTTACCAGCTCTTCTTTATCAGACATAAGTGAGGACAGAGTTCTGACTTGTAGTTGCTTAGTTGCTCTTCAAACCGATAGGCACCCACCAGCGTGTTTTTGCTTGTATTCAAGCTATCTCAGCCTTGGTGGGTTCAAAAGTTCAGCTGAGATGTGACTTGGATGTTCCTTCAGAAAGGCTGTGAAAAAGGGAATGGGAGAGATTCTGGTACACACACATGCACCTGTGGCTATGTAGTTGTGTGTGTAGCAACGCCTCAGCCAGACTGAGTGGGAGAAAGAGGTGATGAGGAGGGAAATTCTTTCCAGATTTCTAGCTGGTAGAGGAACTTCTTTAAAAATAACTAAAGATAATAATATAGATAAGAATATATATAAAGATATAATAAAAAGTAACTAAAGATAGGGACTAAAGGGAGAGAGTGAGGCACCTGAACTTCAGTTTTGGAGCAATTCTGTTCAGCCAAATAGTGACCACAGAGAATCAAAAAAATGTCAAATTGCCTTTGGTGCCTTCTGGCCTGGTCGGCACAGGAGTTGCAGGCATATCAGCTGATGCGACCCACAAAAAAGTGTTTGGAATCAGGAGATTTTCTGGTGGCTTCAAAGTCCTGTGATCTCTTGCTTCGAATGGCCTAATTGATCAGAGCACACACTCATACCCAGCACCTCCTCGGTTATAACTTTTTGCTAAAGAACAGGTTGCTGCAAAGTCTGTTTTACATAAATGACTTAAAGTCTCCTTCAAGTTGCTCATGCAGGCCCCAAATGAGTTCTGTTTGAACTCCCTCATGCTGTGCCTTGGGTAGATGTGAGAAGGGTTTTCCTCATAATGCTCAAGTATATAGAATTCCCACTTTCTAGTATGTGAAAGCAGCTTGTATGAAAGTTTGTATAAACTATAAGCTTTTATAAAAGTGCTTCTTTAAACTTGCATTGAATTTGTAGCAGACAAAAGCGGTTGCAATTGCTGGTCAGATTCTCCCCACATAGGGAATGGGAATGGGAATGGAGAGCCCTGACAGCCCAAGGTGTTGGCCAGGCAGACTGAGGGAGGATTATAAATGAAAGAAGTTGTAGATGACCACCTGTGAGCATTAGTTAGGTTCTGCTAAGTTCTTTACTCATCCGGTGCTTCACAAATTGAATTAATAACCTGTGTGAGGCTTGTCTTCTTGTGGGTCATTTTGGAAAGAAAAGTTCAAGGAAAAGAAATGTCAAAGGATCGTTAATGCTGAAGGCAGTACTTTCTAACTGGCCCCCTTTAGCCAGGGCAAACCCTTTCCGATAAACGTAAAGTTTCCTGTCAGGAATGGGATGGAGAAGGCCACCTACCTCCGAGACAGTTGAGGAAAATCCCCCCCTAGTTTACAGTCTTTCAGCGTTTCATTTCTCCTGCCTCTGACTGCTGTGTAGGGTTATGGCATTGCTTCCAGTTCACAGTTAAAACAGGTCTCTCTACTTCCTTGCCTGCTCATAGCTGACTATGAAAAAAATCAACATGAATTAAAAAAGGGTAATATCTCATGCCAGCTTGGTAGAGCTACATCTGTAAGGGAACTTATTGTGTTTATCTGTATTTTTAGTATAGATCTCTAAAGAAACAAGCTCTATATGATTGTACATACAGGTGTGTACATGTATGTTTAACAGGTGGACAGGTCTGAAGAGTGCAATGTTCCTCCAGCAGGACTAAATAAACTTATGCAGGGGGCTATCAGATACCTACAAAACCAATTCTTTGATCTCCCAGCAGCCCCAAATAGCTTTCTGTTTAAACCATTGAGCAAACAAGATGGCAGATGAGTAGCTGGTCACCACACACATCGTGCTGGGGCCATTAGCAAGTACAGAGATCTTCATGAGCCATGGTGCACAGCACTGTACTGCTTCTTCTGCCCAGTAGCAACCAGGTGACAAAGAAGTGAAACACAAAGAACCCCTCTGAGTAGATAAATTGCAACTACATCAGGACAGATAATTAGCAGCAGTGCATTGCACTTCGGTTGCTATGAATGTGCAAACTGAAGTCACCTGAATCTCCTTAGTTCGAAACGCAGACACCACTGAGATGTTTAAAACCCCTGTTGGGCTGCCACCAAATCAGGAAGCACTTTATCACCTGACGTGTGTGAAACCACTGTCATCCTTGGAAAAGGAATTGCTCTAGATCTTAACTGTAAGCCTAGTTGGGAATTCTTCCCTTCTGTCTTACCCCAAGCAAGTTTCAGAGAGTCCCTGATGGCTTAATCTTCGCACAAAAGACAGCTTTGAAAATGATGGCTCTCTGTGAGTTCTTGGTGCAAGAGACAGGTTTGAATTTAGATATTGCAATGTGAGTCTTTTCTGTTTGGAGGAGCAGTGGAAGTTTATGGCAAGTCCCAATTCCCCTTCCAGCTGTAGCAGGGATATGAAACTATCTCTCCGCCTTCGCAATGACATCTGTGAGCTGCAGAACGAAATTTTTCTTTTTTCCTGCCTGGATTGATGAACTGCCATTATTTTTACAAAATGCATTAGCTCCAACAGGAGAAATGCAAACAAAATGTGCAGTGGGTATATAGCAACCCTGTAGACTGTGGTTAAGACTTTTTCCTGGTAAGCAGAAGACCTGTGCTCAAACACAGCTGACTAAGTACAGTATCTAAAACCAAGTCCCTCAGATGCCTGCATTGTCTGCGGGTTACGGACTGTGAAGTGGTACCAGAGAAAGCACTTGCTGACCGTAGGTATTCATCTCTCAGAGAGAACTCACAGTCAAAAACCTTATGTGGAAATAAACATAAAATCTATTTTAGACCTTGTCTGTCTTGGCTTTTTCTCTTGGCTAGCTTTAATATTTACCACTCATCATGTTGACGTCTCAGAAACCCAGTTCTCAGGCACTTAGTCGTCCGCGTGCATTGGACTGAAAGCCTGAGCGGCGAATGCGGGGCCAGGCAGCCCTGTCACGCCGCAGCTCAGTCCTGCTGTGGATTTAGGTCACAGATTCCACCCCAGAACTTCCTACAGAAATGTTCCCCTTGGTAAAACACTCCACCAAAATCCTCTTGAAGGGACATACCTATTCAAAACAAAACAAAGCAAAACCAAACAAAACCCCCATCCCCTCCATTCATCAAATGAACTTACAGATAAACCCTGGTCTTCCAAAATACACTAAACAAATATACTTCCTTTGCAAATGGCAGGAAGTTCATATTGCAAGACCAACTAAATGACTCACCCCACATCTATGCTTTTGCTGAAGTGGATAAACTTGCCAAAAGCAGTTTCCAAACTGGAAATTAGTACTTATGTGGGGATATGAATAATATCAGGCAAATCTCTGACAAGGGCATGTGAATCTGCAGTCTGTGGTGTTATTTATTTATATTTTTTATTGAGGTCATTGCCCTTGGTTCAAATCTGCATTGGATAATTTTTGGAAGGATAACCGATCCATATAGCTACATGTCAGCATCATCAAGGGATCCAAAGGCAACAACAAAAGGCTGTAGTAGAATAAAATTCCCAGTGGATGGGGTGTGATAGTTGGTGGGTCACACAGGGAATTCTTTTGACATGAGTCAGCAAACATCAAGTATATTTTTCATAAAATATGTCATTAATCCAAAATTATCCCTGCTGTATTGTTAACAAGAACAAGGGAACACCCAGTTAACTTCTGCAATGACTAATAATATTACCACTGCTTAAATGTAAACAGTGTGCAGAGATCTTTCTGAAGAAACGCACAATGGTTTTTGCAAAAAATAATGCTGCACTCCTACTTTATTCAACTCTTTTTCCTTCTTCGCTGCTGCAGCACTACAACTGATATTTCCTCTCTTAATGCTGGCATGGCAAGAAATATAATGTCAAAGGAAAGAAGAACAGTCTCGTAATTAAAATCTGTTTCCATAGCATTGAAATAGATGGAATCGCTACTCTTCAGTGGCCTTTGGATCAAGTCTCTGCTCTCGTCGTTCTTCATTTGCACCACCCTCTCTCCCCTGGAGCCTTGTAAGCATTGATTAGTTAATGGCTTTGAAGTCCTATTTAAATGCTGGAATATTGTTACTGCCAGGTATTGGAACAAAAAGGCAGGTTTCTGCTCAGCACATATGATCAGTCTTTCTCTAGCATGAAAGTATGCCATTTCCCTTCTCTGTGCGAATGTGTCTATGTGTGTGCATACCCATAATAACCCAGTTTAGTAAAACAAAATGAAAGAATAATTCACATACTTGTTTACTTCACTCTTAAAAATCTCTGAGACCTATGCTCCGTTCTCAAGTGAAAGCCATAGAGAGCACTGGAGAAGGGTTGTGCTTTCAGGTTCATTTGAACAGCCCGTTCGCTGGTACAGGAATGGACGTCTGTGGCTGGGCAGCCACCCCCTGCAGAGATGCTCTTCTGGAAAGGACAAGTGCATGCCAGCTGCATAAGGCTGGTTTATTAAATAAAATAATATTTACAGTAGAAACACTCCTTAGATTTTCAGTGGGCCCATGTGGGTGGCAGCTTATCTTGTCTCCCAAGTAAGTGGTTCCTAAAGTATACACGCCTGTACATGTGCAGATACTGGTACGTGAGCCACTCAGCTGCTATGGGAGTGTGGTGTGAGCAGTCGTGCAGCCCAGCACAGGGTGAAAACTCACAGAGGCTGTGGCTGTTGCATTGTCAGCGGTGTCACTCTGGCAAATTAAGCCTTGAAATTCCTGTTTTCCCTACCTGTCTTCTAAGTAGACTTTTTCAGGCAGAGGGGAATGATGTTCCCCTAGCTTTCAGCTGTGCTCCTTTCTGGCACATGGCAGGATTTGGCTCTCTGAGTGCAAACGTTAGCAATTACATCTTCACATAGTAAAATACTTGGATTTTTGGAATGACTTCATTTTCTTTTGCAATCCACCAATCACCCTCAAAAGACACTCAAATCACCATGTCATAACTAGCAAAATAGCTGGGAAGTGTGCTTGAGCTCGTGAAGGCTCAGTTTGGATGCACACATTTTCAGGCTTTCCTACTCATGTGGGCTAGCAGCTACTGACTCCTGGGGGCTTCTACCTGCCTGTCTGCAACATTTTTGAGGGTCCAACACTGCATGTGATCTAAATAAGGGAACAAAATGCAAAGGTCAAAGCAAAAGAAAACACTTTATTCCAGTTCTCCAGTTCATTCCAGACTCAGTACTTGTTTTTACTGCAAAAGTCTGAATTTAGCGCACAGCGAACAGCTCATTCTATTTCAATCTCTGGAGCTTTCAGCCCCTTCCCCAAAAAGCAGCCAAGCACAGCAGACTGAAAAACTGCTTGAGGATGGGCCAAACCACACAGTTCAGACACTGACCCAGATCTGTTTTCTGAAGGGCTGAATGTTTCTGAGCTAGGATTTTGTTTCATGATCAGATGAAGGAAGGATTAATCTGCTGGAAAATTAGTCAAGCCCGTCCTCTGGTTCTAGTGCTTGCACTCGTTCCATAGCTCTGGTACACTGAGCTAGACACATCTTCCACAACAAACATAGCAAGCCAGTGATCTGATGACACAGGTTTGAAGATACGACTTCAAAATAGGATCAGTTGAAATGAAATTAGTTGTGACGGTTTCATTGGTTACCTGGCCACACGGTTTAAAATGAGTATGAAAAGGGTCAGACCTTTTACGATTCAGAAAACAAAGCACACACAGAGCAGCACTGTCTCAGAATGACAAATGCTTCTCTTGTGTTGTTTTAGCAATACTTTTCCTCCTTGCGGACATTAACTAATCAAAAGCAAGAAAACATGGTAAGAAATTTCCTTTATTCTACACTCTGTAATACTTCAGAGTTATTGCTACACAACATGGTCTCCCATCATTTCATGCTGAAAAGGGAACCAGACTTCCAGGGTTCTTTTTCCAAAGGCACCACTTTCTGACTCAGGTGCAGAAGCTGGATTAGGAGGAGACAAGCTAATATGCATCTGAAGAGCAGCAAGCTTTTATAGACTAGACTTAATAAGCTTGTTGTATAGGCGAGAAAACAGAGGCAGAGAGTTTGAGTTCAGAGTTTCAGAGTTCCTGGAATTTCTGATTTCCTCTTCAGGCCACTGCATAAGGGAGAACAAAAACATGCTGTGGATATCATCAGTTTGGGTCACAGTAACCTGCCATAAAAGTGAGGTTGTTAAGTGAAATCACACACACGGGTAAGTGTGTTTTACGGAGAAGCCACGGAAAAAGCAGCTCAGGCTGTCACAGTTTAACCGGCCCCTTAGCGGGTGGCTACACGCAGAACTGTGTATATAGAGATATTCTTTACTCAGCAGGCTAGGGCCTCTTTTTGGAATAAACGATTAGCTGCGCTTCTTGCCAAAGAGCTGTTTGCTGGGAAACTGGCACAGCACGTGCAGCACCCGCTGCACCCTCTGAACTTCATCAGAAATGTGTGAAGGCATTTTCTTTCTATTGCAATCAGAATTCTTTCCTAGTGGTCACGTTAATGTATGAGTGTCCGATTTTGCAATTCAGGATCTGGTAAACAGCCTTATTTTTCTACAGCAGTGCATACATCTGCACAATTTTGAGCACCTGTGCCAGGACCCTGCTGTCACGGTCCTTTGCTCAGCTTTTCCCAGGGCTGCTGCTCTTTCGGTCCTAGGGCAAACCCCTTTGCACACACTGGCCTCTCCCCGCCGAATTGTGTGAAACCCCTTCTTATCGGCCCGGTAACGCTTCGGGAGGCAGGGTGGCCGGTCTCAGCATCTCAGTGCTCCCAGGGCTCACCCGGGAAGGGGATGCCAGGGGTGCGTGTCCCCCCGGCTGGGCTGCGCGACCTGGACGAAAGGGGGACCTGGGCTGGCGGCCGTTCCGCGCTGATATTCAGGGACCCTGAGCAGAACGGGCACCCACGGTGTAGCCGCCGTAAAAGCCTGCGGGCGACGGGGGGCAGCCGTAGGGCGCGGGGACGGGCGGGCTCCCGGCCCGAGGGACCCGGCCCGGCGGAGGGGAGGGCAGGGCAGCCCCCGGCCGTGAGGAGGGCAGCCCCCGGCGGCGGGGAGGGGAGGGCAGGGCAGCCCCCAGCTGTGAGG
>JAVJGI010000040.1:371723-411190 GCA_035590275.1 Ibycter americanus | reverse complement strand
GGGGGGGGGGGGGGCAGCGGGCGGGGTGCCCGGGTACCCCGGGACTTCTCGGTGCTGGGCGCAGCTGCGGGGGACGGCTGCCGCGGTGGAGGCCGCCTGGCAGCAGCGGGCTGGGCTGGGCTGGAGGCAGCTGTGGAACGGAGGCACGTCCTTGTCCTGCGGAAGTTGGCTACCGGTGCTTGTTGCTTGTCTCTCTGCTCCCACAGCTCTGCGTTGGATTTTGAGCAGAAGGCAGGCTTGACTGGTGTCCAGCCTTTCCTAGTGAGCTGTTTCAGTGGGGTTATTGCCTTCCTATGGGATGATAGGTGCGGTTTGCTCTCCCTGCTTTCAGGTTCAGAGCGCTGCACAGCAGTGTTTGTAGTGCAGGCACAGCCGCGTACTGGGTCTGATGAAATAAGTGATTTCACTTCTGCTTAGGAGGATGTTTCGGTTAACGCTTTGCAATGTGTTATGGTTTTCCTATGGAAACACTTGCAAACTGGCATTGCTCACTGTTTTATAAAGCCTGCAGTGCCTGATTTTGCCCCCCATCCCCAGGACAGGACTCCCTTAGGCTTCAGATAGAAGTGTTTACCAACTATGTTGTTTGGATGTTTTTCTCCTCAGTTTTCTGTTTAAATAGGAACCGTATTTTGAACCTAGAAAATGCAGTTGTAGTGGTATGGAAGAGGTCAAAGGCAACCTGAAGCTTTCTGTCCAGATTCTCTGCAAGGTGTTGCGCTGCTTGGACTTCCTCTGGCTTTTCGTCAACTTCTTTTTACATGTCCAAGTGTGTCAAAGATACACAGCTGCTGGAAAACCCACTGCTGAGTGCAAGCAAAGGGAATAGCCTGTAAACAGGAGCTATCAAATGCTTCAGGTAAACAGAGAATCAGAATCATTTGGGTTGGAAAAGACCTTTAAGATCATGGAGTCCAACTGTTAACCCAGCACAGCCAAGGCCACCACTAAACCATGTCCATCAGTGCCACATCTACACATCTTCTAAATAACTCCCAGGATGGTGACTCAACTTGGAGAAGCCTGCCTTGCTGTTTTTAGTCTTAGCTGTTGCAGTCATAACTTAGATCAAAACTTCAGCCAGTGGCATTAAGCTGGTGCACTTTGAACTTGGCTCTGGGAACATTTTTTTCTTTTTAATTTTGTGCTCTTTTAACCAGTCTAACGTAGTTTGACATACAATGACTGTGGTTTTATCACAAGTTCTTGAGTAAACAGCAGGCAGCTAATGCTTTATGATGTCCTGTGCACAGCAAGAATTTAATGACTGTGGGTAAAATGGTAAAACTCAGGAGTAGGTGCAGCAAAAATAGTGTTCCTTAAAGGTTTGTACAGTTCTCAGAGTACTAATAAGCTCTGTGTCATTGAAAAATAATAATACATGAATATATTCAGGAGGAACTGGTGTGTGTTTTGACATGGAAAACACAGATGCAGTAAAAACAGGTTTTAATGCAGTGATAAGAGACTAGTTAGGGTGTGTACAGTTTCTGTACATGTATTTTTCAGTCTGAACTGAACAGATGCTATGGCATAACGGTTTGGGAAACTGAAGACTGCAACTTCTGAATGTGAGTTCCTTGCACTTCAGTTTAGCAGATACCTGAATGGGTTGCATTTCAGCTGTGAAAACTTTGAACCAAAATTTCTACTATCAGTGAACTGAGTGAGAGATGAACTTATCCCTTTGAGAGTCGGTGCTCTGCAAAGTGGCTGGCCTTAAAACCAGGCTGGGGAAGAGGGGTTTAGAAGGTCTTGACAAGCTGGGGTTTATATTTGTATCCCTTAGGAAGAAAGGGTTTGTGTACTGATTCCCCACATTCACTGGCCACTTTACCCAAGGTGTCAGTGGAGTAGAGATATCAAAGTGTCAGGTGGCCACACAATTTTGCAATAGCCAAGAAAAGTGTCACCCACTGGCTGAGGGTGGGCTGCCACATGTGCCTGCCAGTGTTTAAGAGCTAGCATCTGCACCACCAGAAACTAGACTCTTAAGTTTTTCTGTGTCTGCCCTGCACAATGGCTTTTTTGTTCTTGCCAAAATAAAAAAGGAATGCTAAAATTGCGACAGATCATCTGTATGAATTCTTGGTAGAAACAGCGGGATTCCCCAATTTTCTCTACTCCAGTGGGAGATGCTCTGCTCTGAATATGCCTTTCTGTACTGTGACCGTTAATGGGGAGATTCTTACAGTGCATCTTGGGGTGCCCTGTTTGGCATGGGACCCTGGTCCTTAAAAATAGTTATAATGCAGTCGAGCAATTTGCTGTTGTAGTTCAGGTGGGATTAGCAGCGAACTGTTGTGAGAAAAATTCTTTGATTCAGATTTTTAAACCTAAGTGATTAATTTGTTTGACTGAAGTGCAACGTACATCCTCTCATGACCAGCTTAAGGGATTTTGGCAAACTTCTAATGTCCCATAGAAAATACTGTTTTTTCACTTAACCTCATTAGAGCCTGAGAATCTGTTGCACAAAACATGGAGCATATATGTAATGAGACATTTTGTCTCAAAATAGACAAAGAGTGAAAGAAAAGATATGGAAGGGGTGAAACTGGCTTGAAGCTCTTCAGAATAAAGACAAGTAGAAACTGTGAAACTCTCAGAAACGATACAGATTCTAATTGTGGTGGATCAGCAATGTTTACATCATGTGTACAGCTGACAGCTTAGGGCAGCAAAAGCCTGTTTGCTGTCAGGGGAGAGTACAGCCTGGGAAACCAATGGCCTGGATCAGTTCAGTCCCAGCAGCGTACAGCAAGAGTGACCTTCTCTAGTTGCTCTGGTCTGACCACTTGAAAGGAAAACCTTCCAAAAACCAGGAGATGCAACTGTGTGATATTAATAGGGATGAAGTGCTGGTTCTTGAGACGGTCTCAAGTATGACTTCCAGCTGACTGTTTACATCTAATGTTCATGTTGTGTTGCAGCACCTAGAAATCTCAGGCAGAAGTACAGAAGAGCCCACTTTGTCCTGTCACTGTTTCACTAAATAACTGGTGGTGTATGTAGACTGCCCTTCAGCTTCAGCTTTTAGGTGTAAATCTGTAAGTTGACCTCTGATGCGAAGGTGCTGCCCTTGCAACCTTCTGGGTGAAGACCTTTCCTGGACTGTTGCGTGGGGAGTGGATCTCCAGCTGCCAGTAGGTCAAGGGAGCAGTAGTTACCCCTCTGCCATCTGTCAAAAGCCATGTCCCGCAAGTTGCAAGTAAATTACTTGCTGGTACTGGGAAGTCACGGGAAATATTCTGAAACTGTTTAAAAGGCAGAGAGTGAGGCAACCTCATTTTCAGGTTTGGTCGTGTGTGTTGCTATGGATGACTAAAATCCGGGTTAGACCTCTTGGAAATCAATGGCTATGAATATAATGGCTATTGAACTTGATGGTGGTGTTTTGTTTTTTTTCCTATCCATCATTTCCAGAGCCCTGGGTGACTTCAGCAGGGCCAGTCAGCAGGTTGTTAATTCCCTTTGGCTGTGGAGTTGAAGCAGCAGTAAAGAACCATTCAAAGCATCTCCTGAATATGTGATCATGTGTTGTTAAAATGTTATTATGACATAATTAAACTCAGTACTGAGCATCCATGAGAATCAGTATCATTATTTGATATTTAATCCAGCACAGCAGGTGTGGAGTAAAGAAGAAAAAGTAAAGTCTGCAATTGCACAAGTTTCAGACTCGAATGTGCAAGCTGCTGTGTTGGATGATGAGGGAAGTGAGTTTAGTTTTACTTTTAGCTAAGGGCTGCTGCAGGATCAGGCCTGTTTTATTTCCCAGCTGGCATGACAGTGTTGTCTTTGGATAATGACCAGCAGTTTGTTGTCAAATGGGGTGTTCCTCATGCAGAGGTGCTCAGCAGTGTGCTTGCTGATGCACAGCTGGACTGCCTGTGCTGATGAAATTTTCCACAGCTGTATCTGTTTGTACAAAGCAGGATGTATGTCAGTTTTACTGCTCTTATTTTGTGTGGCTGGTCACGTTTCCTATGTTTCTTCTGGGTTTTGTGCTACTTCCTTTCAGTTAATTGTCAAAATTTTAATATATCTTTTTCATCTGTCAGTCTTTTTTTTCTCTTGGTAGCTGGAAGTTGGTCAATGCAGATCTTCCTCTTCAATCCCTGTTTTTAAAACTGGATATTCACTACTTTTCCAAGCCTTTAACTGGCTGTTTCCTGTCTGAACTAAGTATAGCTTCAAAAGTACGGCTCTTTTAGCTTATTTTCTACCATGGATGTGTAAGGCCAGTCTGCTAGTACTGTATGGATGATGTAAAAATTAATCGAAAGAGCAAAACTTAGAACCGAGTGCAGCATGAAAACCTGACTGTAAAACAAATCTTTCCATGTGCTTTCAACCATCCCTTGGGTTTTCGGGTGTGTTGGTTTTTTTTTCCTGTCCTTGCCATTTCACCACTCTTACAACTTGACTTCTTTAAAAAAACTCCGATTTTTGGGGAAGCAAAGATAAGTGATAAAGATCTTAATCTGTAATGCCTGTTATGAAGGCTCTGTAGGTGGAGACACTGGTGTTCAAAGCAAAAGAGTGGTAATATATTTTTTTTTTGTGTTTGTGAGTTTATTGGTAGGTATAAGGTATAATGGAAAAGTAATCAGTAAAGCAGAATGCAACTCTGAAAGGAACCTTTATCTGTGAACACAGTAAGCAGGCGTCCAGATGGGAAGTGCACTATGAGAGGAAGGAAGGATTGCTCTTGCTGTGGGTTTTTAGGTTGCTTCCTTCAGGAAGCTGCTGTGCACCTTGTCAAACTGATGATGTCATTTTCCTACTGTTGTAGTTCTAGAGTGCTCTAAACATGGTCTGTGTGTATTGTATGTGTCATATCCATGCTAAATTTTAAGATGCATTTGTGTCCTTGGACAAAACTGCAACATACTGGGTTACGTGACTATGAAGTCTATGAAGCAGAAGCACTGCAGAGTTTTATGATGACCCTTTATATTATGGTCAATTCAAAATACTATTCTTCTCCCTAGATGATTCAATTTAAGAGAATGGGATACTTTATTTCCCTTGTGAAACATACAGGATTGTATAAAGTTGCAATTTTATATAAAAACTTGGCCATGCATAGCTCCAACCTCTTTTGTAAACACAGCCTGGGAAGTGATAGAACTGTAAGTTCTCTGCCTGATGTAATAGGTGCTAACCTGGGGCATGGATGGGTAAGGTTTTGAAAAATGTCAGCTGAGGATGAAGAATTGCTTGTTGCCCACTTTGAAAGGCCTTATTTTGAGAAGCAAGGAGTATTCTGAGAGTGGATGATGCTGATTTAGGTGCTCCCTCACCAGTCCCATCTGCAGTGATACAAGCCCTCGGGAAGATAATTTTGTATCTCCAGGTGCTGAGGCTTGCAAGGAATGGAAGACTGTTACCCAAACCTAGTCCCAAGTAGTTCAGCATGCACAAATGCTTGTTAAAATTGGGTAATTTTATAATGGGACTTTATTGGGAAGAATGAAAGGTGTGTCCCTAACACAGCGGCTGTGTGAAGTTTGAGTCTACCATTAAGGTCTAGAATGCTAAAGGTCATCCTAGAAAAGGGGACTGAGAACTCACAGGAACAAAATAATATCCATAAATCATACTTTTCCCCTCAAAACAAACAAAAATCCTCAGACACTTACCATGGAAAACTTCAGCCCAGACATTTTGTCAGGGGTTATAAAGAGAACTTGTAATAGCAATGAGCAAGCAGTTTTAATAGGTGGTAGAGCAAGTCATATATGTACTCAGAAGCTGTAACCCATATAGTATGATCTAATGAATAAATGCAAATGAAGATAAATCATCAACCTTAGCTGTGATGTTTTGTAACTTCAGTACTCTTTGCAACATCAATATGAAAATGCAAAACATGTGAAAAGAAACGGCTATATACTTGCAAGTGTGCAACCTAGAGAGCCAAATAACATTCCTCATCTCTGAGTATACTATGAGGCTGTCCCTTCTGGAATAATCTCACTATGTTTTTGCCTCTAACTTGCACAGAACCACCCACTTTTTGAAGCAGTTGCAGCTGGGCAGAAGCTACGAACTCTTAAAGCATGGCAGATTGAGTATGGGAGGGGGTGGGTGGAGCGTGGCCTGACACTGGTGAGCTGCAGGAACAATAGCTTGTTTCTTGTCTGTTCAGACTGCAATCTTTGTGACAGAAGCAGTCACTTCCATGTTATGAAATGCCTAAGGCATCTTTGCAGTATTTGTTATTTAATCTGCACCCCCCTCCCCAAGCCCAGCCTAGCACCCAGGTGCAAGGCAGGTGTCAGGTTCTGTACCAATGCATCACCCTTTAATCTTTGCTTAAGACCTTTATGTTTGCAGTCAGCTGAAGGAGGAGTGGAGTGAAAGCTTGAGAAGGATGTTGGGAGGGTGCTGGGGCGGTGGAAGGAGACAGGCTGGCTTGGAGGGGTAAGAAAACAAAGCCTGGGAAGGCAGCTGGTGGCTCTTACTCTTTCCACCCTGCAGTGCTGCCACCCACAGCCTGGAGTAAATTAAAGCTAAAGGACAATATTGGCACCAGTACAAATGGGTATAATGTGTTTCCAAACAAACTTCGGCTGCCACTCAGATGTAGGATTTCTTACAAAAGCCCTGAATTCCCTTCCCTCCACCCTGCACTGTCATGCTCCTCAAGGACTGTTTGCAGTCATGTTGGCAGTGAGTGGTGGCTGCATGAGGAGTGGGGTTGGGGTGACAGCACTCATCATAGCCAGAGCACCCTGGGAGTCACTAGTATTTTTAAATCTCTTTAAAGAAACTTCACAATATTGGAGACAACCACTTTTCACAGAGGTATGACCAGCAGCAGTTTCAGGTGCCAGATGCTAAAGAAATTTTGGCTAACTTTCATTAGAGTTTGTAATCTGTCTCTGACGGAGTTGTGATATTATAGTGTAAGTAGTATTAGGGAACGCTACACCAGGAAAAAAGCCTTAAGACATTGCAAGCTCTCCATTTCCCTGCCTGCCAGGAATGAAGTAGCTGCTAATTGTACTGGAGAGGGGAGTGCCCAGGATGGGGACAGCAGGCATGTCCTTTGGCTAGCACACCAACCCTTGCCACATCTAGTTTGCCACATCACTCCTGTGAAACATGGGAGGACCCTGAGCTTTCCAAGGAACATTCTTCATTGCATCCCATAGTGAGAGGATTGTGCAAGCTGCGTTGCAACAGTGTTTTTGCTCAACATCTGCGGAGTAGACAGAAGGACTGGTTCCAGCTCACTTTGTTTTGATGCTACTGTCAATGTGCGGCTGCCAGAGCATAGCATGCGTGTGAAGAGTGACCAGTCCCTGGTCTGAGGAGCTGGCAGCTTCCAGGCTGTGGCCAGCCCCAGAGCGATTGCAGCTGAACAGCTCTGCACCCCTACAGGCACCAGCGCTGGTCACAAGCGAAAAAACAACCAGAAGAAAAGGACTGGAGGCGAGCCTGGTGATCTCGTCTTTCTGATGGCACGGGTATGCCAAAGCCACAGGCAGGCGTAGCTGCAGGAGATGCTGTGGACTGCACCTGTGCGCTGTTTGTGGGAGCCCGGTGGGATCAGCTGCTGGCTCTGTCCTCGCAGCCGGCTCTGTCTGGCTTCACCCGGCTGTTCCTTGGCACAGGGCTCAAGTTCTCAGCTAAAACGTTTCGGTTTCCTAATCGGATTTATTAGCACGTAGCATAAGTCTAAACTTAAAAATGGCTAAAACTTTAAGCCCTTCTGTATTTTTGGCTTGCAAAATCACCGTTATGCTATATTATGCGCCTAAAAATCCCAGTTTTGTGTTTGTTTTTCTGGATGCCAGCTCTTATTCTCAACTGGAGCCTTCACTAAAGCATGCTGGTGGAATAGGTCACAAATGGGGCTGAAAGGAAATAAAAGCAAAATGGTTAAAAAGAAGCAAAAAATAGTTAAACTGAATATCGTCAGTACTGTGCCCAAAGAAGACTGGATGATGGTGATTTGCAGGACATCTGTGAAGCAGGCCACCAGGCAGGGTAGTTGTTTCAGTTCCCTGATATTAAATTTAATACCTTGTTTCCTGACCTTTTCTGATTTGGAACTTGAGTTTAAGGAATACACTGCCAAGCTTCCTTTGTGTCAGGTTATTAACTTCAGTTGCAAATTGAGGTAATCATGTATAATCAGAGGCTAAGGAAACCCAGAGAGTCCCAGGTAGCTGAGTGTCTTCAACTTCTGACGCTTGTTGCTCAAACTGTTTAGTTGGAGGCCACTTGACTATGAAAAGTCACCTGCTTTTTCTAAAGGGGAGGAACTGCTATAAAACCTCTTTGGTGATTTGTGTGCATCTATGTCAGAGAAGATCAGTAACTCTGTACACAAAGGACCTCGTGATACCAATGCCTGTAACAAAGAGTAGCTTAAACCGGGTGTAAGTGTGGGCAGATGCTTATGCATGAACTGTTTTGGATACTTGCAGAATGCATAATTTTCAAATTAGTCACAAACAGGAAGATTACATTTGTCAAGTTTATTATAAAATGTAAAGTGCAGCTAATGAGTGTGCATTGTGGACTGTAACTGCACACGGGTGTATTTAACTGATGCTCACTTGTCTCTGTTTGGTGGAGACAAGTTTTTTCAGGCTGTGGTCCAGTTTACAGTAACTGGTTTTTGTCTCAGGGCCAGTCAGACTAGTTTACCCCATTTATTGTTAAATGACTGCAAGAGGTCTAATTGACCATATGTAAGCCTCAAATACTGTTTGAGCATCACAGTAACTTTCCTTGCTTCATTATCAGA
This sequence comes from Ibycter americanus, assembly GCA_035590275.1. Taxonomy (NCBI): domain Eukaryota; kingdom Metazoa; phylum Chordata; class Aves; order Falconiformes; family Falconidae; genus Ibycter; species Ibycter americanus. Next base: position 402,420 of record JAVJGI010000040.1, on the reverse strand, counting down.
GGCCTGGTCTGCTTGGTTATTTTTTTGACCTGAAACTGATGGGAATCTTTGCTAATCAGCTTCTGCAGAGCTCTGGAGACATCTTTGCTCTCTCCATCCTTGCCTCATCTTTGCTTCTTTATAACAGTGCTTTCAGCTGCTGCAGGTACACAAAGCCTCAAATTGCCACCCCTGTCCTTTCTACCTGCTTTGGTGCCTGAGCTCTGAAGACACTTGTGGCTTTCATGGGATAAAGTGCGGAGTGATGTGGCTGGCTTGGAAACACCTCCCACATGTGGCCCAGGAGCCCAAGTCTTGCATGGTCCCTCTCCAAAGACAGCAACACCAGCACTTGGGAGCTGTGACCGACCCTCAGTGCCCATGGCCATCTTTGCTGTTAGATGCTCATGAGTATTTAGGACCACGTGTAAAGTGATTGCTGTCCATCCTGCTTGCTCAGCCTGCAAAGATGGAAATGCCGTCGGGCTGCTCTGGGGAGGTTACCTTTCTGTGTGTCAGTACTCAAGAAAAATCTCTGCTGCCAGTGTTTAAACAAGCTGTTTTGAGGAAATTGCCTTCTTTATGAAATGCTTAGGCAGGAGTCTTCTCCTGTTTTCAATGATAGTATGTAAATATAAAACACTTGAGTATGAGGGCAGAGTTAAGTCCTGTGGTGCTGGTAGCAGTTCCCCCAGCCCTTCATGGACATGCGACCATCACACCTCATGATGCACCCCATGGCACAAACTTGGACAACCATATGTGTGCCTTCAGAAGAATGAAGTTTGAAATGAGGAATCTTTGAACTTGTTTTGTTTCTCTGCTTGGAATGAATTTGGTTGCATATATTAGGATTACCTAATATTTGGTACTTATGTTTGCAACATCGCTGGTGTCTGAGGATGGATGGCCTGATGTGTGGCTTCTTAGCTTACTTGTTGGGATCCTTGTTGTGCAAAGCCAGGCTGCCCATCTGTCCTGTACCCCCTGCTGCCAAAATAAGTCTTTAGTGATGACTGTCCCACTAGCAGTGGTGCAGAGGGACAGGGGATATATTCTGAACCTTTAAGAGCAAAATAATTAGGCTCAATAGAATGATTCCTGACCTGCTAGCCTTTGTTATGACACCTGTTCCAGTGGTTTTGGAGCAGTGGATTTGGGCTGGAATGGGCACAGAAAAGCTTCTTTGAATGAAATTGGTGAACACAGTATTGCACAGATGACTTCACGCTTCCCCATGTCACCCTGTGCTTCCTAGGGGCTGGTTTGATGCCTTTCCTGCTAGTTGGCAAAGGTAGACAATGTTTTAAAGCACTTTGTCAGCTGCAAAGGAGCTGTATTATTATTTTTTTTTTTGTTAGAAGTGTGCTTGTTTTAAAATTTAACCCTCTGAACAGCAACTGTAACAGATACCTGGGTGCAAGGTTGTGGGTGTCCACTGGCTGGAGGTGGCTTGTCCCAGAGAGGAGAACTTGGGACCTCTTAGCAGGCTGAATTCGCCAAGTGGAGTGAAAAAGAATCGGTTTTCTCCAAGTTGGCAACTTTACACTACTGCTTGCAGATATAAATGAACTTTGTTTTTTGAAGACGTCTGTGAGGCAAGTGCTTTGAAACGTGTATAAAGGAATGCTTGTACGGTGATCTATTCAGGAGAGTTACGCAGTTACTGTAGCTTTGAGCTACCCTGTCACATAAGGGAGGGAAGCACAAAGCACCTATTTAGAGATTATAAAATTTGTGCTGAACATGGGTGGTACAAAACCACTTCCCCAGCATCTTTCTCTTTGGAAAATAAGATGTCTTTTACAGCGCTGTCTGATAGCAGGGCTTTGTTTGCCAGCTCTTGTGAACAAAGAGCATGTTGTTGTGCTGCCTGATGACAAGGTTGTTTCTTGGTAGGAATGTTTCAGGTATTCCTGATGCAGAGAAGGAAAACCCAGAGCTTGGAAATGCCTGATCTGAAAACATTATGCGGCTCCAAGATCTGGTATCTTTCCAAAAGCGAGAACTTGGTACGCGTTGGGCTTTTGTTCAGCAGACTTTATGGCAGTCGTGTAATCTGCTGGTCAGCACTTCCTAGTGCTGGTTCTTTTGGAAACATAGAGCAACAGCTTTGAACTATTATGAAAACAGGATTGTTTTTTAAGGCTATAAAAGGCGCCCATCTTGTTCTTTTTGGCACCGTTTTTTTTGGTCATTTGTAGTCAATGCTCTGAGTCCCTAAAAATCTGAAACTGTCCCGTGTAAACAACTTTCTTTCACAAACACTAGCTGTGGCTTTGTTCCCTGAGTTGTTTCTTACTGGAGAACTGCAGGGGACCTGGCTTCTAACTTTTTTCCCCCTATATGCTAAACATGGAAAAATCTCTTGCACTTCTACTCCCTATTGCAGAATTATGTGCAACATTAAAGTGTTATTTCTGTCTTAACAGAACTTGCTGGATTGCAAAAAAAATAAAGCAAGCCATTCGAGTTAGGTACAATTGCATGTAAATATTTTTGACATCCAAATATTGTAGCAGCATTTATTTGCTCTTTCTGCCATGCACAATTGCTCACTGTGTAGACTGGCAGATTACATGGAGGGCTGTAATTGCAAAAATATGTAACACTCGAAAATGTCACTTGCAGTTGTTTGAAATTTTGGCAAAGTAGTTTTTTGCTTGTTCTTTATGGCTAAAATCTGTAACGGGCAAAACTTACTGGAAAACCTGGAGAAAAGCAGTGAATCAGAGTGACTGCTGGGCAATTAACTCTGTCTTGACTTATGTGACTATTTAAGTATCTTTGATGCCTTGTAATTTGGATTACAAATTATTGGCAGTGAGGCCGGTTTTGTTGCTGTCCCCATGCCTCAAGTGGTGGGGTTAAATATTCATGAAACATTTCTCTAAGCTTAAAAATCCTCAGTCTAATTCTTTACCAAAAATCCACCCAATTGCATAATTACAAGAAGGGTTCCTAAAATCTGAAGGTGTTTGCGTGTGCATGAACAGCAGCGTTTTTTCAGCAGATTAACTGTGCTAATCTGCGCGTGCCACTGCATAGCTTCCTACAGCATCCAACCATCTTGCACTTTCTCACTAAAGCGTCTTTGCCCAGTGAGAAGTGCATTGAATAAATCCATGGAGCAGAGTAAAAATGATGCTGTTGCCACTGCCAGCTCCTGCATACTCCTGTGGGCTTCACAGCCCTTCCTCAGCCCCAGGTCATTTATGTAGACAGGGTTGATTGGCTTAAATCAGATTTAAGTCAGGGGGCAGGAAATCATGGTTTAAAGAATTGGTTTAGATTTTGTTCTTTAGTTTTATACTTATCTTCAGAAAAACTGTTAATAATTAAAATATTTGCGGTTACACTAAGTCAATAATTCCTAAACGTGTTTCAGCCTTTTGGCTGGCTTTGAGTACACTTGCTTATATGCTTCAGTTGACACCATTCAAAACTTTTCTTAAAAAGTAACTAATTGATTTGTTTTATAGTTGCGTAGTTAATTTCCAATTTTGTCCAAAGATGCCCCAAACTGACATGATACGCATTTCTCCAGCAGGCCAGAGAATATGTAGCAAACGTACTTTGACTTTTGAATTTGTCCTCTTGCTGTTAAAACAGTTCCAGTATCTTTTGAGACTTGTTTCTGATCATTTATTAAAACTTCACAGGGAATAGCCCTCTGTCTCCAGCACCTTATCTTTGGTAAGAGAATGAAAACAGGCAGTTCTTCTTTTTAAGTCCCAGTTTGGACTGATACTGTCACTGAACTGAGATGCCTGTTGGTCCAAATGCAGAAGGCACACTGCACCTGCAGCACAGCCTGCTGCGCCGTCTGCCTTGGCGGTCGCCTCTTCTGGGGTTTGGCCGTTGTCTGTGTTCCTGGTTAAGCTTCCCACAGGCGAGGGCTGAGTATCGTGATGCCGGGCCTTCCCTAGAGCAGGACACAGCAATCTTATTCCTTCCTTTGACAGTTTTAAAAATTGCATGCACCTCGTTGGTGTTCACGTAAAGGAGTATCTGTTTTACTTGGTACTGTTTGTTTGTTCAGATCAAGGAAGGTGTTTCTGTCCCAGAGAATGGAGCACATGGATCTGAGAGTAAAGTGATGCTAATGAGTGTCCTGTTCAGTTTTCTTAGAGTAAAGATCTGGGGATGGAGAGGGAGCCTGCATTACAATAAAAAAAATAAAAATAAAAAAAAATAATCAGAAAATCACAGTTAAGTATTCAAGCTAATTTCAGAAAGTAGTTCTGCAGATTTGGCTATGCCTCCTTTCACCTGTGAAATGACAGCTTCCATGACACTCTCTGTACTGGTCCCTGCCCTGTTTCCTTCAGTGTTCCCTGTTTTGAAGCTGCCAAACTTTTGTTTGATCTTGCAGCCTTAATATTTCTTTAATCTTGTATTGTGCAGGAGTGCATATATAAATAAACCAGGGAGGCATTTTACAAGAGATTCATAACCTTCTTGCAGAGGTCTTTTAAACTATAACCTGAGACACTGGGTCATTGGTGAGGGGATTGGGTGGAGCAGGATCTTTGTTCCCATATTTAATCTTTGATGCATGCTGAGAACAAATCTTTTTTCATCTTTGCAGATATCAGCTACTGACCATGTCAACAGAGTTCCAGGATGCTCACCTTGCAGAGGTGAAACCTCTGGTGGAGAAGGAGGAGGTAATTATTTTAAAGTTTTCTAGAGCTTATGTGTTTTACTTCAGGGCTGCTGTTGGAACTGCACATGTGTTCTTAGATTAGTTCTAACATATCGCATGGAAGAAACAAGTAAGAGAAACTGGAGATGGAATGAGAGTATTTTGGTTATGGTTTTTTTTTTTTAATAATGCAAAACAGCCTTAATTATTTGCTATTTCTTGATCTTTGGTTTTACTCTTCTCTAGTGCTAATCTGGTGGTGACGCTTTTTGTTTTCTGAATCATGACAGTTCTGGGTGTCTAGCCATTTTGAATGATGCCAGTTGTGCTGCATCACGTACATCCATCTATGCCTATAGACTTCTCGATGTAAAGATACCAACGTTGCTCTGTTAGCTACCTTTCAAGGAGACACAGAGAGAGCCTTTACTTTTCCTTTGGGCGCATCGGAGTCCAGAGATACAACTGTGCCCCATCTAGTCCTCTCTGCCTGTACTGAATATGAGTTACAGCCAAACTGCTACCAGGTCTGCAGCTGGCTGGGTGTGCACAAGCTGCAGCCTTTCCTCTGGGGCTGCAGTGTAGAAACATCCTAGCCTTTTTCTTGCTTCACCTTGTTGTACTTCTTTCCATTTGGTTTTGCATCGTTTTCTTCAAAACTCTGCCCACAGCATCTGGGTTCAGTGGCTGTCTGACTCTGGTGGTAGCAATACTCTGTGCTTCGGTATGTTCGTGGCAAATAATGTAATGCATGAAGGAACCTCTCTACTTATTTCTTGAATGAAAATGAAGATTTTTCTTTTGTTCTTAATGATTGTCATTCTTGACAATGACATATATAAGCATGTTGGGTTTTTTCCTGGTTTTCTACACTAGAACTATTCATTACAGTCTCTGCTACTTTCTTTTTTTTATTCCCTACCTCTTTTGTGTAAACACTTCAGAAAATGATTTCCACTTGCGACTGTAATGAAATGGCTAGAGGAACTTTAAACACAGCTCCTTTGCCAAGGACATTGCATGAAAGCAGAGCTTGTTTGGGTACCAGTGAATGCAGCACTCAAACTTTTCAGAAACTAAGATCCCTTTTTAATGCCAATATTGTTCGGTTGTAGCAAAGCAAGGGGTATTCTCAGCAGAAGTCCTATGGGTACTGAAATGCCTTTGCTTCAAAGTTCAGAAATATCTTAAAACGCTGATTAACTTCCTGGGTTTCTGTAGCATGTAGATCAAAAGTTGGAATCTTGACAATGAACCCTATGTGCTTTTATTCACAATGTTACCTTAACTTTTGTCTACATGGAGAAACTAGCAGAGTTTGATTTCCTCTGTAGCCATTCTTAATACAGATGAAGGAAGATACTTAGTGTATTTTGAGAAAGTGGAAAGATTGCCCTGAAGGACACACAGCACATACTAAGGTTAACAGTGGAGCTGGGGCTGAGTGGATGATGCACTCTGAAGTTGCATCCTGGCTTGTGCTTAGGTTGCTTCTACAGCTGAGTTTTTGTTTCTTAACAGTGATGAGCCTTACTTCATGTGCTGCCTGTATGGGTGCCACATAAACTTAATTCCGTTCAACTCTAGACCCCACTGGAGCAACAGTGTATAATGTTAGCTATGTTTAAAAGATCACGAGACCAACAGTATATTAAGATTAAACCCCAGCATATTCTCTAAAGCTAAGGTTGTGTAACATGACTTCCACAAGCTCAGTCAGCTCTTTCGCTACTTGTTTTTATGTGCAAGACACTGCCTAATTGCCTAAAGATCACGGCTCTAGAGTCCTGTCATAATTGCTGGTTGGACTGCAATGCTCTGAGGTCCACAGTCTTGAGATGATATTGCCCTATAATAAGACATTTTCTGTCATTAGTCTACCTGGGCTTCTGGGACTGAGTAACACCCTTGCCAGGATCCTAAGCTTTGTTTTTTGTCTCAATGCTTTTGTCAAATTTTAGCTTTTCTGTTGTACTCTGCAGCATAAAAAGTGTTTGCTTTGCTGCTCTTCCCTCTGTTTTCAGCCCTCCGGTGGAAATATGAGTTTGACTTCTTCCTTGTCTATTAATAAAAGGAGGTGACTGTAAGATACTTCCTCCTTTGAAGTAAGATGCCTCTTAGACTACTGGAAGTGAGGAGAATGTCACCTAACATCTTTTCTGGTGGAGATCTTCGACAGGCATAGGAGCTTCTCAGTAACAACGATGGGCAGGAGTTGGAACAAACCTCTCTCTGTCCAGCCAGCCTCCCAAACATAACAAGGCCTAATTTTGGCTAGGATAAAACCCTTCCCACCTTCCACATCGTGTAACCAAATCCCAGTAATGAATAAACTGAATTGCAAGTGCTCAGTTCATGCCGGAGCAATGACTTCCCATTGTAGGCAGGACTGAGGGGGCTGTTGGCTGTCCTGTGGCTACAATAAGCAAGGGAGAAGAGGTCAGTGTTTTACTGCTCCGACCTGCCCAGTGATTTAAAAATAACTGAAGATGCACTAGCTTTTGTGATTTATTTTGCTGGTCTGTAATCTAGTATTTTACTGCTTTCATGTTCTCTGTGAAGATTAGTGGGTAAAAGGTCTTGGGTGAATTTTGACATTCAGCTTTCATTGAAGAAAGGGACGGGACAGAGCTCTCTGCTGCAGAACCGGTGGGTTAGAACACACGTGTCCCAGCACAGATTTCTGTATCTGCACGAGTTACGTGCATTAATACTTTGAAATCTCTTCACAGGCTATCACTCGCCTCCTTCCAGACTTCGATGTTCAGGCAAGTAAAGCTATTCTTTTTTTTATTTTATTTTATTTTTTGGTACAAGGGGAAACTGAACAGACATTTGAGAAAACAGCAAAATGTGATCAGAAATGACTGACTGCTGGCCAGAATTACTGTCCCTGTGGGGGAGGGATCTGAATGGGGCTCTGATGTAGCAATGTGAAGAGGACTGCAGGAGGTCTTTTCAGACTGAAGCTGAGAAAGTTTCATCCAAAAGGGGTGGCTGCGTTGCAAGCAGTTTTATTCTTGCTAGGAGAATGAGATTTTTCAGGATGGATAATGAAAGCAAAATATTCCCTTTCCACATGGACACACACACTTTCCCCAATTAATTTGCTTTCATTAGCAGTGTGTATGCATTTCCTTGGAGGAAACATCCCTTTCGATGCATCCCGTTATGCAGTTGAAAGTTTCCAAAAGATTCCTGAAGCCTGAGGAGCAGTGCAAGGCACTAAGCAATCAATTTCACCTGTCACAGCAGTGTCGGTGGTTTCCTTACATTTATTTACAGCCAGCACAGAAGTGTTCACAAAGCACGCCACTAGATCGGATGGTGGCTTTCCACTTTCCCTGTGTGTCATGCTTTTGAGAATTGACTTTGTAACTCTCTTAGCTCCCCTTGTATGTTATTTCATTGACATTTGTGCTCTGACTGAGAATTTTGTCCCTGCTGGTTCTTAAGCTGCGACTAAGGAAGCGCATGGCTGTCGGAGTCAGGCTGAGTTGGACTGGGAGGGAGACAAGGGAGCTCGTACCTGCCTCGGCAGAAAGGGTGAGGGGTGAGTTCCCATCGCTCAGGACAAGCAGGAGTATGTGTTGGGAAAAGAGGCTTGCTGGGTGTCTTATTTTTATCAAGCTGTGTAGGAGGGAGGTAGATTGTGCAGGAATAAGGAAAGCTATTAAAGTGTTCTAGTTTCTTGAGTGTTCAGGCAGAGGTCCTTAAAGGAAATTACCCTTCTGTACTTTGTGGCATTTTGCACTTACATGTATTTTTATTCAATGTTTTGTGAATTGATTAAAAAAAAAAAACAGCACAAACTCAAGAATCCTTTCCCTGGAAACCAAGGGAGACAGTTATTTCAAACATCATTACCATCTTTCAATGGCTTTTACTTCTATAGCAGAACTGTAGTTTATATTAATCCTGTATCTTCCCTCTCATCCTTTCTAATGATGTAATCCACTGCCTGAAGTCTTGATAAATGTAAGTTAAAGCTGTCGCCATGCAACTTCTGCAGGACTGTGTACAACATGGGAGAAGCTTTCTGTTTGGGTCCAGATTGATCACTTGGTCTGAATAAATCTGAATCCCAGATTAAGTCTGCTAACAGGAATACTGCAGTGTTTGGATTAAGAATCCAGAAGTGACCCATATTTCATTTCTATTCTTGGAAGAAATTTGCTTGGTTTGTAAACCATGTGTATATATAGATATTTTTTTTTAACTTGCAAGATCAAATTCTCTAAGCCTTTTTGGTTTTTTTCCGTGTTTTAGATTAACTGTCGCTAATCCAGTGCAGTGGTTTTTGTCATTTAGCCCTGTTCTGCCAGCTCTTGCTTTTGTGATAATCATTCTTTGTTAGGGTTTAATCTTTAGTTGTTCTACTTCAGGAAGGAAAAAGGTGGAAGAACAGTCTCAGTCTGTTACGTTAAGAACTGCCACTGCAAAGGAGGCTTAGCTTTGGTCCTTAACAGCGCAAGTACCCTACCTATGCGTCTTCAGGTTCTTCTGTGGTTGATTTATGAAAGAGGTGGTTTGAGGGTGTTAAAGAGACTCAGTTGCTTGGTTCATTAGAGAAGTTCGTGTGTGGCCCTGGAGGACCCAAGTCACTCAGGACTGACACTGAAGCTCATGTGTGCTCCTAATAAGCAACCTGTCCTGTGAGCCACATTTGTGAGGAGGATGGACCTGGCCAGGGAAGGAGGTGATCAGTGCTTGGCGGGATGGAGCTTCTTACTCAGTGCCTGTGTATGGCTATTGGTGTCTGCCATATCCCTGGCAACTTACTCCATTCTTTGAGGATAAGTTATGCAGTTAATAATTTCGTTTCTGCCACTAGTGAGAAGTAGTGACTGTCTGAGGTGTTTTGTTTCCAAGAATAAATTTTATCTAGTTATTCAGGTTTGGAAAGAAATAGACCCTTATTTCACATGCTGTTTTAGACTGACCTGAGTTAAACATACTTACCCATTTTTGAAGCAAGCACTGTATCGTGCAGTATCACCCTTCTGAAAACACACGTTGCAAGACGTGTATGTGGTTATTTTCTGGAGTAAAGCTTTTGTGAAGTTACCAGGGAATGGCCAAGACAAGGAATGGAAGAACTGACAGCTCTGAACTACCTGTAGGCAGCACTATGTGTGTATGGCTGGCTGTGGCACCCACCTGAAAATTTAAGTGGAGGTCCCTTGCCTCCCAAGAAGGGGAGTGTTCCTGACCGAAGCTGTTTTAGCATGATTAATGATAAACTGGTGCAGGGCAGTGTGCCTTGCACTGCTCTGTCGGCCAAACACATTTTAATTGTATTTCCCGTTTGTGTTTGCCTGTTCTCTGGGTTGGTAGTAGTGGAGCTGATGGAGAGCTGGCTCCTCCTCACTGCATGTATTCTCAGCTTTGTGTTTCAGGAGCGAGCAGTCCATCAGGAGACTGCTTTCTCATTAACTACGCAAAACTTTCCGAGCTGTGTGGCAGCTGTAGGTGGCAGAGATGAGTTTGTCTCCTGCCTGTGAAGGGAGGAGGAAAGAGCCACCTTGCAACGGGAGGCAAATCAGCTGGTCCTCATGGCGCCACAGGGTGGGTGTCCCACTGCTGTCGGTGGATGTAGCCTGGGGCATTGCAGTGTGTTACATGGATTTCCTCAACTTTTTAAGTCTCTGAAGGAGAGGGTTGGGGGTGGTTGTGGTTTTGTGCTTTTGCAGAGCAGTGTGACCCAGTGCTAATTGGACTAGGAAGAATCCCTGGGAAGAATTCTAGCAATAATCTGCTTCAGTTCCTGCACCACAGTTTTTGTTACTGGCTTTCACCTTAGCAGAGTCACATTTACATCTAAAGTAATCACACATTAATATACCCAACTCACAGCCTCAACTAAGGAACAGTTTTCTTAATATTGCCAATTTAAAATAGAAATCTAAACAAACGAACAAAAAAAAAAAGAGAGAGAAAAATACCTGGAGGGGTGGGCATTGAGGTTTTAGAGAAACACAAGATGAATTGAAACAACTATTTTGGAGTAGAAAAAGCAAGGGGAAAGATGCTAAATAGCTTCAGGGCAAATGGATTTGAAATCCAACATTGCAATGCCACATCAAAAGCTCAAATATTTTTGATCTTCAAGATACTGAAAAAAAAGTGAAAAATAATATACTAGTACCTGCATATACTAAACTTCTTAAGTAATATGAACTTAAAATATACTGCATACTAACAATTCAAAAGCCATTTAAATCCTCTTTAAAAGCTCTGAAGCTTTTCCCTCAGTTCTGAGGCAAGAAAAGGGAGGTGTATCTAACAGGCATAATACTATACATTAAAACAGATGCATGAGATGGTAATTGAGGATTAAGCATATTTAAAAGCTTTAAAATAATCTTGATGGAATGCAGTGTTTTACTTAAAATATAAAATACAGTAGTTTTAGCAAGAAGTGCAGTGTGTGTGTGGTTTTCCTTTTTAATCATCTAAAGCGTTTTTGTTGAAATCCAATACTTCAGAAAACAACTTGTTCATAAACATGCTCCTCAATCCATGTCTTCCTTAGGCAGAGTAGAGAGGGGAAGGAATAAATGAAATCTCCTGTGTTATCAACTTAAGAGATTAGCTCCCCCTTCCAACCTCACAACAAAATGTCAAAAAAATGTAACTTGACCCAAAAATAAAATCTAGTTTGGAACAGATCAGCTCCTTCAAACTAAGATAGCCTCTCTTAAATTGCACATATCAAGAGTGTTTTTGCATGCTTTTTTTAGGGCACTATAAGGCCGCACCTCTGTCAAAGTGAGAGATGTGAACAGATGGTGTGTTTGTCTTTATCCTTCTATCGGATTAGTGTACCTTGGATTTTTTTTCCAAGATAGTGTTTTAATACAAATCAGTTGGTGAAGAGCCTCTTACTATAATGTTGATGTTGATTGGGATGTGCTGCCATCTGTTTTCAGTGCTCTGCGTTTTGAAAACATCCATCCCTACATCATGTAGACAAATCTCTTGATCTTTAATAGGATCAATAGGGATGTGAAGTTGTTGGTTTGATGTCACTGAGGAAACTGCTTTGAATTGATTGTTTTTTTAGGAGAACCTTTTGGCTATTTGCCATTAAGAATCCACAGTAATGGGAAATAGCACAACCCTCTTGAATTAGGGGAATCTTACTGTGAAAATGAGGAATTAAGCTAATTGTTAACTGACTGTGATTTATGCCAGTAATTAGGAGTATGGTTGCCTATCGTCTCTGAACTATTTTTAGTTGACACTGAGTTTGAACTAGACTCGGGTTCCTAGTTCCAGAAGAATTAGCTGTGGAGGTCAGTGAGATGTGCAGGTTCAAGGGTCTGGCTTTACCTACCATGAACAGATTATTTTTTTTTTCTTTCATGCACAAAGGAGGAAGATCCCAAATCTTGAAAGGTGGTCCCTCCTAAGAAAACACGTTCTAGGTTTTCAGTGCTGTTACTGGAAGGATCTAGCAATAAAAATCTGATCATACAAAATGCCTATTAGCCTCTAACTGAGGAGGAAATAATCTCTATTCCACACTCAGCAGGAGATGTGTTACACAATGTTGCTTACTGTCATTACTGGTGTTAAAGGTTGCCAAACTATTGGTTTTTATGCTTTGTGTTGAAAGTTACCTAAATACAGAGGAATGTGGAAAATATTAATTGCTATCTATTGCTACTGCAAATCTCTTCTGGAGTATTGTGTAATGGATATATCTAAAATTTCCTGCCAAAAATGAAACTTAGTGACATTAGTATGACTGATGTAGGAATACTTTAGACTAAATATTGCTTATCTACTTTGGAAAATACTAGATTTCATACATTTAAAGTCCTCTGTTTTGATGTTGTGCAGAGTCACTCTGACTTACACTAATTTTTCAACATCTTGTGTTCTTACTGGAAACTTTAATCCTCACCTTTAGGAAAGAACTTGCTTCTAATTTTATTTAGAATAAGTTTGAGGCGTTTCTACCATTTGAGATGATAAAACCTGAAATGAAGCTAAACTTATCAAGAGCTGATGGAAGAAGCAACAGGAAAGACTGTGCTAATTCCCAGGTCTGAAATTCAGTACTTTGTACATTGTGTGGCAGAAGCTTAGTTCATCTTTGATGTCTGAGCTCTGTCGAGTAAGTAACTTCTGGTCAAACCTGATGCAAATCCTATTTAAGAGTGACATCCTCATGAACTAGTCTGTTGCGGTTTTTCTAGCTGGGCGTTATGGGAGTCATAAGCCTACGCAGGGTTGCAGCTTGTCTATATAACCCAGTTGCCTGTTTGGGCAAAGCAGAAACCAGCTACTGTCCTCTGCCCGGCTTGCTGGATTTATCACCCTGTTTTGCCTAAAGATGGTGCTGGATATGGAAGACACAGTTTACCTGCTAAATAATGCAGTGAGTATGCAGACGAATGAATCCCTAAGGAGACACAAAAGCTGAAAATTAGTGTTTCAGTGAAGTATAGTTCAGATAGCAGCAATGCTCAGCTCTCCCAGTGTTCAAGGCGGGGTGGGTGGATCTGGAATCGTTGCTGTAATTGTAACTTAAAACTGATATAAATGTGTAATTGCAAGGAAAATAGATGAAATGTGGAATGGTGTTGCCTAGCATCCTTATTTTTGACAAAATGCGTGTTATATTCCATGTATCAAATCAGGAGCTGAGATTTAGATCAAATTACTACCTTAGATCTCTGAAGCGGTTTTGGATTTTGCTCTGTAAAGGTTGTAGCAGAGGCTGAATGCCTCTGATTTCTACATCATAATTTTGAATGATTTGAATTTAACTTGGACTTTGCCTATGGGTATTACTGCACATAGCAAGTCAAGCAAGCAGCAGCAGACAGTAGGCTGTGCTGAATGACACGGATATACCTGTGTCCTGTACAGTAAATAAAGTATTCTGGTAAAATGCTAAGACTGGCTGCTGACTATATACTGCCTTGACTCTTATGTGAATGTAACGGTACTGTAAATAAGTGTCATAAATAACTGTTGTTTTGCGATTCCCTTTGTACATGTTGGCAAAATAACATATTTTTTATATACCTATCTGAAGTTCCAAGTGCAAGAGAAACAAAAAAAACCTGTTCTGTATGTTGTGGATGTTAGTACAACCCAAGTAGTCTAACGCACATGGCCATTCAGTGAATAAGATGGTCCTCAGGAGCCTTGGATTTGATAATAAAGGTGTCCTTAGCTTTAAGATCATTAAATAGTACAAACTCCTGTTACATTAAATAATAGCGTTGTTTCTCTGATAATCACAACAATGTTGTGGATATGGTGCTCTATAGCAAACTTCAGGCAGTTGGGTTTATGTTCAGGTCTATACATAGCAAGCTGTAAGGCTAACACATGTGGCTGTCATTTTTATTGGTGAAGGCTACTATAATCACAGGGCTCCACAGTGTGATAGGTCTCTATGGTGAATATAGGCTACTTAATACCACTTTCTTTGTGGAATGGTAACTTGCTGAGTTAAAGTCCTTTTCCTAGAAAACAGAAGTATTTTATCTTGGCAACTTGCACTTTTGCAAATGTCGACAGTCATAGTTGTTAACTTGTTATTTTAGGTATCGTTGCACCAATCTGCTTTCTTTTTTTAATTATTTTATTCTTATGCTTCCTTTTAATGAGGTTAAAAACTATTTAACTATTCCCTCAGCACCTGGTTAGAGCTGGCAGTGGAAGTGCTTCTCTAGTTGGCTGTGGGCTGGAGTAGGTGACAGCTGAATGTAAGATGTTAGCAGAGAGCCCTCACCGTGGTGGGGAGCGGGGTGTGTGAGCACGGGCTGTGGGCTGACCCTGGGATGGGGCAGGACCTGTGCTCACGGTCAGGCAGGGCTGCTGCGGCAGGGGTTCTGTGGAGCTCTTGGACAAGCCCCTAAACAGATTCTTCCTGTTCTTTGCCAGGAGCAAGATGTGGAGACTGTGCATGGCTCAGTCCATGTCACCATGTGTGGGACTCCCAGAGGGAACCGGCCAGCTATCCTCACCTACCATGATATCGGGCTGAATCGTAAGTAGATCATTTTTTTTTTATTATTTAATAGCCTGTTTCCTTAACACTACTGCCTAACCAAAGGTGTGGAGGCACTGATGGTTAGGAAGCCTTTCCCAGCTCCTTGCTTGTTATGTGGATTGCAACCTGTTAGATGATACCTAATTACTTTCTTGTAGCAAGTTTATCCTTGTGAAGTAATTAATTGCAATATTTCACTTAAAGCAGTAAAAGATCTCTGGTAGCTCATAGTGACTGTGTATAAATGCTGTAAAAAACATCTGTAGGGGGTGGCTGAGGGTGTATTGCCAGCAGGACTGAGAACAACATTGCTGGTGCTTTGTCTTATGTTCTTGTCTGATAACCAGTCTTATGCTGCTGTGGGTTTATAAGAATTACATGTCAAATCAGGATGATGAAATGAGTGCTGGCATTGTGTCCTTAGCCAGTGTTAAGAACTTTGATAAGTGCCTTTTTATCTTATCTGTCATATCCAAGAATATAATGACGTAATATGCAGATCTGCTTGGATTTGTTCTTTTCACCAGTACTCTTTGCTTCACATAATTTACTGTTTCTTAACCAGCTATCAATATTTACATTTAAAAACACCTGCAGATCCTTAAAGTCTGGCTGTTGCTGGGTGGTGGATACTACTCATAATAAAAAAAAAAAATCTGTTTTCTTGCCTGTTTTTTGTGAAATGGCTTTACTTCATTTTGGATTTTCAGTGGTTCGGGGCAGAGCCTGATCTGCATCCCATCTTTCAATAAGACTCTTTTCTTTTTAGAGTTACAGAGTCTATCTTTACGGTGAATAAACTTTCTTTCCCTTTGAAAGGAGAGGAACGTTCTCCCAAATTTGCATATTCTCCTAAAGCTGATTTTAGCTAAGAACATTTTATATTTTGCAATGATTTTGATGATATGTTGTAGTGTGAGGACATTTAGAAACACACAGAACTGTTTTCTAGGCATCTCAAAGATGGTGCTACGGAATTCATGCTTTCTGCTCCAGGAGGAAAATACACTAACCCTCTCTCCACAAAAATAATGCTTAGAAATCGAATTACCTCAAAGTTGGGAGCTTACAGCACTGAGTATCCCAGAAGGATGCTTTTGTTTTGAGCTGCCTGCAGCAGTATTTATCTTGTAGTATTTGGGCAATAGCACAAGTCACGATCTCAGCCTTGGATACTTTTTTCCTCCATGTGTTTTGACACAATCCAAAGAAAAATGATTGGACAAGTAAATGGATGATTTAATCTAAGCCAAAACCTGGGATGAGTACTCCTGACTGCATTTCAGTAGTATTTTCACTTTGCATAAAGAATAATTCTTCGAGATTTTAGTGTTCCGAGCAAAAAGTTCTGGCAGGTACCAAATTAACATGGGTGAACCTTAGCTGGCCATGAGGAAGGAGCTGTTGAGGGGCCTTGCTTCAAGGTATAAAAGCAAGTTGGCACAGGTTGCTTTGTAGCAGGGCTTGACTGGTCTTTCCTCCCTAGAAATAAAAGGACTGCCACTTTTCCAAGGCTCTAACATAGCTCACCTGACTGAACTGAATTTTCATTAACCTGCAGGACAGGTTGAATGATTTTATTATAGCTGCAAACTTACTGTTTCCCCTCAGCACAATTGTTCTGTATTTTCTTTTCCTTCTCAAGATAAAACTTGCTTCAATCCTCTCTTCAACTTTGAGGATATGCAGGAAATCACCCAGCACTTTGCAGTCTGCCATGTGGATGCACCTGGTCAGCAGGATGGAGCCCCATCTTTCCAAGCCGGGTGAGTTGTCAGGGAAATAGCCCTTGCTTTCAAAGTTATCCTCTTTCCAGAAAAAGAATCTTGTTCTGCGCTTAGTTAAAAAGCCCTTGCAGCAAACACAGTAGTTGGCTTTTGAACTTAAATCCTAACACTCTATCTAGAGTACTAGAGCTCTGGGAGCTCTGTTGTGTTGTGCCAGTTCACAGTAGACTTTGAGGCTGTAATTTTGTGTTTTATCTCCAATAATTTGATAGCTTGTAAAGCAGTTCCTTGACAGATGTCTACATCTATCAATTTAAATATTGTTAACCTTGGTTTGTAATGACATCCTGAATACAAATACAAAATTAAATTGTTACTGTAAACAAGATGGCCATTATATAGTGGCTAATGCCTTTCCTAAATCCATGGTTTTTTATGGAATGGCAGCATGGTAGACGTTGATAAATAGACTTGATAACCTACCTGGAAGGTCCAAGTTGGACAGTAGCGAAGTGATGTACCCCCACAGAATGTCATAGGTAGCTGCATATTCTTGACTGTGTGTCATGTAGGATGCTGTAACTCTTGGAAACCTTGTGTACCATGAGCACTGTCTTTGCCAAAATGCTTGTCCCATTTAGGTCAAATAAGAGAGGTTTGCCTTAAGATGTCCCTTGGGTAGGAATCATCTTGATTGAGGAAGGGAGCAGGCAACATGCTGAGGGGAGGATACAAGGCAAGGAATGGTTGTTCTTTAAGAACTAGGTATTAAGGAGCTTATATGTACCCTTATTGCATGAGCCAGTCTTTTTCCCTTCTTAATTTTTAAGCTGGTCTGATGCTGAGGAGGTCACGATGGGCCAGGTTCTCAGCTAGTGTTAACTGCAATGGTCTGGTTGTCTACCAGAGCAGCCTACAAAGCTATTTCAGTCATTCCACTTTGTATTTGTTGAAATCACGAGCTTTTAAGTGTCTTAACTCTCGTGTCCTGGACAAGCGTTAACACTTGGGAGTTGTCAGCTGCATAGGGCAGCCATCATGATCTCTCTAGTAAAGACGACTGCTTAATAACGTTGCAACAACAGTACAAGAAGCTGTGTTATCTCTCCCAGCCCTCCAGCTGGGAGACCAGTATGCTCAAGTTAAGTCATAGCTGTTCAGGTGACACTGGCTTTTGTCATGACAAGGTTTAGTTTCCCAACAAGAAAAGCGAAGAAAATAAAGGAGTTTTGCACTGTTTTGGGGGTTTTATTTTGGAGACTAAACTAGAGGATCATTAGGTGTAGTCCTGACTGGAAATAAAGATTTGGATACATCCTAGGCAGATGTTCTCCAGCTACTTCGGGTAGAATTTTTTCCATGTGCTGCTCAGCTGAGATTTTGGTCAGAATTTCCTTCCCTCAGAATTTTTTCTCCTCTGCAGGCGACCAGGAGCATTAACTGACAGCTGCTTTTATTGAACTTCCTCAGCAGCTTCATAGCTCTTCTTATGCCTTCATTTTCTCCATCAATATTAATAGAAAGCTATCTTCATTTATCCTTCGTCAATTTGCATGTACATGAAAACATGCATGCAAATTATTTGCCAGAGATCTGAATCTCATTGCTGTAGTCTGTGATTCTGCAACACGGGGAAACTTTTGTGGTGGACCAGAAGTACAAATGTGGTGAATGTGGTTGGAAAGTCACCTCTCAAATTCAAAGTTTTTCATAAGTTGTGTTAACTTTTCTTGAAAGAGATTCATTACAGTCTGTTTTGCTCTCAGCTGGACCAAACATTTACCATCCTGTAACTCACATAAAGTGCCATATAGATTATGTTCATATTTCTGCTAAATAACTTACTTGTGCTTGCTCCTGATTTAAATTCAGCTCATACTGTCAGTGATCTCGTAATGAGCACATTTGGTATTAAATCTGCAGTGACTGCTGTGTCTCTGACTATCCCAGCCTACTCTACTGGAAGCAGTGTAGTAACTCCACAACAACATATTTGTTGTAGGTACGTGTACCCCTCCATGGATCAGCTGGCCGAAATGCTTCCTGGAATCCTGAAGCAGTTTGGGTGAGTGGAGAATTATTTACTTCTTTTCCTGATTCTTCTCTCTGCATGGCATACTGAAAGAGCAAGACAGAGCAGGTAATCATGCTGCCCTTCAGCCTGGCTATCTGGCAATTTTTTCCATGTGCTGCTCAGCTGAGATTTTGCTCAGAATTTCCTTCCCTCAGAATTTTATTTCTCCTCTGCAGGCGACCAGGAGCATTAAATGACAGCTGCTTTTATTGAACTTCCTCAGCAGCTTCATAGCTTTTTCTCATGCCTTCATTTTCTCCATCAATATTAATAGAAAGCTATCTTCATTTATCTTTCATCAATTTGCATGTACGTGAAAACATGCATGCAAATTATTTGCCAGAGATCTGAATCTCATTGCTGTAGTCTGTGATTCTGCAACATGGGGAAACTTTGGTGGTGGACAAAAGCCCTTGAAGCTTCAGCCTGGCTATCTGGCAATTTGCTTAGCAGAATTACAGTTGTGGTTGTTCTTTAGTTCCTCTGTTAGAGATGGATTGCTTTTGCCTTTGGTTCTGAAAGAGCTTATTTTTTTGGCTTCTTTTGAAATGTCTGTTTATTTTTAAACAGGAAGCAACTTCGGGTGAAATCCCGTGTGCTTAATTTAGGGGCTTCCTCCAGTGTTTTCTATGTGTTGCCCTTACAGGGGCAGGGTACAGACAATCTGTTCTTCCCACTGTAAAAACCCATGTTTTCCTGTGGGGTCAGCAGAAAAAAACCATGATCCCATATGAAGGCGCTTACCGTTCCACTTGTGTGGCTTGAGTATCTTGGGGGGTCAGTCCAGTCTCCCTAAGAGCCTCTTCTACTACAGAATGTGGATGCCAGCTTGCCAATGTCGAAGGACCTTGTGGCAGTGTTCCTCTGTTGTCTACCTGCAACAAGTTTAGGTGTTTGTCCTCCCTTAAAGCTTAGCTTTAGCAGGAGATGTAGCTGCAAAAGGTACCTTCTCTGCAGGGTTGGTGCTCCTGGTACACAATGAAGAGCACGGGTAGGCACCTCCAAGGGGTTTTCAGACCAAGCAGAGAAAACCTGGCATTCAGGGTTAGGCAGCCTTGGAGAACAGACAGGCTGGACTTCTGGTGAGGCTCTTAATCTCAGACCAGCACCCCAGTTTAGACGTTGTTTAGTTGTAACCAGCTGTTACAGTACCTT
Source organism: Ibycter americanus (assembly GCA_035590275.1). Classification (NCBI taxonomy): domain Eukaryota; kingdom Metazoa; phylum Chordata; class Aves; order Falconiformes; family Falconidae; genus Ibycter; species Ibycter americanus. The sequence goes on along the minus strand of JAVJGI010000040.1, from coordinate 382,819 downwards.
GGATCAGTTTAACCCCACTAACCTCTGAAGAGATGCATTTTTTGAAGTGCCTAATGTGAGGCACAGGGTTGCCACTTCTGCTCTTGCACTGAAAAAAGTGCTAACATCATGTAGTCTCCTTGAAAATCAAATCTGTGTGTACTTACAAAGCTTTGATTGCATATTGCTAATGAGAGTGAAAACTATCCTCAGGTATTTTCCTAAAAGCATTGTATAACCTGTTTTTCTGAGTGGTTTTATCTAGTCTTCCCTTCCATGTATTTTCTAAGACCTTGAAGGCAATGCTTTAAAACCAGTTTCAGTTAATGCAAATATTTGGTTTGTCTCTGCCCTGTTTGGTTATGAAGTTTAAACTTAATCACTCCAGTGGCTGGATACCATGAGACATTTCCCTGCCAACCCCCTGTTAGAGACAAATCAGCGTCCCAGTTGGATAGCTGTACTGGGGAGGGCAGGGGGAGCCTGGGGAAGGCGGGGGAGCTTTGTATTTAGCCTGCAGATTTCAGGACTGTATCTTTTAAGTTTTTCTGGCAGAGGCTAACCATTTCCTTCCAGGATCAGAACAATGCTATGGTTGCTCAGTATATTTACTTAGAGATAAGTGAGAATTGCTGCTGCCCTGCAATGCATGAGGACCGCTGTCCTGCCAGTCTGCCAAAACCAAACCAGCTGCTGTGTCAAGCTCGTTTACAGGGGCCAGTGGCATTGCTGAGGTCCCAGGGCTTGCCCAAGCTGCAACCCACCCTTCTGCAGATACACACTGGCATGTGAAAGAGGAAGGCTGCTGATGCGGGTTTATTTATTTTCAGTGCTTTTACTCACTTGCCTCTTCCGTTCTGTTGCTGCGCAGGCTGAAGACCGTTATAGGAATGGGAACTGGAGCCGGTGCCTACATCTTAACCAGATTTGCTGTAAGTTTTGTGGAGCTTCCCTAAAGCAGTGAACCTGATTTCCCTGATGTGTTGTCTGCCCTGTAGTACACGCAGAGATTTCCTGTGCTGCCATGCCCATTTAAGTAAGCAGTTAGGCTTTTAAGTGAAATACCACAATCTGCGGGATAGCTAATCCAGAAGACCTAGATTTTTCCATTTTAAGGCCTGGGTTCTACCCAGTTAATTTGCAGAAGGTTTTTTTAACGGGAGTTCTCTATTTAAACTGAGGGTGGAGAAAAAGTTAAATCTTAATGTTCTCCAGCTGCTCAGTTGAATTGCTTTAATGAAAATTTTTTTCCCATACATATGCTTGTTTTGTGCAAGATAAAACTAGACCTACCGCCTTCCTCCCCAGGAGATAATTTGCTAATTTAAATTTTCAGCTGACTGTCAAGTTGCAAAGGATATGTGATGAATCTTAAATCTTTTCTTTTGCAGTTAAACCACGCGGAGATGGTGGAGGGATTAGTTCTCATTAATGTAAACCCTTGTGCTGAAGGTTGGATGGACTGGGCAGCAACTAAGGTAAACATTTTTAAGTTAGAAGAATAAATCACACTGCGAGCCTGTCAAGCATGAGGAGCAGGGCAAGCTTGTGTGTCAAGGCATGGCTGCAGACACAGAATATCCCAGGCTAATTCCTTTGGGGTTTATTCTTCCATTTGCAAACATACCTCCTGCAGGGCTGGTGATAAAAATAAGTACTTTGAGGAAACAGATACCCGTGGTATAATGGAGCTACTGGATATGGGCAATTCTTGAGAGCTAGTAAAGGCTGGGGAAAACCTAGTTTAACCTGGGTGCGGATTAGTATTGGAAACAACTTCCTTTCAAGTAAACTTCAAGTGTAGTTTAACATTCAGTTCTTTCTTGTCCATGGCTTTGTTTACCAGCACAGTCCAAAATGAAGTAAAGCACAGAAAAAGTTCAGAGCAACATCTTCCAGGTTTCAATCATCTGAGTCTTCGATGCCAACAAGACTCAGAAAAGGGCATTAGCTATGGTAACTGTAGACAGATTGTCCCTACAACCAGACTTTTAAGTGAAAATGTTCACATATAAAGAAGTTCCTGTTAGCTGTATTTTTCTGTAGTTATAAGAAAGATTGCAGTGTGGGAAAACAGGCACTGAGAACTAGTCTCAAAAATCTTCCTGGAACCAGTATATATAAATAAGTGTAAATGTTACGTTACATGTCACTCAGATTTAACCTGTTAAGATACTTTCCAGGGAAAACTGATGGAAGGCACTTTGTGTCATTCAGGGCCATGTTTAAGTGAATGGTAAACACTCTGAGAAGTACAAAAATTAGTGTGTCATCTTTTAACTACCCACAGAGTCAACCCATTGTAAGTGTCTAGGGTGATATTAAATGTAATGATAACCTTGTAATACTAGGAGAAACTTTCTGAGGTGGGAATGTAACATTCTTTTAAGGCTTATTTACTCTTCTTTTTTTAAAAAAAAGATTTATAGGAGTTTATTTTGGTAAGTTTGATCTAGAAGTATATTTAGTAACTCCTCTACATTGAGATGTAGCAGTTGACCCATTTTGATTATCTCATCCAGTGTCTCACTGTAATTAAATTCTTCCGTATCTGTGCTTCTGTCTTCCACCTGTCAAGTATTGCTGACCTTAAGAGTACAGCGGGTGCCCTGTATCCTGTCCCTCCAAAACAAGTGCACATACCCTCGGACATGAGCTTTAGGTACCAGCTCCAACATATTGTCAGTGTGGGCTGTCAGGGAGCAGGTTGAGCAGTGAGGTTAGATGACACCAATCTGGCTGGGTTGCTTGGTGTTCTTGCAGGGAGTGATTTCGTATATACCTACGCCGCTAGTAATGTGTTCCCTATGTAACTGTATTAGTAAAGACATCTTACGAGAATGACTTAAACAAAACCAACACCTAATAGTGTTTTAGTTGGGTTGAGGGGAAAAAACAATCAATCCAGGATACTGTGCATATAAGGACAGCAGAGAAACATCCATGGGTCTACTTATGGGTAGTTTAAAGGTTTCAATTGTTCAAGGATTGTTTTAATACCAGCTACTTAGATAATCTTGCTGTTCAGATTTCAGGTTGGACAAATGCTTTACCAGACATGGTCATTTCACATCTTTTTGGGAAAGTAAGTATGTTCAAGAGATTCCTCTGATGTTTTCAGTCATCTGTATTTACCTCCTGGGGCTGGGAGGGAGAAGCCTTCACTTAAACAACAAAGTACAAAGTTAAACTGTAAGATAGGATTCGTGCTTGCGTGCCTGGTATTTTGGAGATGGTATGCTGCCATGGGGCTTGCTGTGTCCTGGTGACTCAAGTGCATCTCAGTCGTGACAGCTCTAGTAGGGGCAGCTCCCTGTTCAAACAGCCAACACCGTAACATGAGTGTAAGCATCATAGGTGCCCCTGTTCTGAGCAGAATTACCCCACACATACATATTTTTTTAAATACTGTAATAAACTTGTAACTCTGAGAAAGCTGGTTTTTAGTACTAACGGTGCTCTTCAGTGCAGCCTATTTTAATAAAGTGCTATACTGTTTTCCAAGGCTACTTTGTTGTACTTGAAACTGTTACCAAATGCAATGGAAAACTTCATTCTAGCAGAACAAGGAACTAGTCTATAAAGACTTTAGAACCAAACTGTTTGAAAATGTTAGTGATTGAAGTCCTTGAAGCTTAGTTATTTACTATTGTGAAACTGAGCCCCACATCACATGTTTGTAAGCTTTCAACATTTGCTTTAGCCTGGAAACATTTATTGAGCTTCTTACCCGAGCCTTTTTTTGTTTTTAAAACCTCACACTTGTGTGACTGTAACCATCAGCACTACAACTACATGCTCTGCGATTGTAAGATCCTGTCATTACAACATACTGAAGTTTTAAAGTGAAAAATGTGGTACTGTAATTGGAGGCTGATATTGATTCTGGGTGATGCCACTGGGTGCTAGAAGTTGTCCCTTCCTGAAAGGTGCACTCCTGTTGTGTAGATATGAGTCTGATAGATGACTGCTGTGTCATATCTTCAGATCCTTTCAGAAAATAGCCCCTATTCTGAATGATTCTGTCTCCACTGTAGGAAGAGATTCACAGCAACCATGACCTGATCCATACTTACCGTCAGCATATTATTAATGACATGAATCAAACCAACCTTCATCTCTTTGTCAACTCTTACAACAGGTAAATACATTTACCGGATTTCTAACTGGAAACTGTTTTAAGAGGCTGTCCAGCTCTTAGAGACGGTATTACTTGTGCGACGGAGTTACTTGTGTTCCCTCCCAATATAAAGTTCTGCTTGACTATGCCTGTAGGTATCTCAGGTGGTTTGCTTATGGGAGAAGGATTTTGTGCATTTGTGGGGAGAAAGATGGTACAGTGGGACTGAACTAAGGCATTGATACTTCAGTCTAAGAGCAGTTCTCCCTCAGTTGTGTAATCGTATCACGTTAAATTAACATGTGAGCGTGCTATCTCTAAACTAGAAGGATGTGGAAGTATCTGTAAAATTTCGGTGTATCAAGAGCCTTTGTCCACTACATTATTTTTCAGTCGGCGAGACCTAGAAATTGAGCGCCCTGTTCCTGGAATAAATGTTGTCACCCTTCAGTAAGTATCTTATTTCCTGCCGGTTCACCTGTAGATGATGTGAGCTAAGAGGTGTGATCAGTAGGTGCATTGCGTATGCATGGCAGAGCTGCAGCTGAACGTGCTGATGTGCTAAAAAAGGATCTCGTAACTTCATGTAGGAGATAAGAGGTTACTGCAAGTCAGGGACCACCATTAAGAAGACTTCCCCTCTTCAGATTTCCCAATGATATCAGCTGAAATGGAAAGTTAAGTAGTTCCTGTCACTGTGTATCTGCAAACTTGGGCTTACAGAGTAAGTACTTGAAAAGTAGATGTACTTACCTTCATCCAGAAATACTTCATAGTTAATGGAAACTACAGCTCTGGATACACACGAGCTGTGCCTATGCAACCAAAAAAAACCTCAGCCCAAAACCATTAAAAAAACAACGAAACGAAAAACGTTCAGGAAGATGGAGCAAGTATGAGAATGACTATGTGCCAGATCTCCTGCTAATAGCTTTTTACTTAGGCTGCAACCTGTGCAATGTAACAGTTGTCAAGTCTTTCTCTGCTCAGCTGCTGATGCTTACACACAGGGGACTTGGAGAATCTGCTCTCTGCCAGTCTGGTTGAAATTGGGTGGACAAGTCAAAAAGTTGGAGCTCAGAAGCCTGGGAGGGGGTGGGGGTGAGACTTTGATGCTGATACCCACATTCAATTTCTTATAAAACAAGGAATAAGAGCACTGGGAAGGGCTGACGGGGTGGTGGGGGAGGACAAGGTGGGGAAAAGGACAGGTTTCAGGCAAGCTATCAGAGCATGTCAGTAGATCTGCAGCTAATACATTGGATTTGATGTGTATTTAAGGTGTCAGGAGTACAAACAAAATCATTTTCACATACTTAACTGTCTCATCCTGCCAGCGACACAAAGTGCAGGTTAGGGCAAATCCAGGCCAGGTCAGAGATAATACCAACCGCTTCTGTGTCCTTCCTTGCAGATGCCCTGTCCTCTTGGTGGTTGGTGACAGCTCGCCGGCGGTGGATGCCGTGGTGTGTATCTCGAGGCGCGTTGCTGCCGTGCTAAGGGGCAGGCGAGCCAAGAAGCTGTGCGAGGCCGGCAGAGCTCACGCCCGCGCAGCAACCTCGCTGGCTATCGATCCAGCCCAGCTGGCTCTCCTCTTTCAGACCGCGGGAGAGCTGCCATTAATTCCTCACTGTTTGTCCCCTCTGTCTGTGCACCATTATTTAATAGCTGCGGCGTTAGGAACAATCGCCACAGCAGTTCCAGTGAACCACAAATACTTTCCTTTAGAGAGGAATCTGCTGCTGGTATTTTAACTTGTTCTCTGGTGCTGGAGCTGTGCCCTGGGTCAGTGTGGAAGCGAAGAGCTTCTTTTTGACCATTATAACTCTCCCCAGATGACTGGATGACTTCAAATGTTGTGCCTTAATGGGCATGCCCAGTCTACTGGCCTGTGGCCATATGGCTGCTCACCACTTGGGATGCTACCAGATGACCCCAAATCACAAGATAAACAACACTTGTTGCCACTGGAGTCCCAGAAACAGATTAAAAAAATCTCTTTAATTCCCGACTAATGGGTTGGTTTCTACATGGGAAAGAATAGAGTCAGAAATGTGAACTGACCTACTCGGGTTTAAGGATGTATATACTTATACATACAATCTTTATACAGAAGCTTACGATACTCAATTTAGTCTGTTTTAAGTGAGAAAACAAGGTATTTAATCTGTTTTCATCCAGAAATTCATAATTAGTCATGTATAATGCCTTACACTGCTGTTCTTTAATACAGGTTGAATGCAATTCAAAGCTGGACCCGACAAGGACCACACTTCTGAAGGTAATAACAAAAGCTGTTCTTTTAAAATAAACATTGTGCTCATTTAAAATCAGCTGGATTAACTGAAAAAGCAGAAGCAGAGCAATGTGCTGCAGTACAGATAACACAGTGAGAATGCAGTTCTGATGTGGAAAGTCAGTTCCTTCAGGGTGAGAGTATTTTAGTGGGATAAATGAGACTAGGGGCTTCTTGTCGAGGTTAACAGGGAATTTCTCAGCTCCTCCATTTTAAAACACTAGGGGTGAGACCTGAAATGCTCAGTATTTCACATACCCATAATGAATTTGACTAGAGCTGGCAAAATTGATTTCGAGGTATTTTGAAAGGTTTACAAAAAGCCATCAGCAGAGTGGAAGTGCAAACCAACTCGTGCTGTTCCTGTGCTTGCCCGTCCCTCAGCAGTAGTGCCAGGTGGATAGACAGCTATCTATCAGCCACAGTTTTGTCATCCTGCCTTTTATCAGGGCACAGTCCAGGACATCTTACTGTTGGAAATGACTTGTTTTATTTTTCAAAAAAGTTGATAAAATGGACTTCCAAACAACAAAACAACATGCAAAGGTTTTGGCTGATACTTGGCGTTAAGAGTATGGGTGCAATCTTCAGCTTGTTACTGATGAAGTGAAGTGGAATAAATGCAAGAGCCTGCAAATGGTGAAACAAGTTTGGTCATACTTCTGCTGGGAACCTTGACTGCATCTTTCTTTATTGAACTGGCCTGTGAAAATTATAATAAACAATTATTTATTTTTTTAAAAAAATGCTTTTTCCTCCTAACATTGAGGAGTTACACTGCTAAACCACCACGTGGACACGGCAGACTCACCCTAAGGAAAAAATCTGAACGCTATCTTAGATCCTGTATCAGTGGCTGGCCTTTGCTCAGTCCAGGGATACGGCCGATGCCAGATACTGCCACAGGCCTGTTTTGCTGCTAAGTAATCCTAGATAGGATTTGGGGTTTCCTGTAATTTACAACTCCACTGTTTTCTGCTTGTGGTGTTCCTTGGAACAGGACTGTTTTTCTTGGGTTGACTTTGAGGGGTGGAGTGGCAGGAAAAATGAAGTGCTCCAAAAATATTGCATGCACTCAAGATAGCTTTTCTAATTTGGCTTTCCCTGCTTCCCTTGGCAAGTCAGGCTGATGCTTGCCATCCGCAATCTCAGCAAACCGTTTTTCCCTCTCACCTCTGAGGTTTAGGTGTTTGTTCTCTCTCCCCTGTTTGTTATTCAGGTCAATACTAAGTCACATTATTGTAATTCAGAGCTGAATGTGTAACCAGGACTAATAGGCTAGTTTCTAAGAAACTGGTAATCACTGCCTAGCAAAAAACATTTATTTGTAGTTCCAGTTGATGCTTGTGTCTGAGGGTCAAGACACTTTGGGGTTTTCTGGGGTGCAGTCATATCTTTTATAAACATTTGACTGCTTGCTCTGATGCATTCATCTACACGTATGCTACTCGCACAACAAAGGAAATGTTTTTCTGCCAGATAGCTAAAAAGGTCATTTTAATATAACCTGAGCAGAAATTAGTTCCTTTGGCATTACGCTAACAGGCTGTTCTCATCCCTGTTTCAGATGGCTGACTGTGGTGGGCTTCCTCAAGTTTCCCAGGTAGGCTCTGGGTGACGGAAACCCTCCTAATCCTGTTCTGCCGCGTGTCAGACTGCAACAAATGGGTGTTTTCCTGTAGGGTACTTGCTGTTCCCAAATGTCAGCCAAAAGGATGGTTATGATTTCACGAGTAATGATGTCAGTTGGTCATCTGAGCTTTCTTTTTTCTTTAAAGAGCAATGAAGCGCAAAATTAAGGTTGGGAGGGGATATTATTTCCACTAATTAAGTCTTAACCAAGTAAAGGTCTGGGATAGGAATGCGGAGGTATTATTTTATGCCTATCTACTAAGCTAACATGGATAAAGGCTTGAGGCAGTAGTGTTTTAAAAACATATTCTTAATTGGACTATTTATAGTATAGATCAGGAAAGTGGGAGGCAGGAAATAACAACGCTATGTTCTTGCATACACTGACTCGACTCGACTGAGAATGAACTGGAATTTCTGAAATATATTTAGGCATAAATTCCATGGCTGCTAATAAAACCAGGCTGGGAAAGTTAAAATTTACCTATGCTGTAGTGTTGCTTCAGTAAAAGAGCTGACCTGTAAATCAGCTTCAGAACGCGACCTAACATCTGAACAGATTTCTAAGCAACATAATGTGGTGTTTGCAAACTTAAGGAAAAAGCTGAATTTGTTATTACCTGCAGCTGAGAAGTCCCTGTACAGGCAGTGTGTGCTCTAACAGTGGGAGGGGTGAAAAGGCTTTTTTAAAGCCACACGGGAGTATGTGCATTGCTTCTGTCATACAGAGTCCATTCTTTGCACTGATTCCAACAGCATTATACAAAAAACCATAGGTGATGCTGGCATGTGCAATAATTGAGGTTGTGAGGGTTATTTGGCCCCTCTGTCAGCAGCAGAGAAAGTGTCTCATTGCAAGAATGTCAGTCATAGGCAGTTACGCTTGCGTATTCCTGCTGAGCATTTTTACCCTATAAACATAACTCAGCTTTGACTAGCTGAATTTGTCCTCTGCTGATTAGGAATTGCTCAGTTACTGACCCTGTATGAACCGCTCGTGCATTTTCTAAGGCCAGTTGTTTTACTTTGGCTCACCTGCCTCAGTAACTGCACAAGCAAAGTTTGGGCCAGGCTTAGATCACATGTAGTCACTTCTCTGGAAATCTCATTCTCAACTGCTTGTGTCCATTTAGTAAAATAATGGGACAGGGGAACAGACTAGGGAGGAGAACGGTGGAATTCTGTCATGTAAATGAAATTTTCAGATATTCAGTAGAACAGTAGAACCCCTGTTAAGATAGTGCATCTGTAATGTTGTAATGTAACTAGCTTCCTGAGCCTTGCATACAATAATACTCTTTCTTTTGCAGCCTGCCAAGCTTGCAGAAGCTTTCAAATACTTTGTTCAGGGAATGGGATACAGTAAGTATTGGGTTTATGGAATGGTTCACCTTGCTACCACAGTTCGTTGGGTGTCTAAGCACCCAGAGCATCCCCTGATCCCAGACGCGATCTTTTCCCTGTTGTATATGCAAGGGAAAATAAAACACCTGTGGTGTATGGGCAAAGGGTTTTCAGTTCAAATTATGCTACTGAGTAATAGAGGGCTTTGTAGGCAGCTTACACGCACAGATGCCTGCTTTACTTTATCTTGATATTTTGAAGGTGGATATTGGTAATAGTGTCCCCTTGTTGCATCACAGGATATGAGTCATATACTGCACACATTTAAAACCTTGTTAGTTCAGAGACTTTGATTTGTAGCTGTTTGTTCTTCGTGTATGTGCTTCTGACAACTGCTGTTGTGTAGATGCATTGCTAGCCTGGGCTGCCAGCAAGGGTGAAACATCTGAAGGTAACGGGAGGTCTGATGAGCCTGTTTAGTTTTCCTCTGGATTGTTGCAGCCACAGCAACATAAAGCTCTGTCTTGAATCCCTCAGCCCTGGCCACCAATTTTGCCTTAGTAATTTGTGCTCCTGAACTGTATGTCTGGAGCAGTGGTGGTACTTCTGCACATGAAGCTACCATGAAAAGTATATATTCAACCTTGAAGGCTTCTCCAAGGGTGGTTAAGGCTGGAGAGGAAGGCAAGGGCTTCCTTCCAAGACCATGAAGCAAGTCACTAATGAAAGCCACTTCTTCCAGTCCCCTCTGCTAGCATGACCAGGCTGATGAGGTCCCGCACTGCTTCTGGCTCCAGCGTAACCTCTTTGGAAGGACAGAGGAGCCGGTCCCACACCGGGGAAGGCACGAGGAGCCGGTCTCACACTGGGGAGGGAACAAGGAGCCGATCCCACACCGGGGATGGTGCCAGGAACCGCTCCCACACAGACACACGCATCGAGCTGACGCCGAACTCAGCAAGTAACGCTGAACAATCAAGCCCCAAGTCCATGGAAGTGTCCTGTTAGGTGGCTGTGGGAGGTTTAAACTGGTCACAGTGTGAAAAAGTAATGGATGCCCCCTGTGTATCACAAAAACATAACTGGTATTAATCTCAAGCTATTCTGTAGGATGAACTCTGTTCACCAGGGTCTGACAGGGACCAAAGAAAAGCATCTCATTTGCTCTATCGTTATTCTTGTAACTTAGACAGTTGCTGCTATTGTGCCCTCCTTCAATGGATGCCAAATTCTAAAGGATACTTGCCAAAAGCTGATATGGTTGTAAACACTTCAGAGTCAAACCAGACTTGCTTAATATCCTCCTTTAAAATCAAAGCTGTTACATGCCCCTTTATCTCGTACTCTCTTGAAGTAAACTGACACAATTTGAGATGAGTTTCAAAGAGGGGGAGAAAATAAATCGCTATTATGGATGGCTTTTAAAAAAGGAAACAAAACAAATGTGTTATGGCCTCATGTTGAAGCTGGAGTCGAATTCACTGTATATAGCTTGACTTCAAATGATAGAGAAGTTAATGTATTGTGCATTTATAGGCCTTCTAATTCATTAGTATTCAAGCCTGTTTTCCTATGTACAGTAATATACTACTAAAATAGGTGATTTTAATGTGACTTTGAGACGAACTAAATCTTTAAGCTTTTTTATTTCACTTTTTTGAGATTTAGTTCCAGTCTTCCTTTCCTTCCCCCCTCCTAGCCCTCACAACCCGCTTAGCCAAATGA
>JAVJGI010000040.1:358812-371623 GCA_035590275.1 Ibycter americanus | reverse complement strand
AAATGAGGACAGGATTTAAATTTAATAAGCAAGGTAGCATTTCTTGTTGGGTATCTTGGGCCAGAGGGTTTACCATACTGCAGAAGTTGGTGTAGTTGTAACAAGTAGGGTAGCCGTACATGCCAGCAAAGCAGAAACAGCTTGATTTTCCCTTCAGAGAGCTTCTTCTCTTTGCACCTCAAGTTTTTGTCCAGCACAATTGTGATAAATTTGGAATTCTGTAAGCAAAGCCAGATCCAGCTGTTCTTTGTCAGGAGAGATGAATAACTATGGGATGGCATGTAATTAGATACTGTACATTCAACTGCCACTAATTACTAGATTTGAAATTGATGAGATCTCACTGGTGCTGATAAGTGTATTCCACAAAGTAGTGGAGCAGCAACACTGTATCTGTGAAATACAGTGTTTAATGACTGCATAAATGGAACAATCTGCTGGTTCTGCATCTCTACCTAGGCTCCTGATACCTTGGGCTACTTTCTTTGATGCTAGTGGCTTGATACCTTTCTGCCAGTCAGATTTTCACAGTTGGGTGTTCATAGGTAGTGGGACAGGATTTCCTGAGCTCCAGTACATACCTGCTGCGTTGCAGTCCTCACACAAGCAAGAAAACTCAAATGCTGAGCAGTTAAATAGCAAATGTTAATACTTTGGGATTGCTTGTTCAGAAGAACACCATTTAGGTTACTTTATATTGACTAACTTCAGCTCTTGTGTAGAATATCCATAACAGCTTGTGGGAAGAACAGACAATTTCCAGAAAGAATAAAGCTATTGTGTAAAGTCTATCAAGAAAAGTTTCTTAATGAAGTATTTGTATTTATTTCAAAACAAATAAATTTGTAACTTTGCAGTGTCTGGTGTCTTAATGTTTTACCAGGAGTACAATAATCTTTTTCAGTCAGAGTATATTCTTGTCACCCCTTTCTATCAATGAAATCCTTTTTCTTTTGCTCATATTTCTGCCATTCCCTGCTTCTGCGCTCAGAGCTTTCTCCCCACTAGAACCTTCCACTAGACCAGGTTGCTTAAAGCCCCATCTTATTTACACTAAGAAAATGTACTTCAGTATTAAGTGTTACTGGCTATTCAAAGTACTACAGGATAATTTTGCTCAAACAAATATATTTAAAAATGGAGCCTCATCACATAGTACTATTTATTTGCTGTTTGAAGTTTTCTTTGTCTCCCTAGATACAGTGTCTAGTGCACAGATCTGCAGTCTGTACACTGACTTCCTCGCTGGAGTTGGTGCTGTGCTTCTTCTATCCTTTCATTCCCAATCTGATCTGTAAATCCATGGATGTGTGATATGTTCCTCACCAATTGCTTTGGGTCTCTTGACTGAAATTGCAGATGCCACTTTGAGTTTCTAAAAGCTGTTCTTTTTGGACGTCTTGTAAGAACGTAACTTCAGAAGAGAAAAGATTAATCCTTTACAAATAAGTTTTAAAAGAACTCCCCAAATACAAGAAGGAGAGGAATCTAAAGGTGCAGGAAAGAGTTAAAACAATGTTTTATTTCTGTCCTTAAAGTAGAAACAGTTGTCCTTTTTCACCTAAAGCTTCTATTTATCTCAGTGCTTTCTGTTAAAAGATTGGGGCTTTTTGTAAGTTGAGCGGTATCTGCCCTCCCTCAGCAGGTTTGGAGGCTCCTGTCCATGTGTTATGAGGGGCTGGGAGCACGGATGCTCTTCACTGTAGAGGGTGGTTAAGAGATAACAGAGCCCAGTCACCAAAATGGCTCTGTGGTGCTTTCTGTGTTGGGACCTCAGTGAGGATGTCATGCTCTTACGTAGTGACTTGTTTAACATACTGGGTTTTTCAGGGACGGGTGGATGTGTGGCTTTACTGGCACTATTTTGGGCTGCTCCTTCCTCCTGTATCTCAAAAAATCCTGCAATAGGAAGAGGTAAAAGCAAATATTTGGTATGTCTGAGCCAAGGCTCTGCTAGATGTGATGATTCAGCAGTCATGATTGGACTGATACCAGTGAAGGGCTTGATTTGGTTAACCGCAGCCTGTGCCAACGCCAGGGAAAACGGGAGGAACCTGTGCCAACTCATCTTACAAAAGAAGGGCAAAGTTGTGTTCTTTGCGGAGCTTTTCTGGGAATGGCTAATCATTCTTTCCAGAAGGACACCATGGTGTGCCTGTCAAGCCTCGGCAGTTTATTTTTGTTTAACAGGAAGGAATGCATCCAAGCCTTCTTGCTGCACAAAGCGATCTGCGAGCACTTCTGAGCAGCGAGGAATTGCTAGGACCACTGTAAATGTCAGCTTTGCAACAAAAAGTATTCATTTGGCAAGGAACAGTGTGTACCTGCACAGAAAAGCTGGAGGACAGTACAGATGAGTGGTGGCTTACCTTTTACAAGGAGTTACGGCTCTTTCCCTGCAGTACTGGTCTGGCATCTTTAATGTGCTGTAACTGAAGAGGTGCAAGTGGCTTGCAGATTTTTTTAGAAATTTTTATAAAACCCCTTAGAGCTTGCAAATGCTGAGTTCTGCATTATTATTGGATTCAGAATTAGCCCGGATACTGTAGTGTCATTAAGCCAGAAAGGGTAAGCTGTAGCATCACCTTTTTGTCAAAGTATGAATGGCCACCACAGAGCAAGGAGCTCTTGTAACATTGAGGAAATCCAGATTGGGTGACAGGAGGCTTCCAGAAAATGAACAGTTCGCCCCTCATGGTGCTTTTGGGGTTATAAAGGGTGGAAGAAGACAGAATGGGATCTCGGAAGACCAAGAGACTTCCTGATTGCACCAATGTACCTCAATATCAAATCTTTGCCATAGTGGTGCTCTTCAAAACTGCTAGCAGAAAGGATGTCATTGCTGAAATGAGTTCTTCCTGCCTCTGCCTGGGTCTTGACAAAAATAATGGCTAAACTTCAAGATGGCTTTCCCCCTCCCCGTCCTTGCAGAAGAGGAGTGGGAGAGAATGTTGCCTATACCATGTGGTCACAGCAGGACTTTTGTGCTGAAGGATGCTGCTTTCCTCTTTAAGAGTCTCTAGAGACTAAACAGCTGGAAACTTTAACCTAGATGTGTTTGGGGGGTTTATGATTAATGTCATGTGTTGCAAGCGATGGACCGAGCTGGAGAGAAAACAGTTTATAGCAAAGCTGCTTATTTTTTCTCTTCCAGTGCTGGAATCCTCTTCCTCTCTGTTTTTGCATCTTGGGCAGAATTATTTGTTGCAACCCTCAGTGTGCAGGTAACAAGGTCTGTTGTTTCTACCAATGCAGCACACTGAGCAGTGTCTCTCAAGTGCTGCTTGCAGCTTTGTCCTCCCCCTTCTCACACGCTGTCTGGGATTTTTGCACTATTTTGCACTGTTTAACATTCACTGGAACTGAAAGTCTCTCCCAATCTGTATATATGAACAGCTGTTTTGATGTGTGGATTTAGTGTTTCTACTGAGCCAAATATAGGCTTTATGTTGATAGCTGATCACTGCTATGCCTAATGTTTAAACAACTGAGAGTCAGGATGTCAGGGTATTTTAAGAGATCAACCCTTCCCCCTCGGCCCTTTGTAACAGACAGACACAGCCTCTCACTGTTTCCATCTATTGCTTTATTAAGGGCTCCATTCATTTTATAAACAACACAGCTGCTGACCAATGTTCGGAGAAAAAAAAAGGGAGGGAAAAAAAAAAAGGCTTCTGATTGCAACTGCCACACAGTTCAATGTCTGTTCCCTGCAACTCAGCTTGGGGATCGTTTCCTCACCCAGCACCTCCTGGGGTCCAGAGGAGAATTGTTATTTGCATGTAATTAAAGAGGCAGCCCCTCACCCCATACACCCTGCATGTTGTTGGCACTGGTGGCTATGGGATGTACACCAGGCACTGGATGCAGACAGCACTGGGCATCTCCAAAAGAGCCCAAGGGTTTGGAATGGGGATAGCAGGCAGCACTTCCCAAGAAGCAGCACTACAGTGAGCTGTGACCTGCAGAAGAGCTGGAAAAAATATCCTTGGGTGACCCGCCACTCTCAGCAATTGCTTATGGATGAAGTGGATTATGGTATTCAGGTCAAGGTCAGCAGGCTGGGGGAAGGGCTGTTTGCCGGGCAGTCGCACGCAGAGCTGGGGGGGGCTGGAGCAGCTCCCAGTGAAGCCTACATGAGCGACAACACTCAGGAAAGAGCAAGAGCTGCCACCAGCCTGGACTTTGCAGCCCTTGGCTCTGTGCACGTGTGTGTACGTGTGTGTGTGTGCAGGTTCCCGTGAGGCTCAGCACCTTGTGTGCGGCAAGGTGGGCAGGGAAGGTGAGGCTGTTGAGCTGGGGGTTTGCCCCACATGGTAGACCTGGCATCAGCACAGGGCATGGCCAACCTGCTGGTAGGGCTTGGTATGCCTGTCCTGAGCGAAGGTGGCACCCAGCCCCTCGCACACCGGTGAGATGGGTGCAGTCAGACCCCCTTGCCTTACCTCAGGCCTACACCTGAATCTCTCCAGCTGGGAAATTATTTACTGACTGATTGCAATCTGTTTTCATTTATTTTTAATGACAACCAGTGACCAAATAAAAAAATCTTAGTTCTTTACCACCAGCTGCCAAAGTTAAAATGTAACCCTGTGGTGGTTCCCTCCCTGCCACTCGTGCAGGCTTGTGGCAGGGGAGATCCTACAGAAGTAGAGCCTAGCACAGGGTCAGCGCTTCATTTGGAAAGTGCAAAGTACTTAGGAGATGATGAGTTTCCCAGACTAGTCCAGGTGCAGTGGCTGAGAATGTAGCCAGGGAACCCTTCATGCAAGATCGTGGGCTGGGCAGCTGCCACGTGCAAGCAGAAGACACAGAGGCCGGATGGGACTTCTGGTGCCTGTAGAGACAGCAGAAAAATGTGCTACCTTCGCTGAAAGCTATCGCCAGAGGCACAGTTGGCTGGGAAGTGCTTAAAAATGCAGAGGACTTCCTTTCCCAGCAAAAAACCCAAACCAAAACAAAAAAACAACAACAAAAAAACCACACTGAAGGAGAAGGCTGGGGAGAGGGTGCTTTGTCGCCTCATGTCCTGGTAGCCATAAGCAAGCCCAAGACAGACCTGTCACTGTTCAGGACAGGAGGACACTTAAAGTTCCTGCTGAGGCAGATAACCCACTTCAGGCTGGAAGGCAAACCCCATTTGTGGGAAAACTCAATTATTTTTTGTAGAATTAAATAGTGGAACCCTTGCTGAGGTTAGCTCTGAGGATATGTAAATGCAGGGATATGGAATAATGATTCTTGAATTTAAAAGCTTTTTCCCATGTCTTTAATAACCTTGTTTGAACAATTTCTGTCCGTGTGGCTGCTGCAAACAGGTTACTCCTGCAGCCTCTCGAGAACTGATAAAGAAGGCATGCTCAGGCAGATTGAGTAACACACTCCACTTTGCTCAAAGATTCTAGACAGGCTATATGAAGGCCAGTAAGAGTGCTGGGGGGCAAAACAACAACAACAACCAAAACCAAACCCAACCAAACCAACAAACTTAGAGCCAGAAACAGACCAGCAAACAAGGACATGTGAGTTGGGGAACACCTGGCTTTCCCAAGCTGCCAAAATATTCACACTGAAGGAAATGCTCTCAGAGCATCCTTTTTTACCACATTACTAGCTCGCTATTTTTATTTCTGTGTGTCCTCCAATTCAGGGCTTTGTCACAGAATGCAAACGCACACTTGGACATTGGCCAGGTGAGGAGATTGGAAAAGGGAAAGAAATGGCAGCAGCAAACATATTTCACCTTCTTTTGCTTGCCTAAGCTTCTAAATGAGGTGTCAGTCATAGATTCATTAATCATTTACCATTTATGAGGCTATTTAATATCTCTAAACCATGGCAGCAGCGTGCCACCTGTAAAACCTCACCATGATGCTGTATGAACAAGTAATACCTGTCACATAGCTGGAGTAACTCAGACTGATGCTGCCAAACCAATCTGTTTTTCCATTAATTTTTCAAATATTTCAGGATATGAAGCTTACAGAAGTAACTCTGTAGAACTGTTTCAATCAGAAAGTCACAGTCTGAAAATGTATGTGAATGGATATGTGCCTGTAGTTAATGAGAGCACTGTCTCCATCAGTTTAATAAACTGCTTCTCTTAAAATTCCTTCAAAATACTGGGAGAAAAAATCTCAAGGGTTTAATTTACAAGATGACATAGTGTTTCTGAATATTGTGGTCTTCCTGAAGCATGACATAGGCACAGCACAATCCTAGCTAGCACGTCAAAAATAAAGCAACTGCGCTACGGCTTGTTTCCAGTTACATGCACACTGAAATGGTGTTTTAAATTCTAGTCAATGCTCCATGCAAAGGCATCTTAGTAAGTTACATGCTTGCTTCTTCAAGGAGTGGATAACCTGCTTTCTGGGGCTCCCAAACAAGGCAGCTTGAGCCACTGTACTGACTCTGGTGAAGCCCGTACAAAAGGCTAATGGCTATGGTCTCCGGAGCTAGTTGGAGTCTTGTCATTTGTATCAGCACGAGTGGACCCTCAAAAACCCATCCTCCATCCTTGTCCCAGCCTATAAGGCCAACAAGATGATTTTTGCGAGCAGGACATGTGTCAAACCGTCTCAGCCTAGCGTGCATTGCAAAACTGTCACTCCCATAATTTCTCAAACCTTTCCCTGGACCGTTGCAACAGAGGGGTCTAACACCACCTTGGATCCTGGTACCTCCTCAGTGCTATTATTGTTGCTTTCTTGGATGATGATAATGCTTTCAGGTCCCAGCAGAGACCTGGGTCCATTGCGTGAGGCACCATACAAACGTACAGTGAGCATCAGTTCCTGCTGGAGGAGTTTTCACTCCCAACAGAGGCAATGAACAGCAGGGCCATGTTCTGGTTCTGAAGAACTGAGGAAAAGCAAAGTAAAGGGCTGGATCCATGAAAGCCTTGGGGGATCTAGATCCTCAATGTATTTAAACAGTAACCACAAAAGTACTTTTGTAAAGATTCATGATTTGCCCAAGCACACAGGGAGCCAGGGAACTGAATCTAAAGGCTGGTCTATTGCCTTAGTCCTAGGGCTAATCTTCTTGTAAACATCCATTAAAACAAAGGATCTCTAATACACCACGAACTGCAAGTCAAGTTCACTGGCTACAAGTGTTGTTCTTCCCCTTTCAGTATCATCAGACAGAGAAGCAGTTGCACAAGCAGTAGCGTTAATGAGGCTTGGTTTCCTATAGAATTGTGTCCAAAGTCCCC
Source organism: Ibycter americanus (assembly GCA_035590275.1). NCBI lineage: Eukaryota > Metazoa > Chordata > Aves > Falconiformes > Falconidae > Ibycter > Ibycter americanus. The sequence continues at coordinate 364,404 of JAVJGI010000040.1, read as the reverse complement.
ACAAAACTCCTTTACAGCAGAGTAATAACCACTGCTCCCCACCTGTGATCCCTTCAGCTCTCCCTCCTCCGTGGCTGCTTGTTTCCAACTGGTGCATCTGTTCAAAATCCCTTCATGCTGCTGCTGTGGTTGGGCCACACTGCAGACGCGTTGGATGTGTTGGCTGCCGGGCAGATGTGTATGGGCTTGGTAGGGGCGATGCGGTGGGCCTCTTCCCTGTCCTGCTATTTTATTTCATGGGGTTTTATTTCAGGAATCGCAATGCTTCTGAGATCTTTATTCTTCTGCCTACTTAGTTTGACATTTCGTACAAAAGGACTGACTGACAGACAAACAAATGGACAGTATGGTTGCACATGCCTTGTTCCCTTAGGAAACCAGGCTAGAAACAGAAACATCTTGGGTGCGTTGGGTGAGATCTGTGGTTTCCAGGCATTCACTTCACAAAAAAACCCCACACCCACTAGAGCTGCTGGCCATCCATTAACTTACAATAGCTTCTTGTATCTCACAATGAAAGCTGTGTGTTTCAGCCACTGCAGCGTTTGATTATGGTGGTTACAGCATTAGCTAATTGCAAAGCAAAGCAAGCCTATTAAGTGCCGTAGTTTTGGGTGTGTCTTCTGATCCTGTTTTCTTGTTTCTTTCTGTGTACATGTAAGACAAAGACTATATACATATAAACACATATTATATATGCACTCCATTTTATGCACCACAGACTGCATCATAGGAATATATATATATATGTAAATATAGACATATATTCATGGGCATGTTCACATATGGTTTTATATATAATATTATATACAACATCATATAAATGCATGCATATAATATTTTATATATATGTATACATATATGTATAAACACACACACATATATATAGCATTTTAAGATGGGCAAGAACTAGAACACAGGATTCCAAGTCATATTTAAGGGATCTGATTGAGAAAGAGGTCCTGGTATGGCTTCCCTACCAAGCACCTCAATACAAACCACTTTCCCTTTTGGAAAACTCTGTCAACTTCTTGGCTAAGGCCTCTTTCTCATATGTTCCTATGGATCTTTTCTTACCAAGTGATGGAGTTTGAAATGTAACATGCTCAGTCTGGCAAGTGTTGAGCTCTCATTTTGGAGGAGGTGAATAGGTCAGATGTGACGTCTTCTGTCACAGGAACCAGTCATGAGGCTGAATCTTGCAAAGTGCTGGTGTCCTCACCTTCCTTACCACCAGAGGAACAAACAGGAGAGGCAATTTGCACCTGCACTGGAACATGCAGACAGGGATCACCCTTCTTTTCTGCCACTGGGAATTTCATGGAAGCTTCAAAAAATAAATGGCAAAAGCTTTGAATTAAGGAATGACCTAGCTCTGTGAAAAAATCATGGGCCAAATCCTTGTATACAAAAAAAGATGCTACTGAAGTTAACAGCTTTTGAAGATATACAGAATTTTCCCTAACTGTTTTTACATAGGGATTGCATTATTTTCAGCCTGCTCACAAGAAGCTTTAATTTATCATAGCCAGAAAGATTTATGTCTCCTGGGAACTAATCTGGATTCCTCTGGGTTATCAAGATGAACACAGACAACTTGCCAACTGAAATCAAAGTAGAATAAGTGACCGATTTAAAACAGTTGCATCATCCGAAATTCAGCCCTGTACTGGTCCAATCTCCAGACCATGTGTCACTCAGCAATTCTGCTATGCCATCAGGGATTTTGGAAGCAGATACTACAGTTCCCTGTGCAGAAACACATTTCTGCACTCCCAAGTGAAGCAACAACCAACGTGCCATGGTGCATGGGTGTTATACTAACAATTTATTGGAGAAAAAAATGGCTTCATCATCCTTCAGTGATGATAAATTTATTACCTTGAAAGGTAATGGCTTTTTTTCTTCTTCTTCTCTTAACAAACATTTGCATGTAAAACTACTTCTGCAGAAAATGTTTACATTTGTGTTTACCCTAAGCAGCAGCCCAGTTGCAACTAATGCACCAGAAGCTATGCCAGGGGTTGTCCTCTCCTTGTGCATCCACTTGTCCACAGAGCTGATGGGAAGCCTAACACCTGTTTTCTTATTTAGCACATGTCTCTTTTTCTCTACCCTAGCTATGTAAAACAAAGGTATGTGTCACTGGCAAGGTAGCAGAGGGAAGCAGGACTTGTGTGCTGGTAACACCACAGGGAGGAGGAGGTAGTAGTCCCCAGACACCGTTTCTATGTGAATAAATGGACACATGAAATATTGTCCTTCATCTCTCACCTAACTCTCCACATTCCATCCTTTAGGTTTGCATACTAGCCTAGGAGCAATACATAATCCGTGGATAAGAGGATCTATCCTGAAAATATGAGCTCTGGAGTGGCTATTTTGGGTTCAGAGCATTCAGTCTGTTCAAGATCAGAGCAGCAGAGAAACTGTCAAAATGTCCCTGGCACAAGACACTCCAAGAGATAGACTTGAGTCCAAGGAGAGTGGGACATAGAGGTTTTTTGACCCAGCCTTGTGCAGTGAGACACAGACTCAGAGCACAGGGATTTCAGGAGAAACCTTCTTCTCCCTAGGCTTTTCCCATGAACTTTATCATGGGGTAGGATCTGACTGAGAGTGACAAAGAGGGAATTCTAGGACTGATCTCTGTGTGGCTGAGACTGGAGTCTAGTCCTGAGGGTCAGCAGCATCAGAGACTGAAGTCTAATGTTGAGAATAAAACATCCATGCCAATGCTCATTTTCCAGCTTAGACTACATTATTCACAAAATGACAGTAATGTTGTCTGAATCTCATGTCTAAGCTACTGACAGCCATACTTTTGCTGTCATACTAGTGCACCATTCTTTCCTTTGGTCAATTAAACTGCTGGCCTAATAAATGGCAGCGCCAACAGGACTGTCGTTTAAGTCCTGGAATCTGTGCATAGAGGAATTTCTGGCTGCTTTTAATGGATGAAGGTCTATTAGAGTTGAAAATCCTGCTTGTTCAAGGCCTCTCCAAAAACAGTGCAGCAAAACAAGGAGATTTAACATCCTAACTCAGGAAAAAACAAATTGTACATTGGCAGCGGATGAAGATTCTCCTTTTATTTTAAAACCTCTGTAAAATCAGAGCAATGGGACAATTCCAGCATTCAGCCAATTTAATTAGCGATTTCAGAGTAATCGTGGTAATGAGCCAAGTCAGCAAAGATGTCATTGGGGTTCTTGCAGTTCAGGTTGCAAAAACAAGCATTGATCCACATGATTTTCCAGGAAAACTCCGTTCCATCTGGGCATTGAAACCTCACTTCAATAGTTTTGGACTTGTAGGGCGTGCAGCACCTGTTGTCTGTGCAGACACCGCAATATTTGGGTCTATATGGGCTTTTGCTCACACATCCTGAGATGGTGTAGTTCATTGGTTCATTGGCCCTGTAGACAGCCAAACACTTCTTCCCAGGCTAAATCAGAGAAGAACAGAAAAAAAGACAAATTAATATTCATTGCTTACACAGGTAGGACATACAAACCACTTTCCCAATATTTAAAGGGTTTTGAAGCCATTAGGAAGCATTTTACTGCCCTGATCTAGAGGGTGTGACAGATTTACACATTCAGACATATGAACCCAAAAGCTGCAAGTAGGATACTTGCCATATACAGTTCATAGCCATGACCAGCCGTGCACCATCACTTTTCTGCTAGCTGAGTCACAGGGCTGCCCAAACCAGCAGTGAGCACAGCGGACCCGGCTTGCTTTTTCTTGCAAGGACCTTTTGGCTGGAACTAAAGCTCTCAGGGGAAGGTTTTCATACCAGCATGTGGAAGCACAGGGAGGACACGTTTTTGACCTCTCTGCAGCACAGTAAGTTGGTGTAGAAGTGCAGCCCTCAGAGGCCTGAATGCTGCCAAACAAAGGCTGACCCCGTGTCCAGGCACAGCTCAAGGGACGCGGGAAGAAACAGTCCCCACCTTAATGTGCTTGGTTATATCCACCTCACAGGGCCGCATGTTGCACAGTCGGCTTTCCTTCAGGAGCCGGCACTGGTCGTTGTCATTGGAAATCCTGGTGGAGATGCCGAGCCCGCAGGTCTTTGAGCAGGGACTCCAGGATGAGGTGTGAACAATGCAGTTCTTCTGCCAGGCTTCATCCTCTCCCTCATATGCTGCAGAGATCAGATTAACCCCACATTATTCAGCTGGGGCAGCTTTCCATATTAAACACCCAGCTCATTACACATTCAGGCCACTAACCCAAATAATTAAATCACAGCAAAGTGGCTCAGCATTCCCGTGAACCTCCTTATCCCACCCCCATTGCTGCTGACCTACTTGTGTCAGACCCTCCAACGCTGCGAGTGCTTGGGGCCAGGGCTCATTTCTTTATTCCCCTTCACAGCCAAGCACAAGGAGGTCCTTGTCTGAGACCCCCAGGTGCTGCCACAATATAAACAATTACCGAAGCCCATGCCAGCCGGTGCAAAAAAGGGATGAGATCTGATCTCATCATGAAGGTTTATTTCTGAGCCCATTCAATTGATTCCCTGTAGCAGAAAGTGGTTGACAGTCTTTGCTGGATGGCCGAGGGGCTTGGGAAGCAGCCACAGCCTTTCATGGGGAGGAAGAGCAGCTTGAATAGCTCTCAGAGAGCTCGGCAGCCACTTGAAGAAAGGGTGGGCTCTGTTTTGAAAGCAGCTGGCAACCCCAGTTCAGGTTCCTTCACAGCCTCGGCCAAAGTCCCTGCTGGTCTGCAGCTCACAGTACAGCCCACAGGCAAAACTCTGATAGAAACTCTGCTTCATTGAGCTTGCTCACTCTTGTATTTATTATTATATTAAATGCAATAATTGCTAGTCTAACTTCTGTAAGACTTCTACTTATAAGAGAAAAAGTCAGGAAAGGAAAGCTCTTTGATGCCCGTTCTGGGACACACACCGTGAAGACATAAGACCAATTTCAGTAGTAAATGTTTGGAATTTGGACCTATGTCACAGTTCAAAGCTACCATGGACAGAAGTGAGGATTAAACACTGGTGGTTTTAGCTCACAAAATGCAAATCGAGGCTTTGTTTTGTGCTACAAAAATACAGACCAAGGACTGGGAAAAAACTCTTACCATCACGGAATCAAAATCCTGGTTTACCACAAGCATCCTATGTCTCCCTGAGCTCTGTTGGGCTAGTCTAAAATACAGAGCTAATGAGGCTAATGTCACTACAATGCATCACAGAATGTTGTGAGGATAAATTTAAGGCATATGGCAAGGGGAGCCCATCTTAAGCATTTGAGACCATGTTTGAGGCAAATGGTGCCACCTCTGTGCAGTGGGCTATGTGATCCTCACTATGAATGTGAGTGTGAGGAAAGAAGATACCTTATGTGATACATAAAATAGTTCAATAACGTCCTGAGTCCAGAATTGCTAAAAAGCTATACTGACACAAAGGCAATTTAGCCCAATTGGCAGTGAAACTTCCACCACAATAAGTGTTTTCATGTTGTTTTGTAAGTTTGGGACTACTAAGATACAGGGGCCTTAAAATCATACTACTGAAGCCATATGACCCAGAGAGAAATCCTCAGTCCAAAATTAAACTGAACCAAT
>JAVJGI010000040.1:295827-358802 GCA_035590275.1 Ibycter americanus | reverse complement strand
AAACGACTTTTAGCATCTTCAAAGTACCAGCAGATGTGTGCTTCAAAGGTGGTTTTGTCACACAAGCATGCTTGATGAATCTCATATTGCTGCTAAGTTCAGGTATATCACTGGTCTTTGCATGTCCTGTCCTTCACTACATGCTGTATAGGAGTCTCTGTGTCTCCTTCACACAGACTAGATGCCTGCCAGGTCTGGCAGTACAAGGTGATACTTCGGTTGTAGACTCTGATTTCAGTTGCCTGATGGCAAAGGAGAGGTCCACCTCACTCCCACCCTACCTGCAGAGGTGATGTGGCGTGGAGACGTCTTCCTGATTTTCTTGGAGTCATCACAAATCCACTGCTCACAGCACTTCCCTGCCATCTTAATCAGCTTTGGGTTTGGGCACCAGACAAGGGGAGGACGTGAGTTTGTGCACATGGGAATACAGCCCACAGCCCCATTAATGCATGTGCAGTTGTATTTGCAGTTAGGCTGAAATGTGTCCCCATTGTTATACCTGACTCCATTGAGGACACATCCTACACCGACAATCTCTGAAAGGAAAGAAAAAGAGAGAAAGACACACAGAGCACCATTAAAATAATGCTGGGAACCAACAGTGCTGATGTATTTCTTTACCAAGCTGCTCCCTGGGCTAATGGAGCCAACGTGGAGACATGGCAGTGCTGCGGGGTGATGTGTTCAGCATGAAGCTGAGCCAAATGTAGTCATACCGCCTAGGAAACTGTTTTCATTCTGAATCACAGAAAAAAAAATAAAAATAAAAAATCTTTTAATGCTTCATGGAAAAAAGAAGTCAGAAAATAAAACAAGTTTTATCCACAAATGCTCACTTAAAAAATCATTTCATGGCATGCTGGTAGAAGTTATCTGCAGTAGGAACAAAGTAACTGAAACAGATATTGAGTGAAATTTGAGGTTTTCATGGACATATGAAAGAACTATATGGAACTGCAAATATGACACAGCTCTTTACAACACCTGCACCTGTCTGAAGCAGAATGGGAAGGACAGCCAAGGTAGCAAAGGAACACCTAAAATGGCACTGGATTCCTATATTTAGGCAGCTAGATCCCAGTTCATCACAGAACAGTTTTCTTGTAAAATGAACATATTATAAATCCGTGAAAATTAGTATTCGATGTATATTTTTAAATAAAATCACCAAAAAGAAAAAAAAAGAAATCAAGCTTTTTGATTGCCCATGAACAGCAATCACATTGATTCAGAAAGTAACAACTTTTTTGTTTCAAAGGTATGGACAGTTATTTGGAACCAGTGGCAGAAATCTTCTAATGGAAAAGTCAAATTTCAGTTTCTTGTTTGGTCACACGGAGGCAGTGTGCACGCACCAATCAGGTTGCTTAAGTTTTTAATTGGAAGTTTAAATCGGAAGACTTAAGTTTTTAAGTCGGAAATGGAGCTGCAATGTGGCTGCTTCAGGGCCAACACAAATTGAAATGCTGGATTAAAAATCTGCAAAGGCTTCCTATTTTTAGAATGAAAACATCAAACACAAATCCCTTCTTCTGCACAAAAATGAGAGTGGTTGGAATTTGAAGCACAGATCCAGTTCTCCAGTTCATGCTGAGCTCTGATTTTGATAATGCTTCAGCCTTTGTATTGAAGAGACATCACTCAGGGCTGGAGCCAGAGCTGAGAATGCAGTTAAACTTCTGTTTAGAAGATGCACACATGGATTGTGACAGTTCAAGAAAATGCTGTATTTCCTGGTGTTTTGCTACCAGCATACCCCTCCTGGATTGTGTTAACTCAGCCTCCTGCAGGTCTCATACATCCAGAGGTTCATCAAGAGAACATCCCCAAACATAGCTAAAGGGACTGTTGCATGCCTTCATGCAGAACCTTGATGAGTCTGCATCTAATTAGGCAATTTGGGAGCACATCCGTGTTCCTGGTCCCATGTGCCCAATGCCTGCCTCCCCACCTGGGCTCAGCACCCTGCTGTCTCTGTTTTGGTGCAGAGAAAAGCCAACAACAAAAGGAGAGCTGTAGTGACTCCCAGCCAGCTCCTATGACGCCTGGGTGACCAGATCCTGGGACACACCTCAGCATGCCAGTCCAGATACAACCTGAATTTCCCACAGTTTCACCCCATTCCCTTTCCCACCACCAGTTCCTGGCTTTTTCTGGATCTTTATTTTCCACAAATTACATTGCTTCTGTAGTCCTGCATGCACTGGATTCTCTAGCCCTAGCTTTTGGCATCGAGCTGCCAAGCAAACTCCTCACAGCAGTTAGTCCCCAACACCCAGCACAGGAGTCCCACTCGTGTCATCACTCACCCTGCAGTCAGGGCGGTAGCTCGTGTACTCAGTGCAGTGATGCAGCCTATATATGACCCAGTACACGAGAAAGGACATGCCAGCAGATCCCATCATGTGCACGGGTGCTGAAAGCAAGGGGAAGCCCACAGCTTTCCTAACCATGGACAGACCTACTTCGCATGCCCCTCAGCTGTGTGCGCCACAATGGCCCTCACCATAAAACCATGAATATCCATGAACCATAATAGGGGATATATAGTTATGGCAGTAAGGATGTGGAAGTGCAGATTGGGAATCCTTCCAGACCTCACTGGAGAAGCTGGAGATCAATCTTCCTGCATCATAGTGCTGTTGCCACAGGAATACCAAATGCCTGTGATGTATGGGAGGACTGAAAAAAACCACCCCAGAATATCCAACTAAGAAAGCAAGCATTTAAATAAATCAATGTGGATCAATGTGAAGGTCTTTAAAGAGGCCTAGGAAGGCTGAGGTAGCTTTGAGACAACATCCAGCCTGTTTTCCTCTCTCAACACAAGGCCAGCTGTAGCGATGTCATTCTTGTCAGATGCTTGTCTAACCTGTTCTTACAGACCCTCCATGAATGCTCCACACACACTCCAGACAATACATTTGGATGATCTCATACCCTCTTTTCCTAATCTTGGATCCTTTCTAATCTTGAAAATAACTGTTTAAGCTTACCGCTCCTTGCACATACCTCCTCTTGTTGGTATTTCGCCTGTATCCTACGAAAATCTGGTTAGACTGCACTTTCTGCATGCTTGTTTTTTGTGGCTGAGCTAATGCAAAGCCAAGTTCATTTCTTATTCCACTTCCCATCCTTCTTCTGCTGAGGAACAGCAACCCCTGGTATCATTTCTGTGAGAAACTGCCAGCTACCCTGAACCTCTTTTACTCCTCAGACTTGCTCCTTGTTGAAACTTCTGCTGATATTCTAAGTTTATTGAAGCCCGCTGTCTGCAATCTTTTCTCTTTGCTATGGATCAGTTATTCCAGCTATTCATTTCACAATCGACTCTCCTCCAGGTTTCTTTCCACCTTTACTTTCTCTATTAGTACCCCATTCATTCATGGTTATATTCCAGCCTAGAAGGCTCTCCCTCTAAAAGGCTTTTTCCTGTTTATGAACCTAAAGCCATAACCAGTATGTTCTACTAACTTGCTAGTCAGCATCCTTTCTGATCAGCTATCTGTGTGACTGTACTTGTGGTTGGATGCTTTCCCTTTTAATCATTCCCAGAATAATGATTTTCAATCATTTAGGATGTTTATGAGCAGATCAGATTCCCTCCATGTTCTGGATCTCAGAACAAGTGAATATATCCTTGACACACAAAACACTACCTCATTTCTTCTTCCTCTTCTTCCTGAATAAAAGCATTCCAACCACATGAATTATCCCACCAAACGTTTGTTATGACAGGCAGGAAGTAATCTTTCTGTTTCATGGCAGCTAATGTGACTGAAACCGTTGTAAGATTAAGGCTCAGACCTTAATTCGTCACCAGAAAGTTTTGCTAGATGATTAATTCCTGACTGTCTTGACAGGATACCACGTGCTATCCTTCCTAGGGACCCACTATTGGGAATAAGCCAAAAGCATCCCCTTAATGTCATGGTTTTCATGTAGGTGCCCATACTGCTTGTCTTTAAAGCCAGCTGCAGACCTACCCTTCCTTCATCCCCAACCCACTACAGCACCTCCTCCTGTTATGGGGAATACAGAATCATTTACTTGCAAACCTGAAGACCTTCAAATGCTTGTTGCTCCTTGCTCTTGGCTGCAGCCAACTCAAAGAGCAAGAGTTCAGATGTCATTTCTCATCCAGCCAACAACCCTGAGAATGACTACAGCTGTAAGGAGATGGAAGACGATGAATGGAAGAGCTGACGCGCATACAGTCAGATATCTCATAAAATAAATCTCAACCATTGCTCAGACTGGGGAGAGCTGCCAATGTATAGCTAAGTCAAAAATATATGTACATCACTTACGTGCACATAGTCCTATTTCGTACCTAGGTCTGTCTCCACTGTAGTCACAGTACAAGCCCCTGTGGAAATCACAGGTGTCGGCCTCAGTGCAACTTTCTCCACGCTGCTTGGCACACGTCTTGCAGCAGTCGCAGCCGTCTGTGACCAGGCTGACACCTACCGAGCACCGAGGTGGAGACTTCGGACACTCGCATGGCCACTTACAGTACTGAGTCCGCGTGTAGGCCTCTGTCATGGCAGGGACGGTGGGGGTCATGGTGATGGAGGTCTGGGCAATGGCCTACAAACAAAGAAGCACAGCTTGGAGAGCGTTGCAGAGAAAAAGGGGCTGCAACCCCTGTGGTGATTAGTCCTCAATTAAAATCCCCCTGGGTCTAAAGAGACTGCAAGGAAACCAAAGAATAAATGTCAATGAGCCATGGTCACTGCTCTCTTGTAAACCCCTTCAGATACCAGCCGAGGGCAAACGCTCTGCGGCTCGGACTAGCATACAAACTACAGAGCCCTCACCTGCTGATACTCAGCCTTCTCCAGACCTCTCCTCTCTAAACAGAGGTCTCTCTCCATGTAGGAACATGTCAAACCCCTTCTGATACATGAGAAGAGGGTGTGACATGTCCAGTTTCTGTCACCTTGTGGTGCTTGGCTCTGGCAAAGGATTGTGCCACCCCATAGCTGTTGTCCCTGTTGGCTGAGGGACAGCTCTAGGACCTCTTGGCTACTCAAAGGCTTCTTCACACAACAGTTACTGCCCTTCAGGTCAACGAGCAAGATAAAGGTCATCGTGTTGCAGAATGAAAGCACATGCGGCCCTGTTTGGACTCATCTTCCTCAGGCTTATCCATATTTGTATGGGTCTTGCAACCAAAATGCAGGATCCCATAAATACACAAAGGGACTGGGAGCAGGCCTGTGAGTCCACCATCCTCACACACACCCAGTCATGAACCTCTGTGTTGTGAGGATGAACTGAAACGCACAGGCTTAGCACTCCATCACAGACCTCCTAAGGATGCCTTGGCCATTTCACCTCTTCTTGCAGTACTGCTAACACCACAACAACTGCTGCCTTACAATGCTCTAGCCCTTGGACTGGAGTAGAGTTGAGATTAGAGAAAGGAAAAGATAACCTTTAAAACCGGAATGTGGCTAACCAGCTATGAATATCGTGACGCACAGGTTCACTCATCTCTTTTTGAAAAATGCTTTGCTTGTCTCCACCCCTGTAACACCACACACATGAAGTTCAGCTCCCTGACAGAGTTCCAGTCCTAAGCAATGAAGCTACACTATGGCTATAACATTTTAAAAAAAATTAAAAATAATATTAAAAAAATAATCTCAAATAAGTCATGTATTTCCTCTAAGCACTCTGAAAACCACCCTTACCCATCCTTCACAGTGTCCAGACTACTATGTTCAGCAGAAATGCTCTCTGTGAATCCTGAAGTAGTCATGGGGCTCCTAGGTCTGTCTGTGATGGGCTTTTCCAGGCCTCACACTGTAGTTCCCATCATGTTACCCTGGCCCACACAGTAAAACAACTGGGATGCTTCTGCAGTGATTTTCCACCTATGCCTTTTGGCACGTGCTTTTGTCCTACATGGAGTTGTTGTGGGACCTGTAAGTCAGATGAGCATAAGTGAAGCTTCATAATCTTAGTGTTTCTCACATTAGCCATGCACAAATATTTGCCAGCATGGTGAGCAAGGAAGGAAAACTTTTATGGGGAGGATACTGCCAAGTTTCCATTTCCTGATCACCCTTTCCTTTGCAAATAAGAAAAAAAACCCTGCAAGTTAATTCAAAACCTGATAATCAGATAAAAAATCTGGTCAAGGTAAATCAGGAATAAATAGAAAAGGGCTTTCCTGTAACGCAGTGATGCTACTGCAGTAGACACATTCAGGTCACTATTACTGAGGTAATGGAGCGCTGGTGTACCTTAGCGCATAGCAAAATGCACAGAGGGCAGAGGTTCACTGCCTTCTGCACTCTCCAGTCCCTGCAGAGCAAACTCTGGATGACATTTAACAGCACCAGCCATTCTTGTGGTGCAGGAAGGGTGCAAATCAGCCCAGTGACAAAGCAGAGTTGTGCCTTTTCCACCAGGATCACTGCACAGAAAACCTGAGCTGCACACAGGGGTCAAGCAAGGCACAGTAGCTCAGGTACAGAAAAAAAAAGTGATTATTTACAGGCTAGCAGCAGCAGCCAGAACATGACCCTGCCTGGGCACATGTGATCCAGAAACTCTTTCTGGTGACAAGGTGTGAGGGCTGCAAAGAATAAGTGTGCAACCCTACAAAGTTCAGACAAAGAAAGAAAAGATCCTGAAATTACTAAGGCAATCCCATCCATTCCTGGCTACCTTGTACTGTACTATATATTCTCCAGTGTTTTGTCCTCTTTACAGTTTCAGATGTCTCAGACAAAAGGCGTTCCACCACTTCTGCATGCAGAAAATGCCTCAGCCCAAGACTTTGTGGGGAAAAGCATCCCCAAGAATTACAGACCCACAGCCGATGATCTGGATACCTCTGCAAAGCCCTTTTATTGTCTTCTACACCTTCTTTGTTAGCAAACTTAAATTTCACTAAAGTACATTTCTAAGCCTACTACTGCTGTATCTGAAGGTGTATTTAAGTATGTCAGCAATTAGTTACCCTGTATTTAGTACACAAAAGTGTTAACACATTGCTAATCATTGCCAAACAGGCAATGTGTTTGCTCTGGGCACAATTCCCAATTCCATTAAGGCCCCCTTTACAAAGAGCTGGCCTTAAAGTCGGCTTAAAATCACCTTTAAACTCATGTTTAAACTAAAACATACCGATATAATTTACTCCCACTTTAAGGCTCCTTGATGCTGCCAAAGTTGTTAAAAGAGGAACATTCAGATCAATGAAAAGCCCTGGCCTTTAAACAGTAGTATTTTTCATTCCACTCACAATAATGTCAGTAAGGTGCAATAATCTGTCACTTGAGAAAAGAGGCCTCTTCAAGCGCAGTAAACCTATTTACTTGGTTGCTGATCATTAAAAAAGTGCTTAATAATCAAATCCAGACACACAGAGAAAAGTCACACAGCTATTTAAAGAGCCCGTTGCCACGGCCCAACCCTGTAAGTAAATCCCTTCACAGTCCCTTGTTTCTATTGTCAACATGAGCAAGCAAACAGCTTCTACTCTGTGTAGATATGAAAGATTAGAAAGTGTGAATCAACACACGTAGCAAAGAGGAACCCTACTAGTCCTATGGTTTTAGTTAATATAGAAGGACTGAGGCTGAATTCTTGTGAAGGATCGGGTAGCTGGGAGCCGTTTGGTGGCTTGTAATAGACAGGAATTTAGACTAAGTTGTTTAACAGCTCTTCCTTTAGGTCTACAGAACGTGCTAGCCAAGAAAGCTTCTCAAGTGTCCTGATAATGACTAGCTGTTGTGGTTCTTGGATGTGCCTGCTGAAATGTCCAGTGGTGTGGCTGAGTAAGCTACAGGAAGGACACTTAGTGTGGCCTACATGAGCATCTTCGAATAATCAATGTGAACAGGAGTCAAAATACTCTGACTCCCATATTTCACAAATGGGGAAGGAATGGAGAGATGAAAGTGGCATCATGTCTCAGGCTCCATCACTACCCACCCAAAACACAGCCTTTGGAAACTGTTGTCTACTGGACACTAGAACAAGTGCACAACTTGTACAGCTTCCAGGCCCTCCTCCTCTCCATTCCTCAGTCCCTCAGTTTTGCTATGGGAGAAACAGTTCTGTAGATTTATGAAATCCTTGACTTTTCCTTTTCCATGGTCAGCTGTCATCACTGGAATACCTAAATCCCTTTGGCAGAGTCATTCAGCCCTGCTACTTCAATGTTGCAGAACATTTTGGGCTATAGACACTTTCTTATTAATACATATGATGGTTATGTCATCATGAATAATGCTTTATAAATACCACAACAAAAACAACCCTTTCCACAGGTGCTATCAACAGGAAATCACATTGTAATGGCCTTCATCAATGGCCATACTTAATGAGAAACAAATAAACAAACAAACAAAAAAGTCCCTCGTGTAATTTAAATTTTCAAGAATCATGTCTTCATGGTTAATATCATGTATAGGAGGACAATAGTTTTGAGAAATCCAAAATGAGAGTGCAGAGAAACTTAACACCAAAAAGCACAGTGGTAGGGATTTGACAGGTTTATTTTAAGATGTCAGAAAGATAAAAGCATGTGCCTGCTAGCAAATTAATTTTTCCAGGTACTGGTAATTAACCTGTTTTGTATAATTAATCTTCAATCTTGGGGTCTGCAGATCTGTTATCTTGGACGCTAACGAGAAAATATTCCACCACAAGTTATTAATGAGCTCTAATTTTGCTGCTTTTGGAGGTACAAGCCTGTTCTCATTAAAAGAAGACGAAGCCTTTCTCATCCTGCCATGACTGATAACTTTCTATTAAAGTTGCTCCTGATTTATGCTTGGTAAGCCCCAAAATTACTTTCTTTCTGAATCTGCAAAGAATACTATTTCGCTAGCAACAATTTCCATCTAATTTCTGTGTTCACATTCAAGGGGAGAGAAGGAGAAAATAAAAAATTATTCACTGCTTGCCATGGCCACAAACTCGGTATTTTTAATAGCCGTCAGTTTTACTACCCAAGTGTTAAATATATAAAATGGATAGCAGCATTTTAGCAGCGTGTTCTACCTACTGGCAAAGTATATTTTTAATTTGTCAGAAAATACAAATTGGAGGTTTGGTTTAGTTTTGAAAACTGGAAAGACCAAATTACAGTGTTGAAATTAGTGTATACAGTCCAAATGGCAAGCCAGCCAGATATATAGCAGCACTTTTACATAATGCACGAGGAAACCTCCAGCTTTGCTTTAAGCAGCAAAGTCCTAGATGCATTGCAATATGCTCCTTTGCTTCCAGTTCTTACAGGTGTTTAAAAATATATTCGTGTATTGATTCACTGTAAAGCCTTTTTCTTTCAAGTATTTTTCTCATTATGATGAGCTGGGTGAAGGTAGAGAGAAGTTATCCATGTTCTTCCCTTCCAGTTTATTACTGGGGAAAAGTCCAGAAAGGACAGTGACTTCTAAATCCAATTCCTCTGGCTGTTGGCAGAGCTGGGGAAATGGTTATGGGAAGCTGGCAGACGGAGGTCTGCTCAAACCACAGTACCTTATCACCTCCTGCTGTTTTCTCCTTGGTGGTAATTTGTTCTAAAAGAAGGACTTTTGAGCTCACTCTTAGCTGCACAAGCTGTGTTTTGCAGGGCACATGCCAGTGGGTGGACTCCTTTTAATTTCCCACAGTAGAACACATTAAAGGAATATTTTTAACCTACAGTCCTGAGCAAATGCCAGCCTTTCTGAGCAAATGCCAGATGTCACTGATGGAGGGATACAACGTGATCTGGATTATCCCCTGTCCTCCATCTCTGACACATTCACAAGAGAAAACGGTCAGTGAGGAAATCTTTATTAAAATGTCCTTCCTGCTACTGTGTGATCAAATCAGCTGATTTGCAGACTGATCCAAACATCCTTACTGGTGGGAGTTCATGCATCAAGGCCTGGCAGCATCAGCCTGTCACTGTTTCGCAGTAATTCCAGATTTTGCACTTTGGCTGTCCTAAACAGGGACACTGCAGTTAAAAACGCCACTCTAAGCGGACACCGAGGAATACATCTCCCAGGAAAGGCTTGTGCATTTTTACTCTCTGCCAGACAACATATCTGCTTTCTCCTGGTTCCACCTACTGGCTGAACTATTTAGACAATACAAGAAGAAACGCCAGTAGAGCCAACGCCAACACCACGTACCACCCAAAATGTTCCCATTAACCAAAACGATTTTAAAAGGCATCCCAGGACACTCAGATCCACATTCACACCGTTGCAAACATCCTAATGCTAACCTGACGTAGCACAGTTCCCAGGGGAACACAGTGCCTGGAGCTTAATAAAGAAGCAGAAATGAAAAAACCAAATGAAATAGAAATAATCTATTAAATAAAGCCACATACCCTTCCACCCCTCACCTGCATCTCTGGGCAAGCATAGAGATTGCTTAGTTTCATCTCAGAACAGACAGAGGTTAACAACTCCTAATGCACGTCAGGGAGATGGGCACATTAGCAATGAAAAACAGGACCTGGCTTACATCAGTGGGCTTAAACCAGGCCCTCAGGGTAGAAGTTTGTTTCTCGATCTTGCTAAGTTGGAACTTCTAAGCTGAATATTGCTGAATATTCACATTATTATTACACCCCAAACAGATGGGTCAACAAAAAGCCAGTTCTTACAGCAAGATCAGTGTAATCACAGTACAATCAGGATTTCCTCGCTGTTACACTCTTGCTACAAATCCCTAAGTCCCCATGAATGCTCATAAACTATCACAAGGTAACACTAGTGACAAGTGAGCTAGCATCAGGACAGAGATATAAATCTGATTCTGCAGGACATGTAATGGTAAGAGGAAAATATGATTATTCGGGGCTCAGCTTCCTCAGAGCACACATGAGCTTCTAGATACCTCATTAAAATTGATCCCGAACATGAAATCTCGAGAGCATATTGTAAAAAAACAGACTCTGAACCCAGAAAATGTAAGACAGTTTATAGATTTCAGGTGCCAGCTGGATTTATTCTTGCTGTGCACTGTAGGCTGAGCAGAAAGGAACGTTCTGCATGAAGTATAACATTCAATAGCCTAAGAAAATAAAATATCCACACTGAGTGAAACATCAATATTTCTGTGGATCTATGAGTGATGAACAATCAACTTCCAATAACTTTATTTTGGGAAATGTATCTGTGGGAAGAATGTAGGCAGATGTTTGGAACTGTTTAGACAATTACAGAGTAAATATTGCATACATTCACTTCTTTGCCAAAATATTGCTTATACTGGCAAACTCAGTGTGGCACTCACATTTTCTTCACATTTTTCCATGGAGTGTTCACAGGGAAAGAACTTCCCTGTTAGAAAGCAACCTGATGTTTCATAAGTCCCATTTAATATTGAAAAGTTTCATACTGTCCCATTAAGAGTAGCACTTGCTTAGAACAGGGTGACCTAAAAATGTTTGGGCACCATTAACAAATTGACACTGCCACCACAGACTCCACTAATCGGGATATTAAACAGCCTAGTTTCTGTGCTCTAAGAACCTTTTAATGTCTTGCGCTGCACATGTTCAGTTTGTGCAGCTAATGAGCTCATCCAGTGAAACTAGCTTGAACTAGAGTTTGAAAAGTAAAAGGGAACATCTGGAGGAGTGATGGGGAAAGTTTCCAGAAGGGACAAGCAGACAGACTTCGATTCTAGGAAAGTGGAAAGTGCATTTGGACCATACAAGGTCATAGGGTTACAAACCATCCTAAAACTGTACAGAATGATGTTGACATACGAGCCACAAGCTGGGAAACAAAAGCAGCATCACAGTTTCAGCTCTGAGACAAGAGCAGACTGCTTGGGCAATGGTTTTACTTTGCATTTAGCCATGTTCTGCATTTGCTTATTTCAAGTCACAGCCTTGAAAGCAAGAGGAAGGATGCCTTCTGTCCTCTTACTCCCTTGGGGACACTGTCCCAAGCTGGGCAAAAAATTAAAGTAAGTAAAATTAAGAAGCTCCACTTTTTTTTTTTTTTTTTCCCCACCATGGGAGAAATAGCACAGATTCCATAGCATTTTTCAAAATCATCTTGGTTTTCATGATTTTTCTAATAAACCCAGAAATCTGCAAATTTCAAGTATCAACAATTTTCTGTTTCTGTTCCAATGCAGAACATTTTGACTTAAAACAACTTTTCATTTTAAGAAATCATTAGTATTTAAAATCTCAAATCTGAAACAGTTGGCTTGACCTAATACCTGTACTTCCCTAGAGCTGCTGCTGAACTGATGAAGTGGTGCATCCCTACTCCTTTAAATAGCAATTTTCCTCCCATGTCAAGTTTCCACTGCTATTTCCCCCTAGCTTTGCCTTTCCAAGTTGATCACTTTATTTGCCAACTGTCAAAGTGTCTTCCTCCTTGAAAACCATACTAAGGGCTAATTACTTGCTCTCATTTTGCCACTTTAATTGTTTAGATGGAATATGGAAAAGAATCTTGGTGAGATCTCAATAGCTAATTCACTTTCTGGGCTACAATTTTGAACCCTCACTTTAAATGGGATATAAAGGAATTGGCAGTACAGAGGATAGTGACCAAGATGGTCAGAGACCTAAAGGTCATGATCCAGGACAAGATGCGGAGGGAACTGGGCTTGGGTAGTCTGGCAAAGAGGTTGATGGGTGATCCAGTATCAGTCCACTCTTCTCAGTGGTAGCAGAGGGTATACTAATTGGCAGCAGCCACAAAGTGTAGTTGGGGAGGTTTAGTCTGAAGACCAGGAAGGCAACTTCTTCACTTCAAGAGCAGTGCGACACCGTGACAGGTTACCCAGGGAGGCTCTGAATGCTTTATCCTCAACTGTTGGATTAAACACCTCCAGAGGACACTGACAACCAGCGTTTCTGCCAGCCTGTGAATACACACCTCTCCAAAATCACACATGGAATATAGAATCATAGAATCATTTAGATTGGAAAAGACCTTTGAGATCATCAGGTCCAACTGTTAACCCAAAATTGCCAAGTCCATCACTAAACTATATCCCTCAATGCCACATCTACAGTCTTTTAAACGCCACCAGGGATGGTGACTCAACCACTTCCCTGGGCAGCCTGTTCCAATGCTTGACCAACCTTTCAGTGAAGAAAATTTTCCTACTATCCAATCTAAACCTCCCCTGAGGCCATTTCTTCTTGTCCTGTCACTAGTTATACGGGAGAAGAGACCTACCCCCACTTCACTACAACCTCCTTTCAGGTAGCTTAGAGAGCAGTAAGATCCCCCCTGAGTCTATTCTTCTCCGGACTAAACAGACCCAGTTCCCTCAGCTGCTCCTTATAAGACTTGTGCTCCAGACCCTTCACCAGCTCCGTTGCCCGTCTCTGGACATGTTCCAGCACCTCTACATCCCTCTTGAAGTGGGAGGCCCAAAAATGAACATGGTATTCGAGGTGCGGCCTCACCAGCACCAAGTACAGGGTGACAATCACTGCCCTAGTCCTGCTGGCCACACTGTTTCTGATACAAGCAAGGATGCTGTCGGCCTTCTTGGCCACCTGGGAACACTGCTGGCACCCCCAGGTCCTTTTCCTCAAGGCAGCTTCCCAGCCACTCTGTCCCCAGCCTGTAATGTTGTGTAGGGTTGTTGTGACCCAGGTGCAGGACCCACCACTGAGCCTTGTTGAACCTCATACAGTTGGCTTTGGTCCATTGATCCAGCCTGCCCAGATTCCTCTGCAGAGCCTTCCTACCCTCAAGCAGAACAACACTCCACTCCAACTTGGTGTCATGTGCAAACTTGCTGAGGGTGCACTCAACGCCCTTGTCCAGATCATTGATAAAGATATTAAACAGGACTGGCTCCAATACTGAGCCCTGGGGAACATCACTTGTGATCGGTCACCAGCTGGATGTAACTCCATTCACCACCACTCTGGGCTTGGCCATCCAGCCAGCTTTTAACCCAGCATAGAGCACACCCATGCAAGCCATGAGCAGCCAGTGTCTCCAGCAGAATGCTGTGGGAGACAATGTCAAAGGATTTACTGAGGTCCAGACAACATCCACAGCCTTTCCCTCATCCACTAGGTGGGTCACCTTGTCATAGAAGATCAAGTTTGTCAAGCAGGACCTGCCTTTCATAAACCCATGCTGACTGGGCCTGATCCCCCCTTGTCCTGCATGTGCTGTGTGATGGTGCTCAGGATGATCTGCTCCATAACCTTGCTTGGCACTCAGGTCAGGCTGACAGGCCTGTAGTTCCCTGGATCCTTCTTTCTGCCCTCCTTGTAGATGGGCATCACATTGGCTAACCTCCA
This sequence comes from Ibycter americanus, assembly GCA_035590275.1. Classification (NCBI taxonomy): domain Eukaryota; kingdom Metazoa; phylum Chordata; class Aves; order Falconiformes; family Falconidae; genus Ibycter; species Ibycter americanus. Next base: position 344,530 of record JAVJGI010000040.1, on the reverse strand, counting down.
GTCTTCTGGGGCCTCTCCAGTTTGCCAAGACTGCTGGTAAATGATGGAGAGTGGCTTGGGGAGCTCCTCCAGCCACTCCCGCAGTACCCTTGGATCCCATCTGGCCCCATAGACTTGTGCACATCTAAGCAGAGCAGCAGGTCACTAACAGTTTCCTCCTGGACTGTGAGGACTTTATTCTGCTCCTCCTCATCCCTGTATTCCAGCTCAGTGGGCTGAGTACCCAGAGGGAAGCTGGTCTTCCTATTAAACTCTGAGGCAAGAAAAGCATTGAGTACCTCAGCCTTTTCCTTGTCCTTTGTGGGAATGTTCCCTGCCTCATCCAATAAAGAATGCAGATTATGACGATATGACCATAAAGCCAAACACCCAATAAGATGTCTTCATCAGTTTGGTCCTTCATTGTGCCACCTAAAGTCTGGTTCTGGCACAGAGAAATAAAAACTAATTTTTTTTGTTAAGTGGTGCATTTAATGCAGACTAAAGAATTCTATTTTGCAGGTCCATCCCCTCTCATATCACAAGCAAGCCAAAAATGCTATTTAGAAGCTAATTATTATTTCATCTGATAACAGGAAACCTAACAGAAATATGGTTTTGTAGCTGAAAATTTTCAAGAAAACAGAAGGAAATAGAAGCTGCCGCTACTGCTAGTTTAATGGCCCCTTTGGAACACATGGCATGCACAGCTTTATCCGAAGAAACATAACCGCCACTTAATATAGTGCTGTATCATTATATCAAAGCCACCTCAGGACTCTCAGTGAAAGATGAGCAGTAAGACTGCATTGCTACATCTCTATGGTTAAGTAAAAAACATATGCAACCTACAACTTGTCTGAATAAACAGCAGCATTTCCAGGTAACGAGTCCCATCGTGAAAGGATATTTTTGGGCCAAGCATGGCATATTTTCACAACTGTAGCTTGCAGTATTTCATGAAATCTGTTAGACATAGAATGCAGATGGAAGACATATAGGTCAGCAACAACCTTAGGGCCAACAGAAGACGCCAGACTTTTGCACACTTTAGGAGGACCTGAAGCTAATTCAGGGTCTGATTGCAGTACATTAGGACCCAGCTTGAAATGATATATGTTATCTTTCCCTTTGCCAGGCAAAATCAAGGCAAAAGCCTCTTATAGCATCTGAAGTGAGTTAGCCCTGTGTGTGCAGACATCAGCAAAGCAGCATTTGTACATTTGGAACGAAGGCATCCACAATATCTGCCTCAGCCTGGTCATCTGATCTGGGTATAGTCTGGCCATGCTTCGGAAAGCAGCTTTCCCTTACAAAATCATGGAACCCAAATATTCAACCAGAGTCTTACTAGTGGCTACAGCTGTTTCTAGAAGACCAAATCAGGAAATCACTGAAACCAGACCCAGAGTGGGAGAGGGATATCATTAGATTGGATGTTACAGTGGGAATGAATAACGGCAATACTATGATTCTAAGTACCATCAATGCCCATCCATGTGACTGCTGTGTTGTGCTTGCAAGGGCAAGTCTTGTGCCTTGGTCTCCACATGGCCCAGCTTAGCTCTACTGTGCTTCTGGCTCCATCGTCTCTTGCTTCCTACTACAGAGACAGCCTGAGGGCATGGGGACAGCTTCTCTGCTTCAGCAGTGAGGATGTGGAGCAATCAAATGTGACCCCTTCTTTCTTCCTCCTGGAGTGCAACACTTATTCCTCTTCCCAGCCAACTGCCAAAGCAGAGCTGCAGTACATAGAGTTCACAAATGATGAGAGGACATTAGAGGAGATTGTTTGGTCCAGAAGAGGAGGAAGTATTATCAGGAAGGTGGGAAGTGGGAGAACCTGCAGGATTCACCACTGGATAAAATCTCCCTTGCCCAAGATCAAGTCCCATTCAAACCAGACAGAATGGGAACAAAAGATTAAGTGAAGGATGAAAGATGCAGAACCTCCCTCACCGCCTACAGAAACCCCACTGAGCCTTGCCCAACACATATAGTAATATTGCTATACTGAGAGGCCTTGTGATACTTCTACATCTGTATCGTGAAAAATTCAGCGTTTGGTACGAATAACATGGAGTTACTGTGCCATGGTTATGGCTGGGACTTATGAGATATTTTTCTTCTCCATAGCTGGTGCAGTGCTGTGTTTCGGATTTGATGTGAGAATAATGTTGATAATACACTGATGGTTTTAGTTTTTGCTAAGTCATGTTTATACTAAGTCAAGGACTTCTCAATTTCTCAGGCCCTACCAGCGAAAGGGCTGGAGCAGCACAAGAAATTGTGAGGGGACACAGCCAGGACAGCTGACCTGAACCAGCCAAAGGGATATTCCATACCATAGAATGTCATGCTGGGTATATATGCTGGGGGAAGAAGAAAGAGGGGTGATGTTTGGAGTGATGGCATTTGTCTTCCCAAGTAACCATTATGCATGATGGAGCCCTGCTTTCCTAGGGATGGCCAAATGTCGCAGCACTACCAAACTATCAAGCTGCAACAAGGCTTTCCCACACAAGGTTCCAAAAGTTCATCTATTGTCTGTGCTGTTTCTTCATCCTCTTCAGGCCAGTCCGCCCTGCTTCTTGCCTCTGTTGCATCTGGTTTCCTGGCTTCTCCTCCAGCCAGCCTCTCCTCATCCAGGCCCCCTTCTTCTCTCTGCTGCCTCCAGGGCCTCTCCTTGTCTCTCCTATATCTAGGGCTCTCTCTTCATCCAGTCTTCTCTCTTCCCCCAGTGCTCCTCTTCCACTGGTGCCCCTTCTCTTCCAGGCTCCTCAGTGCTATTTAGCTACTTAGCCCAAACTAGCCACAGCTGTACATTATCCACATCAGCCAACCCACCACCCCAGAAGCAAGCCCACAACTGTATATTATCAATGTTAATTAACCCTCTACAGTTCATCTAGAGCTGAACACCTGCCTGCCCATGGGAAGTAGTGAATGAATTCCTTGTTTTGCTTTGCTTGTGTGTGTGGCTTTTGCTTTATCTATTAATCTGTCTTTATCTCAACCCACGAGATTTCTTACTTTTACCCTTCCGATTCTCTCCCCCATCCCATTTGAGGGGGAGTGAGTGAGTTGCTGGCTTGGGTTAAATTACAACATACTGATAATACCATGGGAAATACAGAAAAGTTTATTTTCTTTTATAAGGCCACAGCAGTGTAAAGAAACCTGTATATGAAAATCAGACTGTGTTCTAAAAAATCTAGGGATTATTAGGTAAATGGGTTTGATTACACGAATTTGGACAGATACAGGAAAGACTGAAGAGACGGCAAGAGCTGCATCCCTCTACATCAGCAACTGTGCACAGTCTGCAAAGTCTGACAGGAGAAAACTCAAGAGGGTAAAGGAAGTATTTATGGTGTTAAAAACTTTCTGAGCTAGGAATAGTAGTATTTCAATTAAGGAAGGGAAAAAGGAGCTGAAGACAATGGGGTGCATCCAGACAGCAAGAGGTTGTACTGATGTTCTGAACAAGTGCCAGGCATCTGGAAATCTCTGAAAACAGAACCATAGGGGTGCTAAGATATATGGGAAGCAAATGAGTGAGTGTTGTTATCATGCTGAGGGTGCAGAGGCAAAAAGAGACTTACACAGTCAGGACACAAACCACAGAACCTCCCTGCAAGTTAGTCATATGAAATGGTTAAGGCCGGGTGAGGAGCGAACCACAAACTTTGAAATAACTGGAGTGCCCCTGTTGTCACAAAGATGAAAAGAGAACTGAACATGTCTGCTTCCTCCCCCATCAAACTCTACAGGCATCTTGTCACATCAGCAGTGGGACAGAAACAATGCCATGGCCTATGCTACTTTCAACAGTAAAGTTTTCTGTCTTCACTATTAGGTAGGTCCCTTCAGCCTCTTTCAAAATCCTAGACAATATTCCCATTACGTTTCTCTGAGTGCTAGAAACTGATTCACACAAATAGACACATATCCAAGTAATCTACTTCAGGTTCAGGGATCTGAAGGGAGGTATAAAATGATACATAGCACAGAGCAGATGCTGCTTTAAATCACTTCCCTCAAGGAACTGAAGTATGGAATTCCCTTGGAACACATCATCTTCCTAATCTCTTTTATTCCTGAAGATGATATCAAGCTTTTAGCCATATCACAGGGTACCAATGTCACATAAACTGCCTCTTAAAATCACCCCAACAGATTTAATTAGACATTTTGTCACTGTGTTTTAGAATGTACTGAAAAGGATCTCATAAAGGAAATTTGAAGTCCTTTGCAACAATGCTATCTGATGTCTAAAAAGAGGAGCAAGCAGCAGAATGCTAAGCAAACACTTCTGAACATTTTTTCTTAATCTTCTGACTCAAAGAGTGAAAATCCACAGAACAAGAACACAGACACACAAAAAGACTAAAAACTTTTGAATAAAACCAGTAGATTCAATAGAAATGTAGCTGCAAGCTCTGGATGAGTTCAAATGTACAGAACATGGCTGAAAGGGAGCCTGTGCCCTTGCACACCAGGTGGACAGCGAGCCAGAAACATGGTGACCCATAAGCTAGAGGAATGATGAATTGTTGTAAGCTCATTTTAGAAGTCAAAGTGAGATTAGCACAAATGACCTTGCCAAATCTACGGTGAGATCATTTAGCAGGAGTGTGGTGATTAGCTAGAGGCCCCCTTTTCCCAAGCTTTGCTGAGTTTATCTGCCCCAAGTCCCTGGAGCAAGACCAGGAATTTACTAGCTCAACATATGGAGCAAAGACATTACTTGCCAAAACATGTATACAAAGACCCTTCGCACAGATGATATTTGAGATCATGAGGGATAAAGCTATGAGGATGGACAAAACCAGTAAACAAATCTGGATTTTGTTAACTTTTCTAGATGATAGTCAATACCCAGAAGTAGATTGGAGTACATGTTTTGTAATCAGAAAGGAGGGGATTGTAAATTGAGTATACTCAGTGAACTCATCATCAGATGTACCAGATCCAGGACACTCCTGTGATGAGTTTTTTTTATGATCTGTTACAAGAGACAAGCCTGTCCAAACAGTTCATAGTCTACCAAAAGGAGAATGGTGGAATGAAGCATCCTTTTTCTTTGACATCTGGGAAACTGAGATCTACTGATATTCTTACCCAGCTCCCCAGCTCAATCTCAGTGGTAGTGAGGTGTGCAATGCCCTACAGTACCTGAGCCTAAGGGATATGAAAAAGGACATCCATCAGAAGTCCACAAACTGAGTGCCATCTAATATGAAACTAATCCCTTAAAGCTGGCACCAATCTGAGATAAATGTGTTCTTCGTAAGAGACTCTAACCTATCTGGGGACCATGCTAGAAATCAACACCATCACTGCTTTCAGTCACATGAAAAAATAATAAAGCAATTCCAAAGAGTGACTTTAATAAGGCATGGGAAACCATGAAGTGTTTTTACATTATTATTGATTTGCTGAACACTGTCATTAACTTCACTTGAGCTACAGGTCCAACCAACCAACAAACCAACCTTCACTTCTTTCTAAAGAGAGGAAAAAAATGCTGCTTTCCAGGCAAGTCCATCAGGAGGGCAAAACTTTGGAGTACACAGCCATTTGAGGGTCAATTCATCCTATTAAAGGCAGAAAAATAACTTTTTTCTTCTCAGTCAATGTAGAAGCTACTCAGTTCTTGCACAACAGAGAGGATATCTGATCAGCTTTCCCTGAGAAAAGGAAAGAAAGGAGAAAAAAAATGGAAAAAACCCCACCCCTCTCTCAAGACATATTCACTTTTGTTTATCTGGGAACATTTCCTCTCGCTGGAGAGTGAGAAGCAATCCGTTTTTATTGGGACCCAGAGGTACCAATGCAGTAAGACATAGTTACAGGTAAAACTACTGAAAGGAGACAATGTAAGCAACTTGCATTTAATGGCAGTTGCTTAAGAGAATGGATGTTCCTTTCTAATGTAGACCACAAGCCACACAGTTATTGCATGTTGGATGCATCTTGTTTGCTTCCCATAGTCACTGCAGTCATGCTGTTCTGGCAGCCATGACTGTAGAGGAACTGTAGAGGGTTAATTAACATTGATAATATATAGTTGTGGGCTTGCTTCTGGGGTGGTGTGTTGGCTGATGTGGATAATGTGCAGCTGTGGCTTGTTCCTGCTAAGTAGCTAAATAGCACCAGTGGAAGAGGAGCACTGGGTGAAGTGAGAGAAGACTGGATGAAGAAGAGCCCAGGGATGTAGAAGAGGCCTTGGGAGAAGCTGAGAGAAGAAGGGGTCCTGGATGAGGAAAGGTTGGCTGGAGGAGAAGCCAGAAACCCAGATGCAGTAGAGGCAAGAAGCAGGGTAGACTGGCCTGAAGAGGATGAAGAAGCAGCATGGACAGAAGATGAACTTTTGGAACCTTGTGTGGGACTGGTGGTGGTGCCGAGGCATGAGAGGGCTGGTATGGGATGGTAAAAGCCTTGTTGCAGCTTTATAGTTTGGTAGTGCTGCAACACATGACTAAAACATGAATGCCTTAAAAGAATATTGTTGCTAATGGAAGTCAGATGTTTGCACAGTCAGATTGATATAGAGATAGTCAACAAATAACAGTTACTGACAATCAAATGCACATCCATAATGGCTCCAAAAACGTCACTGAGCAACTCACCAGCTCACCATCCAGTGCTGTAAAAGATTACAGGTTTGGTTATAAGCAACTACCACATTTGCAAGGCTCTCACTCAGCAGATCAGTGGGATGTTTTGCACTGGTGAAATTATGTATAAAAGGCCCCACTCTCTTCAGCTTCCCCATGCAAGAAGCTGCAGTTGCAGCTGTTGGATGCAAACCCTTGGCCTCTCCCTGCTGACACCAGAGATCACTGCACTGACTACACAAGAGACTCAATAGCTAATCTAGATAAAATGCCTAACTTCAGGACTGCTAAAAGTACAGAAGGTAAACTCTAGTTTGAAGGACTAGGGTGTGACTTTGCTATTTGGACTGAGCTGTTAGCCTCTCTGTGCCTGCAGAACAGGAGCGATAACGCTTCTTTTGCTACAAGAAAAGAACCCTGAAGATTGTGAGCTGCCCAGACCATGGAGGAACATGCAGCTGCCATAAAGGGAGATGGCAGCCAGAGAATAAGGACAAGGGAGATCCCAAAAGAATTCTTCTATGAAAATATCAGTATGGATTGAGAGAGGTAGGAAATCCAGAGCTGCTAAAAGGGGTTATAAGCCTGTGGCTGTGCTGGTGATATGCCTGAGAAGAGCAAACTTCTATCCGCTCACCCATAGAAAAAGAAGAATTAATCTTGTAGCATATGAATTTTGCTGAGTATGACTTTCAGAGGTGCCTATAGGACTTCAAATGGCGGGACACTGCAGCTGAGCACTCTCAACCCATCTACTTCAGCAAAAAGACAAAGTTTTCCCCTTTTGTTCACATAAGAGGAACGATTATCTGACAGCCAGCGTATTCCTCAGCCTGGATATACTTGTAGCTCCACACCAGCAGCAGAGAGGTTTCACTCAGCATGAGACAGCCAAATGCAGCCAGTCCCCCACCAATGGATGTGATACCACCAATGCCATCAATTAAATAACTATGCAACACCAGAATGAAAACAAACAGATGCGATGAAGATTTTGTTCTGGTATGAAGGGCTGAAATATCCTTGGCATAAAATTTATCCCAAGCTGAAGTCCAGTAGATACTTTCTCATCTCAATCAATAAAAAGTCTGTTTACAGAATTTTGGTACATCGGTCTTCTGCTTGGGATTTATTGATTGAATTGTAATTACTGTGAATTAAACTTGGAAGGTATAATTACTTTCTCCTCCCAGAACACAACACCAGAAAGTGGGGGTTGAAAAGGAGAGAAATGTTTTCACCAAAAGCAAAAGGAAATCCTGGTCGTTGTGAATAAAGTGTTAAACCACAACAGGATGTAAAATGTGTGGGATGTGAAGAAAAAAAAAAAAAAAAGAAAAAAATAAAAGGCTGCTCTGGAGTGATACCAGACAGGAAATTTGCTTTAAGGAGAGAAACTAGTGATGTTGAAGCAACACAACTGCAAGATTTGAAGGGTTAAACTGTCTGTTTACTGAGTCAGTAGGAAACAGACAGCTGTATCAACAGGAAAGTGGAATCTGGAGTCAGAAGTGCATTTTTTAACTTGTCTTTTTTTTCCTCAAATTTACCAAGGAGATTAACAGTTGAGATTTAATACAAAAAAGAAAGACCTCGACTGTGCAAGTTCTGCATCAACAAAGTACAGAGAGGGAAGAGAGCAGGCTCCAGTGTGCTGGCAGCTGGACAGCACTTATCAGCAATAGCATCCACTTTCCAGGCCACCACGAAGAAATAAAGCCTATTCAAGGTCCAAGGAAGTCTCACACGATGGGAATTTACTGGCTTGAGGGTGACTGCCAGGCCCTATGGTTGAGCTGATCCAGAAGCAGCCAAACCGCTGTGGACCAGACATGTCATGACTGTCCATCTCTCAGCATACACCCCCACATTTCGCTGGGTCTCCAGGCCACTTTTCTCCTCTCTCCCTTACTCTCCTTGGCTGAATAACCCTATGAAGTTACAATTTTGATTTTCTATTTCTCCGTTTCTTCAGCCAAGTTCACAGCCTCAGAGGACTGTCCAAGTCTCATTGGTTTCAATTTGGATTTAGACACCAGCAGAAAAAAGTAAAGAGAGATTAGAACACTGGTGTGGATCTGGTCTCAGGTTCCTGACCCTAAACGGAGCTCCCATTAAACTTTCCAAGAACACAATTGAATTCAGCATTTTAATTGTAACACACAAGAGCTTTTCTCCCTGTCCCCACCCCCCAGCAGAAGCTATCTGTTAATGCACTGTGTAAGCCTGGGCCAATGTTCAGTGTCTGAAACCCCTCTAGCTCATCAGAACCACAGAAAAAGGCATGAAATGCATTTGGCTTTATCAGAAGTTGAGCCAAACAAAGTGAATTTTTTTACTCACATGGTACTTTGGGTGTCCTTCTTACTCAGCATCTTAGAGTGATTTAGAACCGTATCCTGGTAGTTTTTTTTCTCAGGTTATTACACAATTCAGGTTAAATGTTGATCTATAATTTCATGCAGTAGGTCTTAATAGCATCAGATAATTCATATGGGTAGCAGTTTAGCAAAAAATGAGTGAAAACTGTAGGAAATGTACATCACTTAAACTTTAATAGCATTAAAATGAAATAAGATGACCACAAAATTTTATGAGATTTGAAGACAGAAGAAAACACTGGGGCTTTCCACAGGCAGACACTGAAAAGCCAGTGCAACTGCTAGGAGGCAGCAGCTACGCTCATAACATTCAGATCATTAGGAATGACTACTATTCAATTACCTCATATAGATTTATTTGACATTAATGAGAAGGAAATAAAAGACTAGTTTTGTCCAAAACAGTGCTTCTTCAGCACTGAACTGAGATTCATGAGGAAGTTCCCATCCACGGATGCTCTGAGATCTTCTCTGCACTCTGAATTTAAAGAGAAATTTCTATTTAGTAGTTTGGCTCCTTGATAGCTTTCTTTAAAGAAAACCTTGTATTCGGATTCAAAATATTCACCTTGATATTCTCTTACAGTCATCAAAGTTTCCTTACCTTGTTCTGGACTGTTTCTCTACATCTTGTCTGTGTTGGTCTGGATTTCCATGGAGCAGCACATTCAAAATGCTACAGACCTGGCACGGGAAGGAACCTTCTTTTGGCTGCTAGCTCATGGCTAGGAACATAATTCTTTCCCTTTCTGAAAATCAGCAGGGCTTGGCCCAGAGTATTTGGCTTGCAAGACTTGGATAAAGTTGGTTAAGCCTTCATGCAAGTTCACACGGCCATTGCATTGCAACACAGTTTTGCAGCAGGCCAAAAGCCCATCTCCTACTCTGGAGCCCCATGTCAAGAAGAGGCCACCTGAGGCTGTGGCTGCCCAGACACCTGGATCACTAGTCTAGGTTTAACTGCCTTGGCCAGCCACACGCTGAGGCCCCAGGAGTGTGTCCTGGATGCTGTTGGGATAAGAACATGGGGTTCTCTCACCCATGTTTTGGCTGCCCATAGTGGTAGCTGACCAGAGCATCAAGGATGAGGAGCCAGCAGGATCACAGGAAGAGACAGCCAAGGCGAGCTTGATGAAAAGATCACCCATGTAAGTCTCCTGTGCAAGGCTTGAGAGATGGGCTGATCCAAACAACTTTTCTAAGGGGCATTTTCTTTTTTAGCAAGCACTGCTACGGGGCAGCAGTCAGCAGAGTGATGGCTACAGACAGCATCTTCTCCCATGTGTTATGAAAAAGGAGGAAGGGTGGTGATGAGTCCCTGAACAGGGGGAACAGGCTGTTCCTGAAGAGCTGGCCCAGAAACAGCAAAAAGAGCAAACACAGGCAATGGGAAGGAGGGGACTCAGAAGAGGTCAGAGCCAGCTCTCAAGCCAGTCTGGGCTTTGCACTACAAACATTATTCCAAACACACTTGAAGCTCAGATCCTGTTTTAATACACAACAGAAAGCCCCCAAAAGCATCTGTACCTTCCCTCCCACCCCTCACAAAAGCTGGCACATTGCAAACGGGGAAGGAAGAAAAAGAGAGAGGCTAGTAGATTTGCCTTTGGCTTTTACAAGACTCCAGGGACAAAGCCATTGCTTTCAAATTAAATACAGTGGAAATTACTAGCAAGGAAACGAGAACACCTCCTGGCACAAATACGTGAAGAAAAAAGAAAAGGAGTGAAGTTGTTAGTATAGGAAAATTATGTATTGTGCTGGAGAATTAATCCTCCTGACCCTGAAGTCAGTGGAAACAGAACTGAAATTCAGGGCTTTGGTGAAAAAGATGCCAGAGAATGAACCTAAAGTAACTGGTGCAAGCAGTAAATGTGGAGGCTGATATACTCAGAGGTGTCAGCTCTCCGGATGGGAATGCATACATGGCACTTGCATGAGCAAGCAGAGCATGTTGCATTATGCTTCTAGGAGGGATTGCTCATGGTGGAAAGCAGCACCTTTCACGAGAATGAAATTATTGAACAACCCTGTTTAAATCTGGGACCCAAGAGATGAAGAGACTGTTCCAAAGGCAGAGAGGATGTCTGTGGCAGAGCCAAAAATAGAAGTGAGGTTTTTTTGTTCCTACACTGTAACTATACCATGATACTCCTCCTACACACAGCTAGTAAACTAAGTTGTTTAGTTTTTACTGGATGCAAAAATGAAATTGTTCCACTGAGCTGACTCTCAGATGTCAGTTCAGCAAAGTCAGTTGCTTAGTGTTTTAACTTTGAACCATCAGATGCACTTGATGGCTGCAGAAGGGCAAGACTCTTTCACCTCTGCAACACCTTCAAAACCAACAAATCAGTGGTGATCAGCAGTTTATAACTTGATGGATCTGTGCAAAGTGATGAAATGGGTCCTTCATACATGATTCACTCTTGCTTGCATGCTGCTATGATACCTGCTGGAGCCAAGGTCTAAACCAACGAGGTGACAAAATTCCCGTTTCTGATCCAGAGACCTGCTGACACTATGAATGATATAAAATAATAATAATAAAAAAAACCCAACAACCAAAAACACCATAACCAAAAAAACCCCCACCCAAATACCAAGAAGCCTTGTTCAGGCCAGGGTATTGCTGCAGCTTTATCATAACCCACTGACATGGGGAGTCTGGCACCTTGGCACTGAAGTGCTTTGGCAGGTCACAAGGAGAAAGTTGCTTAGACTTCATGCCCATCAGTGCCCACATGCCTCCCAAAACCCACAACATGCAAATGCTGCCACTTCCCCATCCTAAAAGACCCCAAAGAGGAAAGCAGCAACATCACAGCCCTGAAACAGTTAACACTGCTGCTTTCATACATAGAGGAGGACACCAGCTATGTGTTTTGTCTCCAGGAGGATAAAGACGAATTTCTAATTATATGAGTACTGACATTTTTGCTCGTCTCCACCTAACTGGTGCTGGCCGCCTGGAGCCCGGAGGGAGCCAGCGGGAGCGGGAGCCGTGGGCAGAGCGGCAGGCACAGGCTGGCGCTCCGAGGTCCCCGACACGCGAGGGCAGTGTTGGTGCACGTATGAGGAGGCTGCGGGGCTCCCCAGCAGCCCTGCACAGCATCCTGCTTCTTCCGAGCATCCCCCCGGGCCAAGGCTGCTCGTCAGGCACGAATTGTGCCAGGAAAAAAAAACAATAAACCAAACACCACATGAGGTGTTAAGCCAAAACATTTCTACCTGCACAGCTCCCGCTGTAGAGGCAGTTTTTCTAAGAAAGCTTCCCCTATGTGTTGCAGGGTGAACAATAAAACCAGGCTCAACACCTTTATGGTCATATAGTCACATGGGAACGAGACAAATGCAATTCTTTAATTACTCCTCTATAAAATGGTACAATCATCGAGGATGCAGAGGTGTTAAAGGGATTTCAGCTTTGCTGCCATAATATTCATTTACTCCTCTAATAAAATACTCCAGCCTCCCAGATGTTACTCTGGAAAGCATTTTAATATAGCTAGGGGAAGGGGGGGACACGGTCAAAAATATGGCACAAATGTCTCCTCTAGTCTGAACAGACTGCCTGTATGATACATATGGAAAAAGTGACACAAACCATAAAAATACCGGAGGGTGGGAGGTGGTATATGCATATGTGTATTATATATATGTATATGTACAACACACAGAATTGAGCATATCATCTAAAAGAAGCAGAAGCATCGTATCTGAGCCTGAAACTAGGCACATAATGCATTGCTCCACCACAAACTCAGGAGCTCACCCACACGCAGGCAGCTTTTGGCGGGCAAGGAATTCACCAGCCTGCATGTGCACAATCACACCACCACTCTGGGAAAACCCAGTGCATTGAAGCAGCTTAGTACAGGTTTTGATGCAAAATCTGGAAAAATAAGTCAAGTGACCTCCAGAAATCCACTACCTCACAGACGTCAGCTTGCAGTTTCCCTGACCCCTCTGGCAGGCTCATGGAGAGCTACGCCTCATAGAAATGTTCAATTAAATGTAATTTTTAAAATGTACACTTGGCACTTTAGTGAAACAGTGAAAATTAATACTGAATGATCTCCATAAATGAACTGCAATGTTAAATAGCAGGGATGTCATTATATATTTAATTACATTAACTGCAATACCTAGGGTCAAATGTGAAAGAAAAACTCACAGAAAGAAGCCAACGGAATTTGCCCTCATTCTCTTACAGCAATGTATATCAGCCCACACACAGATGCTGTGGGTATGACCTAGTCCTCTAAGACCAAGATCCAGCAGAAAGTATTGCCAGCAGTGCTTAGAAATAAATCACCTGCTAAATGGCTAAACTAGTTAACGGAACCTGGATATTTTCCTAATTAATTTTCCACCCTTATTTTCTCATAAAAATGTAACCAAATAGTTTTATAGTGTAATCCACTTGCAGATTCTCAGCACTGGCTGCAGTTTTTGTGGTTTGGTCCCTCTTTGCTAAACAGCTAAAATGACCCAGCTGTTACTCTAAAACCAGGGAATTGGTAGCCTGCGGGCAGCCAAGTACATGTGCCAGCCATTCGGAGAAGCGCTTAATTCCTCCCATATGGATTTCGATGCCTCTGCCTTCTTATCAGGCCAGATACAGAAAGTTCTCTTTGTCAGTGCAGGTATAAGCTGGTGATCATCATGCGAGCTATAGCCTGCTTGGTCATCATACACATCCAGAAATGTATTGGTGGACTTCAAAAACCAGAAAGGAGGGCCCACAAGTCCAAGAAACACAGATGCAGCGTGACCTCTTGCATCACAAGTGTGAGAATGCCAAGGACATCATGTAAGAGGTATGGCAGTGACAATGACATACGTGTTTAGAGCAGAGTCAGGAGATGCTTTGAGACAGTGTAGAACTTCCCAGGGAAATTGCCAGTCTTTCTGCAGGGGCCTGGCACATTACTTGTCAGCCCAGTGCAAGAAGGCTGGCCCCTTCATGGAGTAAAAAAAGTTCACCAGAGTCACTGCTTCAGGCAATCAGTGCTGTCCCCAAAAGGCATCAAACAGTTTCAGCAAAGTCATGCTTCCTTCTTTTCAACTATATCTTCCTTTCACAGGCCAAGCATATCTATATGGAGATGAGGAAGCTTCAACAAGAGAAACAGACAATCCCCCACTCATCTCGCTGTCTTTTTGTTACTCAAAAAGCTTCAGTAAGGAAACATCAAAAAGGAAGACAGGATGGTAGTTTGGAAAGCTGGCAGAGCATGGAAAGGAATCAAAACTTCTAAACCACTGAGAAATTAAAGTTTGAATTGCATTCATGAATACTAGAAAGGGGAAAGTGCAACTGTTCACATACAGCTAAAAAATTGCTACCTTCTAATATAAAAAATAAAAATAAATTAAAAAAAAGATATCCCTGAGTCATCAAGAGCCATTTTGGTCAAAGTTGTGAAGTCTGCGTGGGCTGCACTGTTCCTGGTGGCACGTGGCAAATTTTGTGTCAGATATTGTACAGAATTACGAAGTTGCTTACTACTACTGACTTTACTGTGTTCTTTCCATTATATACAGACATTACATATAATATTTCTATATTTCTAAATCTAATGTAGCTACTAACTCAGTCAAGTAAGACAGTCGCATGCTAGAGATGTAAAAATCATAGAATACCAGGTTGAAAGCAACTTCAAGGATCATCTGGTCCAACCTTTTTTTGCAAAATAAAACCAATGCTTCATATCCACCTGGAAGCCTTTCGATGGAGTTGATTGCAGTATGTTAGGAAGAGAAAGGACAGGTTTACCTCAAGCTGGGTAGAAGAAGTTTGTTTCAACTCTAAGTAAAAGCTATAAAAGCAGCCAAAGCACTACAAGTTTTGCAAATTCTGTTCATCTGTCAATGAGATGCTGGACCAAGTGATCTTTCTATGCTGCCCCACCACCAAGCATGAGACATTGTTTCTTATAACTCCTTCCAAATCTGAAAGGCAAGCTCTTAGGAGAAGGTCCTTCTGCAGGGCTGGAGTGGTTCCATGACAGCAAAGACATCACTGGGCACATGTCCAGCAACATCAGGATGTAGGTGACTCACAACCCTCCATAGATGGTGCATGAGCCCACGATTATTTCTGCAAATACCTCTCAGGTTTCCCTTTGGGCTCATTGCACACCATTCTGGAGTTCATGAACCTTGGCCTTCCAACTTGCTCATCTCTCATTTGTTTTATAGGTTAAGTAGAATGACAGATCCAGACTAGTAAAATAGAAGAACAATGTGGGAGCTATTGGAAAGAGAAGAGGAACACAGAGATGACCACACAGTCCAGGAATGCATTACCAACCCAAGTATTAGAAATCCATTATTCAAATTGTGCTGCAAAGCTTAACTTAAGTGTTATCTTCTTCCACAGCCATTTCAACATCTCCTTTCCTTCCCCATCCACAAGAATTACTTGTAGAGCAGAGCCAGCTGTTGGCACCCACCGAGGTAAAAATGTCTTTTCTCCCTTCTACCTTCCCACATCTAGCCCAGATGCAAAGAGTACAAGTCAAAGCCCAGCAGCAGTCTATTAGAAATCACAAGGGATTAAGAGGACTCCATGAGCTTCATCCAGGATGCCAGAACAAGCAGCAGCAAAGAGGGAAACATGTAAGGTTTCAGTATGGATGCAATAAATAGCAGAGGCACCAGTGGAGGTACCATCCAGAGCTGGGAGACCACCAGGGTGCAGGAGAACCAGTCATCCTCACCCACATCCAGGAAACCAGAGCAGCACTGGAGAATACCTGCACAGAGCTCAAGTAGCAGAGTCAGAGACCCTTGGCCCAGGAACACATCTGTAAATATAAAGCTCTGTGACACCCCTGCCAACCTGCAGCAATGGGATGCTGAAGGGAACTCATCTCAGGATGCAGCAAATCCTGTGCGGGACAAAACTTGAAAGAGGGAGTGATGGGGAAATGGGGTGTTATAAGCCCAGTTCGAGAAACTACGTCTGAATTCTTGGTGGACCTCAGAACACAGAAAGAAAACAAATGGGTAGGCTTTGTTTGGGCCCATCATTGCCCACTGACAGCTGTCAGTCAAAGTTTCTATTTAATAGAAACAAAAAATTCTGGTTTTAACATAAGGACCCTAAGAATGAGGATGATTGAGCTATGTTATAAGAAACCAAAGGGGCAATCAGGGGGAACATCTTAATCTAGGGTGCCTACCTGCACCTCCTGCTGACAAACCTGGAAGACTGAGGAAACCTTACCTGCTTTCTGGTCCACAACATGAGACACTGTCAGGCTTGATACTCAAATGTATCTTCAGCTGAGGCTGTGGGCGTTCAGCTTTTGCCAGGCTGCAGCTGCCAATGTTCACATACATGATACTATTTCTTCTTTTTTTTTTTTTTTTAACAGCTTTATTTCCACTTGTGCATGAAAGCCAGAGCTGTCCAGACAGGAATGCTCAAGGGCCCTCTGGGACACTGAGGCCATCCAAAAAGAGCAGTTCTCAGTAAGCTGAGTACTGGCAAGATGCTAAAGCAACTCTTCACATCCCGACATGGGTGCCTATAGCTTCTGAAGAAAGAAGTCAAATGTCCCATATGGGTATGGAGGACTTCTAACATTTTTGAGTGGTGCCTTTTCATAGCACCTGGGGAGGGCAGGAGAAGCTAAACATGCACAAGTCTTTCAAAAGACAGACACCCAGTATCATTATGTAAATCTCATGCTTTTGCTAAAACCCACAGCTATCATTTTTAATTAATGCCTTTCCCTGGAGAAGCCCCACTAGCAAAGTACTCTCACTACAGGCAGGACTGTGTGAAATGGGGACAGGACCTGCCCAAGGGGACACAAATAGGCAGTGGCACAGCTGCGAGGGTGGTGAGGAAGCCAGTTCCTGTGCCCAGCTCTCTCTTGGTTAACGCTGGCAAAGAAACTGTTGCACACTGGCTACTGATGGCTATCAAAGCAGATTCAGACACTGACAGAGGTTATAAAGAAAATGCATGAAAGCCTGCTGCTCTCAGCGAAGCTATGTGTGAGTTTGTGTATTTAGAGGCATCTTCATTGGAAACAGTCTTTGGTCAGGACCTCTGATCCATGTGAAGCACATTCAGTGCTACCTTTAGGATGTTGCCTTGGCAATGATTTCATTCTGCAAGTGGATTTGTGAGGGGGACTGACAAATGAAAGATCAGTTTTGGGAAAGCCCCACATATGATGCAGCCATACCCACAGGGATTAAGTCTACCAGCTTTGAGCCACCAGATATTCACTTGCATAGCTGAATCTTCAGCTGCTGTGACCAGAATAATTTTAATCGACATCTACAATTTATGGAAGTGTAGGATAGGAGACCTTCTAAAGAGAAGTATATCAAGCCAGTCTCTAGTAACCAGATGCTGTCAAGCAACAGGGAAGGGTAGATGGTCAATGCGACAAGACACATCAACTTTGAACCTATGCTGCCTAAGATTATCTATGCATCATTATCCATGTTGCAAGCCTGTAGCCTTCCGTTAAGAAGCATTCAATAGCTAAATCTCAGCTCATCTCCCCTGGACAGCCGCAGGATTTTTGCAGGCAAGAATAAAGGTGTCCGGAACCTTTAGCTTTAGACTACATATGAGCTGCTAGCAGAGCAAATAGATAAATTAATAAATCATTGTGTAGCTTTTTTTTTGCTTTTTTTTTTTTTTTTGGTTCACATTTGGTCAGAATGTGGTTTCGCCTGGAAGCCCAAAGAAATGTAATCATTTTTTCCTGCCACCAAATCCAAACATCTTACAAATTCTTGGCCTCACATCCACGGCAATAAATCTTAGAAAAAAGAGAAGGAAAAACCACGCATTATGGTTCTCAAATCACTTTCCATACAGGCGGAGGCAGCCCTGAACTTGGGTTGTTATCAGTGACTATCTAGTGAAATCAATGTTCACAAAGGAGATGGTGCCTTTATAAAACCATCTTTGAACATCTCTCTCCTCCCTCCCACCCATTAAAGCCAAAAGCCTGGTATTGTGTGCCATGACTGCCATCACATCAAATAGAAGTGTCAATACTTGCCTACTAGTTGTGTGATGAAGTGCAACACTATTCTTTGCTATTTGACTTGCTGCTTATTAGCACCATTAAAGGAAAACCCTGCAGGTTTTGCATTCACCCCTTTTCTACTTATTTTATTTTAGATTTGTAGATCTACACACAACCCATTCCTCACTTCAAATGTTTTAGAAACTTCCAGTGCTATTCTTCTTCCTATATAATCTCCTTTACTAATTTTCTACAAAGTGCAGAATTGCTTTTCTAATCATCACCCTTGTTTGGGACATTTCATCCCATCTAAACAAGGGGTCTCATATCTGCTGAGTCATCAGGACTAAAGGCTGAAGATCCTGGCTCCAGTTCCTCAATGTGCAGCACTGAAAGGGGTCAACACATCCAGCCTTAAAGTCCTTGCTGCAGAAATGACTCAGGCACTGAGGAATCTCATCCTGCTTGATGGGACTTGGGCTCTCATGGTCTCTGCCCTTATCTCTATGAAAAAAACCAAATATTTAAGAAATGTTTGAAAGCTTATGTCTGAAAGTCCAGCTATGCTCAGCTATTTTTCTCATCCCAAGCCCATTGCCCATGAAGTTATGCCCTAATAAAAAAACTTGTTGATAAAACTGTTTGAGAATTCAGTAACTGCCAGTAGCTTAATACAGTACTGGGGGGTGGGGGACACTCCCACAGAACCTGAAAGCTGCCTTCTGAAATGCTCTTTGAGACCTGCCTGACCTTCCCATATTAACTCCTCTGCCTTTTTTCCTCAAACAAGTATGTATGTTGCAGTCATATTCCAGATAGTCAACCGTCCTTTTTCCCAGTGGAGCATCCTTTTCTGTCCATATTTCTTCAACTATTTGAAGAGTGGCGAGTCGCCAGGGAGACCACAGGCCTGTGTACAGTGACCTGCCTGCTGCTACCACTCCATGGATGCCTCTGCAGTGTTGAAAAGATCTTTATTACTGTTGTGATGATGCCACCAAAGATGCAACATAATAGACAATGAGGTGGGATAGTGTCAGAGCTTTACCAGCACTCACCTGTTGTGACCCGTGTGACTTAGCTAAAATACATCTCATGAGCAGGGTGGCCATACCAGCTAAATATTCACTATATCCCACATCAATGGCAATATCCCTTTGCTCCTTCAGACACTGTCTCCTTAAGCAGACCAAACTAAGCCTGCTCTTTTCCTAAAAGTCCTTGAAGTATTATATAGACTAAAACTGTCAGTTGCTCTCCACAGCCCCTCTCATCTGTCCATGCTGTACACTCTTTTCATCCCTGTTTCCCCACTTCCTTATGTATGCCAGACAGAAATCTGCCCTTCATCAGCCTACCAACCCCCCATCACATCCCAGTTCAGGTGTGAAGAAGACCCACAGAAAGCCGGTTCGTTAGTGGGGAGAATTCACCCCTGCTCAATGGTTTCTAAGCACAACCTTCTAAGGTCCAACTCCACAGGTGTGTTCAGGAGATGACAGTGCCTTCAGGACCCTCCAGAAAGACACAGCTTCACCTGCTCAGTTCATTGGAGAGCTTGAACTAAAACAGTTGAGACCCAGGACTCTTTGTAGGCTATTTTTGATACTGTTTCAAACTCTTTTTAGATACTCTTTCGACCAAATATGCTGCCAGCAATATCTGGATTGCACTCCCTTACCCCCCGAGCAGGCACATGTGTCTGCATGCACTCACCCATACTTACATGCTATAGCAGCTTTTTTTACAAGCATCTTTGATATCAAAGGAACCCAAGACAACCACTAAGATTTAGAAGGCTCACACAGATCTCCTCTAGTAACACTGTTGGGTGGTGGGGTGAGGGGTGGCTCCCTCTGTGTGACTTTTTACTTGCTCAGCAAAGATCAACTGAGGTAAGAACCAACCTACCTCAGAGAGCCCAAAAGCTGTATTTTGTTTGTTGTTAGTTTTGTGTTTTGTTTTGTGTTGTGTTTTTTTCTAGAAGAGGCCCCATTATCAGTCCATCTCAACATTCACGCAGGACTTATCGCTTCTCCATCTGCTTTCACACAGGTGCGGCTGGTGTACCACACCACGCGTGCTACTTTCTTGCTTTAAAACCTCGCTTTATCTCGCAACACACAAGCCAGCCTGATGCCAGCAGCCCTGCAAAGCAAAATCCCCCCGGTGCAAAGCAATTGATGTTACCCTCCCTTGGAGCAGAAGCGGTGCACAGCCACAGTTTCATATGTGTCTGGCTCCGGGAATGCCCCGGCTTCGAGCCGGGTAGCCCAGACTGGTCCCGAAGATCCAACCTCTCTCTCGGGGTCCCCAGGGCTGCCCGAGCCCCGAGTCCAGCGTAGCCTCCGGGGATGGGGATGGGGAACGGCGCGGGTCCCCAGGCGGCCGTGCAGCCGCTGTCCCCGGGGGGGCCGGGAGCCGGGACAGGCACTGCCCGCTCCCACCGCCTTCCTGCCGTGATCGTCACCTTCCCGAGCAGCGCAGCTCGCAGCCGCCAGCTGCCCCGGGGATTTTACACAAGCCACAAGCACGCACCGAGAAAAGCAAAGCAAAACACCTTCTGAGATGAGTGGCTTTCCCATGCAGGTTTTTCCAAAGAGGAGGGGAAGGAAAGCAGCTACTGCTTGCGTGGACCGGGCAGCTACAAGAGATCGGAGAGGGGGAAACAAACCCCCCTCCTCTGCCCGCCCCGCGGCAGCCGCACACCTGCGGGGAGCGGCAGGCAGCCCGGCCCCGGCCCCTGACCCTGCTATGGCACGGCACGACACGGCCCCTGCTGTGGCACGGCACGGCACGGCCCCGGCCCCGCACCGGTATCGGCCCCGGGGCCACTTCGGTCCCAGCCCCTTTGGGCACCGCCGCCCGTCGGGGACCTGCCCTTTCCCCTCCAGCCCCCTCCATCAGCCTCCCCCTGGCTGCTTCGGACAGGAGTGGGTGATCTTCTCCCTCTCGTGCTCCACAGTACAAATAACAGCAATAAAAGAAAATTAAAAAAAAAAAAAAAAAAAAAAAACCAAAACCAAAACGCTAAACCAAACCACACAACACTTTTCTGCGCAGATCCACCTGGATGGTGAGCAGAGATGGACTCAGCTCAGAGACACCTCTGCACTCTTACCTTTCCCCTTACCTTTCCCCTTTCCCCTTTCCTTTCCTTTCCATTCCATTCCACTCCTTCCCTTCCTTTCCCTTCCCTTCCCTTCCCTTCCCTTTCCTCCTCAGCTCACCTTTCCCTCCTCGCTCTCCCATCTCCCACCTCCCCCAGGCTTACCGCTGCCCACCTTCCCGCACGCACCGCACTCGGCTCTCCCAGCCCACCCTGCATTAAACCCAAGTGTGCTTGCAGAAGACGAGCCTCCCCTGCAGTTTCCAAACTCACCTGCAAAATGCTGCTCGTTGCTAGAATCCAGGGCAAAAGCCACCTCATCCCTGGAAGCCGGGATTAAATACATTGATTGAACCCAGATTTAGAGCCGTTTTGAACAAAAACACCACTTTGGGGAATGCAGAGCAATCCTGAACTGGCAACCTAGCCTAGGCACTCTGCCTTTTTCTCTTGGCTCTTTGGGGATTTTATTAAAGACAGATCTGACGTCAGGGTGAAGGACAAGCCCTGCATTTTTCCTCTGGAGAAACTTTTCCTGCCTTCACTTCTTCATTTTTGTGTGTGGTGTTGTCCCACCTCCTGCATTTCAGTGCATCGCCGTTAGCCAAAGGGCTCTTAAAGGGAAAGCTACAGCGCCATGGTCCAGCGTGCTGTGGTTTCAGCACGGCCCCGACACGCTCAGAGCTTACACCTCACGTTGCTCATGGCATCCAGACCCTTGCCACTCAGCTACTACGGCTAGAAACATTTGATCGAGCTTTACTGATTATGATGAATGACCTGACGTATACAAATGGGCAGAGATGTTAGATTTATTTAATCTTTAAAAAAGAGTGGCTTTATTTGAAGTGTGGAAGGACGTTGGTCCTGCAAGCGCACCCCATGGGAGGCAGTCTGCTGGTTCCCTTGGAACCCCCCTCTTTACAGAGCAACCCACACAGGAAAAGAAAGGAAGGGCACACTATCCCCTGCCATGCTACACATCCCTTCCTTGATTTTGGTGGAGTGTATCAGAGTATGCATTAGCTCCTGGACCCAGGTCTGTTTCTATCCTGTGCCAGCAGTGGGCATAAATATTGTGCAGGTACATGGGAGTGAAAACTCCATCCTGAACAGAGCTAAACTCTCTGATCATCCATATCCCTGCTAATGTATACCCTGATATTAGCTGGGTCATCTCCTTATGATATTAGCTGGGTCATCTCCTTTTACCTTGGCACAAGCACGGTATTTTCCCTCACCCTTCTAAATCTGAATTTGAAAGGATTTAAAGTCTCTTTCATCCTTAAAGTGAAATAGAATAGTATAAGGAAAATAAGTACTTGCAAAGGGAAAGAAAATCCTATTAAACAGCTTCGCAGGTTTTAAACACAAGAGAGTTGAGGTGTGGGCTAAAAGACTTGTCAAGGCAAACTTAATAGCAGGCAAACCTTTTTGCTTGATGTAGCAGGCTAGGCAGCGACACGTGGGTAAACACTGTGATGGCCAAACTAGAACCGAGATGGTGCCTTAACCTCTGCTCAGCCTTGGTTATCTCCTGTAACTCAGGTATGCCTGGTCAGGTTGGGGTGAGCGGCTCCCAGCTCTCCCCAAACATCTACCCAACATAGGAAGGACATGGACCTGTTGGAGTGAGTCCAGAGGAGGGCCACTAAGATGATCAAAAGGCTGGAGCACCTCTCCTATGAGGACAGGCTGAGACAGCTGGGGTTGTTCAGCCTGGAGAAGAGAAGGCTCCGGGGAGACCTTAGAGCAGCCTGCTAGTACCTAAAGGGGGCCTACGGGAAAGCTGGAGAGGGACTTTTTACAAGGGCATGTGGTGACAGGACAGAAAGGAATGGCTTTAAACTGAAAGAGGACACATTTAGATTAGATATTTGGAAGAAATTCTTGACTGTAACAGTAGTGAGGTGCTGGACCAGGTTGCCCAGAGAAGATGTGGATGCTCCATCCCTGGCAGTGTTCAAGGCCAGGCTGGATGGGGCTTTGAGCAACCTGGTCTAGTGGAAGGTGTCCCTGCCCATGGCAGGGAGGTTGGAATGAGATGATCTTTAAAGTCCTTTAAAGTCCCTTCCGACCCAAACCATTCTATGGTTGTGTCTCAGCCTCCCAGGGGAGCTGGTGCTGTGATGGGGTTTGGTCCTTGGACCTGGCACGTCTGATGGGGTGGGATGGGGGGAGAGCAAAGAAACTGTACTCCAGCAATATGTATTCTCACAGTGGCTTTCATCCCTTTGTGCTGTGTGACGTGACACGAGCATTTTAATGATTTTACGCCAGCCAGATCAGGGAACAGTAAAAGGACCAGATTTTTTGTGACAGTCTGGACACCCAGCTGCCTTGGGAAACAATTCGGTCAGAGCTTGGCTGCAAACCGGAGGAAGTGCCACCTTCTGTCTTTCTCCAGCAACTTCATTCCTATCACAGCCCCTTCCCAGGATATACCACCTTGAAGACCAGGTTGGGGACTGTATTTTCTGTCAGGTTCCTCCAGGGCTGTTTATGTTGTCCTTCCTCTATATTCTTCCCTCTCTTCCCTCACTTCCTCATTCCAGCTGTCTCTATTTCAGTGTTTCTCTCTCACCCTTCTCTGTCACCAGCACGCATCCTTCCTTGTACACCAGCAATATTCAGTCACAGGGACTCTCTTTCTCTGCTGAGAAATCTAGAAAGAAGCCTGCTATCTTCATGTCACCGGGGTGGTGGTCATCTGCATGTGGCTACCACTCAGCGCCTGACTTTGGGGTCCAAATCCCTGGATACTTTGTGAAAAGAAAGGAGTATTTTGAGAGTGCAATTCCTCTGACCTAGGTGAAATTGCCTCTTAAAAGAAGAGGCGAAACTAGATGAATTAGCCTAAGGTAATAGGCTCTGATGTAAAGTAGGTGGCTAATCCCTCATACAAGTCATGCTTGGTGGCTTGGAGCTGAAGGGGCAATGCTACCAGATCTAGCAAAAGTAGCTTTGCAAAGGGATGAGGAACAAGATTTCAAAGCTCCTGGGTTATGAGACTCCAAAATCAAGGGAAAGAACACTTTATAAATGACACCAGAAATGGCAGGGTGTTGGTTTTGGTTTTTTCCCAAAAAACCATTTGGTTATCTCACTTTCTTTTGACTGTTTCCAGTGCATATTTCATTCTCCTCAGTGAATTCCTTAGCGGATGCTGTGGTCA
This sequence comes from Ibycter americanus, assembly GCA_035590275.1. Classification (NCBI taxonomy): domain Eukaryota; kingdom Metazoa; phylum Chordata; class Aves; order Falconiformes; family Falconidae; genus Ibycter; species Ibycter americanus. The sequence goes on along the minus strand of JAVJGI010000040.1, from coordinate 320,252 downwards.
AGTGTGTCAGCAAGGATGGAGTCTTTGAGATGTGGACATCTGGCTGCATGGAGCTCCACAGTTCGTGTCATGTTAGTCATGGGATTTTGTCATGTGGTGGTTATAAACCAGACACTGTCTTAGCTTGGATGAGACAGGGATCAAGGAGAGGGCCTGCACCTCCAGGGCAGGGGTGTTGAGACAGCAGCAGCAGCCTTTCTGATAGCAATTTCTATGTGGAGATGACACATCAGGGCACTTACAGGTGTGACTGGATGTAAGGTTATTTCATTAAGTCTCTAATGGCAGAGACATTTAGGGTCTTGTTTAAGTCAGTGATGGCAGCAGCCCACATCTTGGCTTCTGCTTCTGGGGGGTCTCAGTTCCCTCTAAGGATGACAATGCTGAAAGAGGTTGTTGCAACCCTGTATCAACCTGCCTTAATCCTGGGGAGTCTTGTACCGACCCCAATAAACAGAAGCTCTAAAGACACTTCTCTGTCTAGTTCAAAGACTTAAATTTAATTTAAAATCTCCAAATGATGGAAAATCCACTTCATGTGTTGGTGAGTTCAGTTGCATTCAGTATTATAAGTTTGTGCTGTATTTTCAGTCTGAGTTTGCTAGTTTCATCTTTCTGCCAATGTCTGCTTGGCTGATGATAATTCAATACCTTCTTCCAACACATAAACATGCAATGGCTCAGTAAATCACTGCTGACTCTTCTCGTCAATAAAACAAGGAAGCCACATTGCTTTTAAGTTTCAGTGTCTAATTGGTTTTCTGAACCTTGAAGCAATTTTATAGTTTTATGGCTTTTGTCTCTTTACCTTTCACCTTCCATGGACATTATGTCTGAGAATGCAACTATCCATCACTCTGCAGTCACACCATCCACAGTGAACTGGAAACAGGTAGCACGCCCCAGTGCAAACTAGCTCTGATTCTGTTAGCCTAACACTTTAATATCACTCCTTCCTCAAGATGTCCCTTAGGCCTCTTGGCCACATAAACAGGTTTCTCAGTTTGACTTCATTTTACAGTCTTTTTAGACTAAATAAACTGGGAAATAGATTGATTTATTTTATGCTGTTTGATGTGCCTGACACTTTTACTGAGGGCTGTAGCTGGCCAAAGAACACAGGGACTGCTAAGAACAGAAAGAGAGTTCAGGGAAGATGGATGCTGCTCTTGCTTGCAAATTTGTGGCAGAAATAGCTCATTGCCTGTAGTGGATTTACCCTGTAATAAGTGAGATCAGAGTCTGCCTACGAGTCCAAGGGAAAAAAGCACCTTGGAATTTCCTGACTCATAAAAGGTAAAGGCTGAGTCATTATTCTGGCTTTTAAACAAGTCAAACAAGTAGCTGTGTCAGTTTTCTATCAGGGTGCTCTTTTTTCTGCCTTTCTTCATGCCAGGGAGGTGGAGAAGACACCCCTTCCATGCAGGATTTGCCTCTTGAATAGCGGAGACCCCTCTGGGCCTGCAATCGACAGGAAGGCTAGGACCCTCACCCACTTCAGCAGGCATATACTGGAATGGGAAGGGAGGTGGGGGAGTCAAACTGCACTATCTATTATAGTTGTTATAACTACTTAGGTGATGGGAGAGAGAGTTACATCAGCCTGTCCCTTTGAAATATCAAAGAAGCTTTAGAAACAAGGCTACGAAAACATTTGGTTTAGCTGACTCTTGATAACATCAAGCATCTGAGCACTCAGCCAGCCCCACTTCAACACAGGTGAATATCTCATTTCCACTGAGTTACTGGCCTTTGCAGATGAGACTTGACACCACAGAGTGCAAGAAGCTGCAATACAGCAGGAGGACTCACTCTTTTGCTGTCTAAACAGTCTTTCCAAAGAAGAAGATGGACAGGAATCACAGTACGGATAGAGAGCCAAAAGCTCCTTTGCTCCTATTCAGTCTTGTATCCCTGGTACCATGATGCAGAAGGTACCCGTGAGGAGCTAATGCGGTAAACCCACCACTGGATTCCCTCAGTCACTTAAAAAAATGCCAGGTGAAGGGAAGCACCTTGAAATGTTATTCAACCCAGGTTTCCATTATTAAATACACACAATGCTGTGTAGCTTGCAGCCCACATTCTGACATCTTGTAAAGCTGATAACACATCCAACAGCTAAAAGGAAAATCGGCCAGTTCAGGTAAACCAGCCTGACTGTCAGCACTCCAGGACTGAGTGATTATATCTCCAAAGAGCTGGTATAAATCAGATCCGCTCATATGGGTGAAGTCGCAGCTAAGTCTGAAAAATGGCACCTTCAATATTAAATTCATTCATGCAGCCCAAATCATTTATATTCGAGTGAGCATACTGCCTTTGGGGAGACGTGACTGTGGTTTCAACCCCCATAAATACACTCAGATTTATTAGGACAGGTCTTCAGCTGGTGTCAATCTGTGTGACTGTTGATTTCAGCAGTATTTATCTGGCTGACAGTGGCTGAGCTGTTCCATTGTGAACAAAAACACGAGTGTTTAAATGACAGTAGCAAAAAACCTAAGCCATTAAAATCCTAGTTTCTGTAAGTCCCCATTTAAAAAAAATGTAGAACTTTATAACAATTTACATATCTGTGTTATATTAGGGTTTCAGTTATTGATGCCAGTAACTTCAGATACTGCATTTTCTTCACTGCCTTCAAAAGCAATGGACTGACTATTGTGCTCATTTATTCTTAAATTCTGGTAATTTCCTGTTGGACCTTTATGTGGCCATTGTGCAGACAAAAAAAGATATTCTGATGGATTCTGATGGTTTTGAACCAGTACCAGGCATTTGTGACAGCAGCAACAGTACTCTGGGATATCCAGTGCTTTTCCTGAGCAATTGTTTGTCTCAGTATCTTCTCTTAAAACCCATCAGTTTCTTAATTAAAGACTTCAAACAGAACTTAGAGTAAAAAAATAAAAAAAAAAACACACTAAAAAACAACAAACAAGGCACCACACAAATAAGATGTCAAATACTGAGAATAATTAATAACCAAAATGAATATGCCACAGAGAGTCAAGAACCTGTCAGAAATACGAACAAGCTCTGATAAATCCTTGCTGTAGAAAAGTAGTATTCTGGAAATAAATATTTACATAATATTTGCTAACCAATAAAAGATGTTAGATTAATAACACATATTGAGTCTAAGCCTCAGCTGGTATAAAAATGATGTAGTTGGAGTTGCATTGATTTGTGACATTCATGGGTGTGATGCATTATTCATAAATATTAGTTCAACTATTTGAACAAATGTGTGAAGTGCAGGGGAGAAATGAACCTTTGCGTTAGCCTCCTGCAGATGCTTTTTCTTCATGAACATGAAAAGACAGGAATCTATATTGACTAACAGACTATGAAAGGATGAAGAATCTCAACAAATATGGAACATGTTCTTGAAGTGGCATAGTCTGCTCCCTTTGTAGATTGGCCTGCTTCATATCATGGTCTCCTTGATAACTAATTTCATGACATGCTCCAAAAAATTACTTCACCCACTGCAGATAATATGCACACCCTGGTATTTCTATCCTTTAGATCAGTGACCACATAATTACACAACTATTTATTCATCTGGGCCTCTTTTTCTTCTACTAGTGCAGCAATATTTTCCAGACTCAGGTATGGAATTGACTACACAAGGAGTGAAATCTCTGTTCTGCTGGAAATTCACTATGGGGAGAGTCATTGTTCCTAGTTGGGTCTAGGTAAGACTGGAATCAGATTTGACCTTTTCTATCATACACTGAGTCTTCCTAGCACTGTAAATATGTCAGCGGATTTCCAAGGATGGGTTAGATTGGGGGGAAAAAAAACCAACAAAAAACCCCTAATGAAATTGCATTAAGCGTAAAAGAAAGAAGGCTACAGATCATAACCATCTCCTATCACAGATGGGCTTGTTTTTCTGTTGGAAAGTAGGTCTACCCTTCTAGCTCATGTGTTGTTTTTAAAATATTTTGTTAATAAATGCAGACAATTTTTTTTTCATATTATAGAAAATAAGAAAGAAACCTTATGAGGTGTTTAGAAAAGTTATGAATAGATCCCCAAAATACTAAACCTGTTTGAAGCCTGGAATATCTGAGGACTGGTCTTCCCTCTGAAGCCCGAGTATCCAAATTCTGCACTCTAACTCTGGTAGCATTTTATTCAAAGTTTCCTTTGGTATTTGGTTAGTAAATGGTTCTCTTTCAACAGAGCTGCTTTCAGTCTCCGTTTCCTGGGGAAATGGAGCTTATGCAATCGCTTCATTTGTGTTCATGTCTGTCTGTCTGTGTCCCTTTGCAGGAATTTTTGAACCTCTTGACCAAAATCAAGCCAAATTTGACAGAAAGAGAGATATCTCACTGAAAATCACATTCCTGTGGATTTTGTGAAAGGAGGCACCAAGGAAGAAGAGAGAGGCCATAGGAATATCACACCTTTGGGAAAAGTGGAGTGTTTATTCACGCACTATTAGATGCCAGAGAAGCCACACAGCTGAGACCTCTCAGACAGCCGACTGCAGGAAAACAACTTCAGCTGGAGTTTGCAGTCAGCCACCAGACAGAAATCTGTGGGGAAAGCAGCTTTATTGATGTATTGCTCACAAAAATGCTGCTACTTTAGGCACACGTAGTACACATGCTCTCAGGTTCTCATCTTTTTATATTTTCATTCCTTGCAAGGAGCACTTTAAGCTTGCTCTCTTCCCAGCCCATGCCAATATTTTTCCTTAATTTAGTCTCAGTTATCAAAGCAAAAAAGGGTGAAAACAAAGGTATCCATTTTCACACTACCAACTTAGGAAGTAAAATACTAAGTCTGTCACAAATTCTTCCCTGTACTCTTTCAAAGTGCAAAGATACAGTCACCTTCCAGTGGATATAGAGTGGTTCTACCTCAAGAAGGTGAATAAACTGAGGATCTGATATGGGCTGTTCTAGAGGGCCCAGCAGAAGAAGGTCTCAGCTATGGAGAGCATTCAGGGTGTATGTGTTTTTATTACCATTGATGATTGCATCTGAAGCATTTAAAAAATATTATAATGAAGGTAATAAAGTACTCTTCCATGCTCTGGAGGGTGTTCACCACAATTCCTACTAGCAGTCGTTTTACAAAAATTGGGAGCACTGTGACTTTGTTTCCTGATTTCATTTGGGGCGTTGTTGTTTGCCAATGCAAAAGACACGGTCCTGAGGCAATGAAAGGGAATGGGGCATGGGAGGTGATGTATCACACCGACCTGCAGTGCCAGAGCAGGTCACTGCCCCAAGCTCTGTTGTTTGTGATCATGTCCACCTTGCTCCATCCCTGCCATCCCACCCTCTCATGGACTGACAGCACCACACAGAGTAACCGCTGTTTCCTTCTTTCCTAAAAAAAGGTTTATTTTTCCTTCCTCTTCCTCCTGTCAGCCTTTTGGAGCATATGGGATGATATAGTCTTGTATTCAACCTGAGGGAAAAAAGAGAACAGGCTGGAAAACGGCCCCGAGCCCACATGCTCTGGGGAAAGATTGGTGCAGTTGGTGTCTACCTTGATCCAGCAAATGTTTTTCTTCTTCATCAAGTAATAAAAGCTTTCATGGGTTCTGGCAGTACTTCTTTCCCTTTGACGTGGCTTTGGTCCATCTCCCTTTAATCATGCCTGAAATTAAGTCCCTGAGGAACTGCTGGGCTCCACATGTTCAGCCAGAACAGGCTTCCCAAAGGGAATTTGGACAAGGAGGACACTGTGAGATAGGCACAGAGCAGGAATGGGGAAGAAAAAGGAGAAGATCCCCACATGGGATCCACAGCACCAAGCTCCTGAGGCTGCATTAGTTATTCCTGGTTTTTAGCACTGGAAAAATACACAGAGGGTAAATCCTGTGTCCCCTAATTAGCAAAAATTGTGGCCAACGTCTTTTGTTGGTTTTGGTTTGGTTTGTTTTTTTAAAAAGAAGGAAAGCTAAAAATACAAGCTCTACAGCCATCAGCCCTGAAAAGCAAACAGTTTCACTGAGATGGTTGCATCTATTATTCGTAAGTTGGAGCTCAATTTGACATTAGTAGCACCATTAGATGCTGAAAATGAAAACTCTTCACCATATTCCACAAAGTAATTTTCTGCCCTATTGCTGGTCATGATACCCACTCCTTTCCTAGCAAGGTAGTGTGTTGACTTAAAGTCCCAAAGGGACCAGCTTGACTTCGGATGTAACAGGTTGAGGACTCTGGGGGCTGATTCCAGTGAATCAAAGGGCCTTTCTTACTTTATTCCCACTCCAGCACCTTTTTTAATTTATCTCTTCCTTTCCACTGGGTTACAAGGTGTAGTTTTTACGTTTGCAGAGCTCAGAACTGTTGTTTAAGGCCTACCATAACACAGTTTCAGTCCCTAAAGAGTGCGTTCAAGGCTGCAATACAGTGGGAGCTATTTTAGCTGTAGTGAAGCCTCCCTCCCTGATCCTGTAGGGTCCTTCAGCTCTGTGCAGGCTGGTTTCCATTACTTCCACTCACTCTGACCCCCTGACCTCCATTTGGTCCATCACAACATAATCCACACATCCCAGATTGTCCTTTGGGGCAAACCACATAAACACCTCTCAGAACAAATGCAAGTGCTCAGTTTTAAAGGAGGAAACTGGAATTTAAAGCAGAAATGATCATTTTTGACCATTAAGCTCTAGCTTAATTTGGCAAGCTCTTTCTGCTGCCTGTTGCAGTCTTATCTCCTTTTTCAGTCTCAAATGCATTTTTCTGGCTTGACATCCCTGGTTCCTGGTGGCAGCCCTTGAGGTACTGGCTGGATGCACTCTCAGCACCTCATAGAGCAGGATTCAGTATGGAGCCAGGAAAATGCAGTTTGCCCCCATGACTGAGCCATCAGAATGCCCTTAGGGTGGTCGACAGTTTCCTTTATTTTCAGTTACTTCAAGTTGATTGCAGGCCATGGAAGTGAGTGGTTTCCCGGGAAAGCCTCCTCTTTGCACAGTGGAGACTGTTGTCATCATCTTGTGTCACCTCCCAGAAGCACCTTAGGAGGAAAAATCTCTGACCAGTTTGAGGCCTCAAGGTGGCTGCTGAGACTACAAGGTGCCATCTTAGGAGAGCTTTCATGTGTTAAAAGCCTTTTGACTTTATTTATTCACCACGTGCTGGGTCAGGGGCCTTGAAATGTGCCTAAGGAAGGTGTCTGCCCAGGTGACGGAGAGGGCCTGCCTCCCTCAGGGTGCCAGTGATAGAGCATAGCTCCTGGGAAGGAACCTCCTTGTGTGGGAGCCTTCACAACCTCTTTCCTGCCCCAGGACTCCAGGCTTATCGGGTTTTGGAGCACGGAAGGGCCTGGGCTGAGAGCAAGGCCAAGGCACTAAGCCTCTAGGGAGCAGACTCAGGAGCTGAAGAAAAATGGGAGGGAAAGGGAGGCAAGAGAATACATCCAAGGCATATCCAGAGGGCTGGAAGAGACCCAAGGGGACCTCTCATATCTCCCCTGCCTCAAGGCACAAACTGCAATAACTAAACTTTTCCTGACAGAGGTTTACCTAACCTTGTCTTCAGGGAGTAAGACTGCTTCCCTCTACCCTCCCTGCAACAACTTATTCCAGGCCTTCACTGTCCTCAGAGAGTTAAGCCTAATGTCTACCTCAAATCTCCCTTGCTGCAGTGTAAGTCTACTGTTCCTTGGGCACACTGGAGGAATTATTTCTTTCCTCTTCATTGCAGCATTTAACCAGTATAAAGACAGTACGCATAGCTCCACTGCAGCCTTCTCTGCTTCCCCAGTTCTCCCGCTCTTTGCTCAGACATTAAAATTGCTTGCTCTCTCCGTAATCTCTGAGATGCCCAAAACCAGGACTGGCACTGGGACTAGACAGAGACCTGCTGTTTACACTTGCTAGAGTTCACTTACTTCCCACTTACTTCTTGACCTGCAATCCTTAGTCTACTTCTGCAGGAAGCCACCTATTCCCACCACGCTGGTTGCTCCCACTGAGGTGAATGACTGCCAAGCCAAAGCTGGCAGTCACCTGAATGGCCACAACCCAGTTGTTAGCATCTGGGAAAGCAAGTCTGGTTGCCGCTGCAGCAGAAGAGGGAGGATGCCTGAGACATCAGTTATATCTGCTGGGATAAAATGGTTGGCAATAGCAACAAAATCACAACAGCAGCGGTAACCAACCTCAGATATGCCCTGGCAGCACCAGTAACCAGCAGGGCTTTATTTCTCTCCCTCTCTGTTATTTCCCCTGTGTTAGTTTTCCTATGGCAAATGCGTGTCAATGCTGTTCCTTGAAGAAAAAAAATCAGTCTGCGTTGTTGGTACAGCTGAGAAGCCTGAGCCAAACCCAGGCCTACTGTTGTCCTGATCTGCTTTATGAGCTATTTCAGAGGATCTCTGTGGGATCTTTCTTTTTTTTTTTTTTCTCCCCCAAAACTTGACTTGTATCATCAGCAGATGTGGCCTTTATGTGCTACTGTCCAAGACAGGATGATTTTGAAAGACCCCAGGCTACGTCCCAGAACCTCATTCCAGCTATTCCTCCAGGGCAAGAGAGCAGCACAGATAACCCCCATTGAGAATAACTCTCCTACCAGATAGCCATCTACACTACAGGATTTAATCTGGGCTAGATTCCCATCTCACTTGAGCAAATTTCATGTGAGAGAGTGCCAGAAGTCTTACTACAGTCAAGATGAAATCACACCACAGCAACTTCATCACCTTCTACGGTACATACTCTGTCTCCCATATTCTCAAGATCTCTCACAAATCTGGTGTTATTTTAATCACGATTTGTTTTTAACCAGCATATGCTTGGTGTTGCTAAGCTTCTGCTGATCTTCAAAGTGTTCAGAAATGGTCTGTTCCCCTAGTTGTTTCAACATTTTTCTAGGTGTTGAAAGTACATTGATTGGTTGATAATTCCCTAGCTCTTCCTTGTCCTCCACATCAATATACTCATATCTGCCCTTTTCTCTCCCTCTTAAGTCTCACATATCCTTCATAACATTGGCTGTCCAGTTCTCTGATTTGAACAAAAAAATCTGTCTTTTCAAAGAATTCCCCTAGTATGCCTTTTGCTCATTGTAGACTGAATTCCTCCTTCCCACTCATTGGTGTCAACATATTAGTCATTGGCTCATAGCAGTTTTAGTGAAGGCTGATATGTGAAAGGCATTAACCACTTCAGCCCTCCAGGCATTACTAGCTTTCCTTTCTCACTAAGTGGAGGACCAGTTTCTTCCTTCATCTTCCTCTTTCTGCTGAAATATTAATAGAAAGTTCTTTGTTACCTTTCATATCCCTTGTTGGTTTTATGTAATTCTGTGCTTTGGCCTTTATGATTTTTTCCCTACATGCTCCAGCAGTTCTTTTATATGCATCTTTAGTAAACTGACCTAGTTTCCACTTCTTACATGTCCTCATAGACCATCTGTCTGATGCGTGCAATTGCCAGCCGTTACCAGCACAGGCTGTATTTCACCTTCAGTCTGGAGATGGGGCAGAATTGGGATCCTCTACCAACTCATTTTCAGCAGGATGAGGCTACTAAGAAGAAATATTGTAGGATCATTGCTTCTGTGAGTGAAGGGTAACCTCACTGTTACACTGGGTTGGAGAAGCAGATGCCTAAGAAAGAGTTGTGCCATCAAATGACAAAAGGTGTCAACCCTCTGTATTCGATTATCAATGTCTCTTAATTATACTCTCCTTGAAAATTGGGGCATAGGGACTCTGAAGAGGAATAGGGTATTAAATGGTCTCAGACACACACTAGTGTGCATGAATCCTCTCCCAGAGTTTCTTAAAAGTTTTGCTTTAGAAAAAGTCAAAATGGGAGCACATCCACACCAGCAAGCCCAAAGCCTGCATTTCTTGTGTCATCTCCCCTATAAGCATTCCTGGGAGCTGCAAGTATTTATTGAGGGATAGCTGTTTCCACTGCACTTTCCTGTGGAGAAGCATGGTGAAGAATGTGCTGGAGTAAATTATCTGCTGTTTGAGTTGTTGTCATGAGCGATAAACCAGATGTTTCATATGCATGAACTTTTCATGATCTTGGGCTGCAGGCAGGTTAGATAATGTGAAATCTTATTGCAGCATGGAACAAGGAGTTGTAGTGGGCATGTAAATCCCAAATCTACCTCCTGATGATATAGTTTTTTCCACAGCTTATCCCTTAAACCACACACGTGCTAGTTCTTTCACACCCAGCATCATTTCTGTACCAGTTCTTAGCTGTAAGTGAGATTTTTGGCAAATTATTTGGAAAACTCCATAAAATATATATTCCTGTTTCCCCAAATAATGCTAAGCCCAGTGCCTTTCAGTGTGCTCAAGGTCTCTGGAAGGCTTCTGGGCATGATTGTTTCTGTTGTCTTCTCCCAGGTGAGAATATTTATCCTTACACCTACCATTAGCATGCCCTAGGCTTTGCAAGTGAAAATGCATCAAACCCCTTTGCACTGCCCCAGAGACACAAAGCAGCTATAAAGCAAGCTAAAGCATTTAATTTCTCTGCTTTCCCAAAGCAACATAAAGGAGTTGGAGTACCCTGGAGAATCTGGCATTTACAGAATAGTTTCCATTACATGAAAGGCATAACCCTTAAAATCATAGACATAATGCTCAAAGGGATTTTAGGAGAACACATAGTCCAACTCTTCACACTGAGATGGGCTCAGGGTTAGGTAGGTTACAATTCATGATGTTTTCTTATGTCTTTTTTAAAACTGAAGTTGTTCACACAATATGTTTCTGGAAACTGATTTGTACCTGCACATGCAGAATGGCTGAGGTCTCAGAAGAGAATAGCACACCAAATCCTCAGTCTACTCTTTCTGTTTTCTGTGCAATTTTCATACCTACTGTAGAGACGCTGGCAGCAGCCAGCACTGGAGACAGTAGCAGAACTCTCTTCTCCATGTAGCCCCTGGGACTTGAACTGGGACTCAAAATTTTGGGCTTCCCACTGCACGAAAGATTGTAACCCCACACTTGGGAACCAGGCAATGCCTGCCTCCAGCTGCACTGCTGGGAGAGAACTGATGCTCCATTGACAGCTGCCTCTCCAGTGGGCCCGAGCATATGTAGCAGAGCTGAATATCCCCAAGATTCTGTATGTGTTGATCTAAAATCAATCCTAGATTATGTGAATACCATATTCTCTCTTTGTAAGCAGAATGAAATGTGATGGAGTTTTGGTATAAGTGACTCTGATCTTGAGTAATTCCTTGCAGCACTTCCTTACATTCACACTACTAATCATGAAGTTAGGGAAATACTGCTTGAAAGATGCAGTAATAACTTGGAGTCCCGCACAAGCAGTAAAAAATTGCTCTGTTTTAGGAAATATTGTCATTATCCCATAAATATGGCATATCTGCATAGTCTCTGCCTTAGCACATATGGACCATGGAGAGGAAATTATATTACATCATCACATTGTCATGTGCAGTTGGCAGGAATTCTGGGAGCCGTTCTTTAATTCCTTGCTCAGATGAGAGGAGAAAGGGGAAAGAAATAAGTGAAAGGTAGAGCTGTATCAAGGTAAAAGGTTTAATTTTTTAAATGATTTTTTATTGAGACAGATGTACGATGATAGAAATATAAACCCCTCTTCCGCCAACTTGGCCAAAGTTTCTATATGATGAAGTCCTTTGCATGCAGTTTATGCATGTGTTGAAGTAATTTGCTTGGCCATATCCTAAAAAAGCAGAGACATTTACTTTCCTTTCCCATATGAAATAAAAGTAATTACAACGTTGGCCAAAGCAATGTATTCATTTTGGCCATATATGCTACTCACATCAAGACGCTCAGCAATAGCATTAAGGGAAGATCTACAGGACCAAAAATGGTGGCATTCATCACATCTGCCATTGAAGGAGGTAAACCTGAGCTGGTTGTCTGGGCTGCCATCATAGCTGGTTCAGTCAGTAGAGTTTATGGTTCAGTTTATCCACCCACATATAAGTGTGTACTTCAGGAGGTAAATGACCCACTTACTGACTTCTGTCGGGAATCTGCAGCAATCACCCTTCCACGGAACTGCATGGTTTGGGGGTTTGTTGTTTTTGGGGTTTTTTTTGGGGGGGTGGGGGCGGATGTTTCAGTAGGAAATACGCTACTTGGTGGAAATGCATCACTGATGGATATGCAATGCCAGATGCATACATGGGGTCTGAGGCGCCAGCCATGTCTGACATGCTGGATTGCTACCATTACAGGAAGAGAAAGGGGGTCAAAAAGAACAGAGAAAAATGGGGAAACTCTCATATACCCTGATTCATAATTCTTTATTAAAAAATGAGATGTGCCAACATGTATTAATCAATGGGCTCTGAAATCTCTGTATAATGACATATACCTTGTACATTACTAGCAGTTCATAGAACGGTCATTTTTATAGGATTTAAGACCACCTTTCTTATTTTCTGTGAATTGCAAGTCACAGAATATCACCCAGTTGCCTGCAATCAGGTCATGCCAAAGGATTATCTTGAAAAGCATCCAGGCATGGCTGGAAACAGCAGGAGACTGAGCTGGCACCACTCCTCTTGCTGATTTGTTCCAGTGATCTAATCAGTCTCTCTTTAGACAGACTGGTAGACCTTGCCTCTGCCTGAAACTTGTCTGTTGTTTCCTGTGCAACTTCTCTTACTTTGTATTTTCTCCCTGCCTCCACAAGGCATCTCATTCTTCTTCTTACCTAGTAACTTACAGAAGTCAAATTTTCTAATAACTCACTTATTTTATTATGAGATAATTTCGTTCAGCCCTTTAGTTTTTTTTCTGTGTCTTTTCTCTGCTTCTTGTGCAATTTTTCAACATCCCTTTATTAGTACACACCACTGCTACAAAGCCAGGTGGAAATCACATCCCTTCTCTTGCTCACTTTCCTCCTCTGTGTATGTATGATGATGACATCAGTGATGTAATTTTCCCCAGCATCATTCTTAAGGTTAAAGTTCACCTGTGTATCCAATATCATCTTTAGGTCTGCTTTGGTTTGTGCTTCTAGGACGCAGGTGCCACCTCTATGCATTTGCATTTACTTTCAATGGGCCCAATTTACAAAATGTTTCATCTTCTTTGTATTTCGCCTAGTCACAGGATAATTTACCAGTCTGCCAGTCTTTATGTCATTGGGAAACTCTAGATTAAACCCCAAAGCTGCTGGTAAAAACTTGCAAGGTTTTGGACCAATCACTGTGAAATCCACTAGAAGATTTACTGCTTGATAAAATCTACTCACTATAAAAAAAAAATCAATAGCGGTCGGTTCAATTGTTCTTTAATCCATTAAAAATGTGTTTCGATGTTTTACAGGGTGTATTTTATCTTACTTTATTTAGAATATTATGTGGTATTAAAAAGCTAAATTATCTAGAGTATGTTCAAGCTATGCAGTCTCCTTAATCAGTCAGTCTAGTGCTGCATGCGAAATACCAGTCTTGTTAGATAAGAGCTCTTTTCATATTAACATGTGGTCATTAATTGTAGTCCTAGCCTTTAACCTCATTGCTGATTTATGAACATGTCTCTTTTTGATACAAAAAGCTGGTTGGCTTTCAGCCTATCATTGCATTGTCTTGTTTGTCCTCAGCAAATACTGGCAGAGAATTAACATTTTTCCAGTCGTTTGTAATTTCCCCAGTATTGTGAGATTAAAAGGAAACATCAGGGAACCAGAGTCCGCATCAGCCTTCACTTTAAGAAGCCCGACTCAAAGTTATCCAGGCCTGCTGATTTCAAAAAGAGTTGTTTCACATTCTCTGAACCACTAAAAGCTCAGAAAGTAGTTTATCATCCTCATGTGATATTGTATCATCCTGCTTGCTCCCAAATACGGACTAGAGGCATGCTGCCTTTATTGTTACTAGCATTTTGTTTGTTCCTGACACACTTAAAAACCTCTCTTTCGTCCTGTCTTTGGCCTTTTCAACTCTGGATAACGTCTGATGTCTTCAGCTTCCTTTATCAGCCACCTAATTAGAGAGAAATCACAAAACATTTCCAAACTTCTCATTTTTTGTATTCTCTCATTTTTAAATTGTTTCCATCCATTGCCTTCACTTGCCAATTGCACTTTTAACTAAAACTGCTGTGGGTTTTTTTCCTTTCTTTTCTGATCATCCAACACATTCTTCATAAGTAAAGTCCAATTGTTATTCCTGATGTCTCTTACTTTTCTTTCTTTTAGTGCATTTTAGTGCATTTTTGGTTGCAAGCCACAAGCTTAAAGGAAAACCTCCCTGTTTCCATTTCTGCCATGGGCAATGCTGATCAAGTGACTAAAAGTTTGAAACTTCAGCAGAAGAGCCCCAGCATACACACACACATTATCTGTAAGCATCAAAAAAGCAATAATTAACAAAAATAAATTAGTGCAAGCAATCTACTGGTGATTTTGTTAAAGCATCTACCTGAGGGCATCAGAGCAGTGCAAAAGGCGCCAGTTTGATTATCAAGAGAATTAAGACATCAGCTAACCACTGCCACTACCCAGCTATGGGACCAGTCAACATTTTCTCTTTACTGGTCCTTTGAATATGAATAGATAACAATGAATAGATTGTATACTGAATATCTATGCCCAAGAAGAGTTCAGTGGAGGCTGTGGATGCAGCCACAAATCTGGTGTTCCTGACTCTCTGAAGACTTAACTTGCAATGAAAATTTTTCTTCTGCATATTTTGTCTTGTTTGTTTGCTTTTTTTTAATATGCTGTTTCCCAGGGATTAGTTTTTGGTTGTTTTTTTTTTTACTGAGGGAAGAAAGTAGCTTTGTTTTCATACATTGCTGTTTGTTTGCTTGATTTTTTAATATGCTGCTGCCATGGATTTCTCCTTTTTTTGTGGTAAGCGAAGAATCCCACAACGTATTGCATCAGTCTCTGCACTACGAACCAGCAACACAGCTTGAACCACGTCTCGAGCACTGCAGCAGAGAGCAGAGATAGAGCTAATATTAACCACTTGCAGGAAGCATCTATCAGCCATAGCCAGCCAGGTGCTGAGAAGCGCTCCGCTCCTGAGCCTGATGTGGTAGGCACAGGTGAGTTTACAGAGATCTTGTCTTTCTTTTTTTTGCCCCCTGCTTTTATGTCTCTGAACTACTGTCAGTGTGTTTTTCCTGGCAGGGGCCCTGCTACGTAGAGCATAAATGTATGTAGCCACACATGCCTGCTCTAGCATCGTAGCAGGCTCATAGAATTTTCTTGAGAATCACTCTTGACGGAAAAATGCTGATTTTTATGACTAAATGCAGCTCAAATGAATACATCTGGAATTCCACACAACGAAAGAAAAAACCAAATCTCTAGACCCTAGACTTCCTTGCAGTGAAATTTCAAAGGCCAGCAGACAGAAAGGCTCTTCTTACATTTCTCAAAAACATTAGAATAATTCAGGAAGTCTGACAAATGTGTCTGTATCTCTCCCTGTGTTATGACAAGGTCAAGGTAAATATTTGTATTGCTCAGTTCTTAGGCTGTGCCACCATTATGGCTGTTGCTGAGCATGTTGTGACCTACCAGCTGTGAAGGCAATGCAGGAGACACAGGGACCAGAGGAGGGAAAAATAATGTACCCCCTGGATGCTACTGAAATCTGTGTTGGATTCCTTTACAGATGATGGAGTTACTCCTGGCAGGGCACGTTCTTCTCCATAAAGCAGTCACTGGCTGATCTTTCGAGGGCTGAGGGCCACCAGCTGTGCTCCTCTACTCTGGAACACTTTTTAGGAAACTATTAGAAAATGTGATTTCTGTAGACGTTCAAATTAATTACTGATTGAACATTTGTATATGAAACTTAAACTCACGGCTGTATTTCCTGACTGTTCTCAGCATGTTTTTAAATCTGTCTTGTTCTGAGATGCTGGTAAACAAGCTTTTATTGGAAATTCTATTGAAAAGTTGCAAACAACATGTCATCAGCTCAAAATTCTCTGCCTGTGTCTATTTTTTTTGCTGAGGCCACTTATTAATTCCACATTTATTATCTTGTTTTGATTATTTCAGCTAGCAGGATGTAAAATATGAACGGCATCAGCAAAAGTCAGCATGACCTATTGGCTGACTCAAATCTCCAAGCAATGTACTTGCCTGTTTCCACTCTTCCTCAGTGAATATTGGGTGATATATTCACACTGTCAGATAACATCACCCAAAATTTACTTTCAAGTCTACTCCCTTGATCATTCACTTTGACTAAATATTAATTGTAACTTGTGCTTTCATTTGGAGTGGACTATCTCTTCATCTGACAGAAAACCTGTCATTGGGGATAGTTCACCTTAAGGGCCTTTCCCAATGAACAGGATGAGTAAGATTGCAATGTGCATAGCTCCAACCCTCACCCTGCATCCTCCAACGCAAACAGTCCTCCAAGGCATGTCATGTATTTGGATGGTCCATGCCATCAAAACACCCATGGTCCACAGAGTGGTCCACAAACTCTTTTGGACAATTAAAACAAAAATAATGCACATAAACAGATAATATTATCTTAGAGGCAAAGGGCACCTGATGCCCAGAAAAGACCAGTGCCAAGTGCTTTGTAGTGTGACAACTAGAAAGTGCCAGCACTGAATGATGTGGATACAGGCTGCCTGCACCATTTGACTGTGGGCCCATATTCAGTCCCAGAATGGCTATAATAGATAGATTTAACAATATAAATGCAGCCTGAAATATCCTTGCCTTGGTTATGCAGCTTATAAAGTCTTCCCACTTGACTCCTCTGTCTAGTCCTCTAGGCTTAGGAAAGAGGTTTTACCTTTCTGTTCCTTCTAAAATACTCAGAGTAAACATTTTTAAAGTTGAAATATCGAAACAATATGGCTCAGTCCATGCTTAACACACACAAATAGCCCACTTGATTTTTCACTAAGCAGCCGCCCCAGTACTGTAGAACACACCAATATCCATAAATGGTGAAGGAACCTTGGAATCCCCAGCAACCCTCCAAAAATAAATAAATGACTGTTATTATCACAATGTGTAATGGGAAAGCTATTTGAGATGCATCATACTCTTTACACACTGCAAGAAGCATCCTCTGGTGCTTGAATCCCATCATTTCCCTTGGAAAAAGGTCATGGAATCAAACCCACAAACCTTATGTTTAAATAATGTTGCAAGCCTGGCTGCAACCCACGACAGTAATGAAAATGCTTAATTAAGGTTTCCAGTTTACCCCTAATTCACTCCACATTGCTTAACTATTACAGCATAAGTCTCATGTTGTATGTACAGTGAGATATCTCAGGGACTGAAGAGTCCCTTCAAACCCAGGTGGTCTGGGTGAATTGGAAAGGATTTTATCTTAGTTCTGAACTTATTATTTCTGTGGGTTTCTAAGTGATCTTTAACGTTATTTGAATACTATAACCTTGGTAGTAGAATCTGTTTTTTATGAAAGCATTCAAATAACTCAAGGGCAGCCTAAATATGGCAACATTATTAGCAAAATGTTAAAGACTATTGCTTTTTTTTTTTTTTTTCTTTTTCTTTTTTCTTCTGCCTTCTATCACTACAACATTCAAAGATTAAGACCAAACAAAGATCTCAGGAGACAGGGCTTTCTCACAAGGTTTCTAGGTGACTTTGGAAAATCACCTAGGTCCAGATTTAGCCCAACGAGCTTTGATTCTAGGCTTCCTATGTAGTCAATGGATGAGAAAGACAGAGAAAGAACAAAAATAGAGACTTTCAGAGCGAATCTCATCCCACACTAGTGGGGACTGCTCAGGTGACTGACTTTCTTCTTTGAAAGCGGATGGAACCTTGGCTAGAGGTATTCCTGCTTGGGGAGCTTCAGTCAAGCAAGTAAATCAAATAAGACACATTTGGACATACTCGTCCAGGCAGCAGATCTTTAACTGGTAAACATTGGCCATTGTGCAATGGGAAGCATTGAAGAAAGATTCAAGAGAGCAAGAGATACTGATCCACAGTAGCTCAGCTGACAAATGCCCAAACATAAGTCCTGTCAGTAGGATACGATATTCATACGGTCCTTAAACTCAACATAAAGGGCAGGGTCTTCACTGGTCCATGTCCATTGGTTTCATAGGATGTTAGCTCATATCAGTAATAAAATCTGGAATATTTTAAGTGCTACCTTGTCTTCAGAAGGAGAGTAAAATTTTTCCAGCATCCAGCACATGGGGTTCGGCTCCAGATCCTGCAACATGTCTTCCTGTGAAAGGTTTTCCAAAAAAAGCATTTAAAGTGTGATTTTTTTTTTTTTTTTTTTTTTAATTTTAGACTAAAACACGACAGCTTACACAACCAACCACCCCATACAGAAGTATGGCCTGCCTTGAACTCCCATTGCAGGTCCACCATGGCCTGTAACACTGTTCTGGAGGGATGTTATGCAGAGCTGCAGCAGAGTCACACAGAATGACTCCAAGAGATACCTACCTGACTCTGGACATTGCTCTGATGGATGGTATATCCCAGAGAAGCATAGCAGAGCAGTTGAAGACAAGCTGAAGCTTCACTGTTGCTGTCCTTGTTAGTGCCTGGTTCACTTGGCCTGCTCCAGGATTGCAATTTATCAGCAGAGGTCCCACTGCTCGTTGTAAATTACTATTCACCTCACACTCACTTCTTTAATATTGACCCAAGTTGACAGCAAATTTAATACAGTGTAAATGTGAAACGCTTGGCTTTGTAAAGCTGCTTCAGTGCTATGATGACTTTTATTGACAATTGTATTTATTTTTACAGGGATAGTGTTTTTCTTTTCCCATGTCTTGCAACATTGTTAAGATTAACCCTTCTACATCCAGACCATTACAACCCAAAGCACATCCAGCAAGCTGCAGAACCATACATAGACTCTGCTCAGGGAAAAGCCACTAAACCTGTGAGGCTTCCCAAAACCAGGGGCACCTTTGTATAGGGAGGACACATTTTCCTAGGAGAAGTTTGTATCCTTAGTGAACACAATGTAGTAAACTATTATCATAACCAAGTTTATCATATCTTGGCTCTGGCAGCTTCCTTAATGAGTGGCTTTGACAAGCACAGTACTATGGTGTCTAGAAACTAATTTCAATTTTGAAGGGGTCTGTAAGCTATGCATATGGCAAGTGACAACCACATAGCATGCAGTTACCCAGATATGCTTTAAACTGACTAGGATCAGAAAGCCCAGAGCTTTAATGTGGATTTGCTTTCTCAAGCCCACCTCTAGGCCATAGGCAGGCTGCTTTTAACATCTGCAGGGGAGTACTGATTGGCATGGAGCAAAACTGGACCCGCTTTTGTGATAGCATTTAAACTTTAGGCACGATGACAGCATGGTTAAGTCCATTCCCTTATTTTAACACTACAGTTGTAGCCGTACAAACAAGTCTGAATCTAGTTTCATGTTCCCAGTCCTGATGAATGCCTGCAAGTTAACAGAGACACTAAAAAATCCAGAGGGTCATACTTTATTAAGACCTCATGTTATTTCATGAGGCAGTGTTATTTCATGGCAGTTGAGGCTCGCATTTTTACAAGACATAAGACAAAAAGAAGCTGGTTTGCCAAGAATGAATGTGTTCATTACCACTCCATATATGTATCACAGATGTCTCACAAGACAAAAAGCTAAGACTCTTCTGCAGCAGCGCAGATAATTTATGTTCCCCTCCCACAGCTAGCTGTCCTTCCACGATTACAAATATTTCCTTCTCTTTTCTCTTTAAAAAAAAAAAAAAAAAAAAGCACTGGTTGGGATGCTTGGTGGGATGATGGAATGTCTGTTACGCTGAAATAGGGGACTGTGTTGGCTAAACACTGATGTGTGGAGTGTAACTTTTATGTAAGTTGTCATCTTTAAATGTTTCACAGCTGTTCCTCACACAGGATGCCCTCTTTCCCTGCAGAGTGAGCACACAACAAAGCCTGTGGTGTTGAAACATTTTGCATTCTGGGATTTAGAATGTCTCTTCTCTTAGGACAGGATAAATGAAAAAATTAACCCATGTATCATTAGGAAGTGTTTAGCGAGGGTGGGAAGGCAGGCAGTGTTCTTGTACTCAACTGAGCCCCGGTTACATGGCGGCTAACAGATGCCTTCATCTTGAGATGAAATGCAGACTTGAGGTTCAAAAGTAGAACCTGTGTTGCCACCTTGCATTTCTGAGACACACTATGGGGGTTTGCTGGGACTAAAGCAGCTAATGTCTTCCAAAATAAAGGACACTGAAATATAGCAAAACTACAAGCCCAGTCATGGGATGAGAAGTCTGTCATAGAATGAAACCACGAAAGGATCTAATCAGCCTTTATTTTAACATTTGTTCTCATTATAAGACCATTTAACAGCAATTCTTTTATGTCCTTTTTTTTTTATTTTTTGTTCTGTGTCATTTTTATGGGGAATAGAACAGAGAGGTTTTATATAGAATTCTGTCATAAAATCATAGAATCATTTAGGTTGGAAAAGACCTTTGAGATCATCAAATCCAACTGTTAACCCAGGACTGCCAAGTCCACCACTAAACCATGTCCCTAAGCACCATATCAACACATCTTTTAAATACTTCCAGGGATGGTGTTTCCACCACTTCCCTGGACAGCCTGTTCCAATGCTTGACCACCCTTCCAGTGAAAATTTTTTCCTAATATCCAATCTAAACCTCCCCTGGGGCAACTTGAGGCCATTTTCTCTTGTCCTGTCATTAGTTACATGGGAGAAGAGACCGACCCCCACCTGCCTAGAGCCTCCTGTCAGGTAGCTGTAGAGAGCAGTAAGGTTCCCCCTGATTCTCCTCTCTCTCCAGACTAAACCACCCCAGTTCCCTCAGCTGCTCCTCATAAGACTTGTGCTCCAGACGCTTCACCAGCTCCGTTGCCCTTCTCTGGACATGCTCCAGCAACTCAATGTCCCTCTTGAAGAGAGGGGCCCAAAACTGAACACGGCATTCAAGGTGCAGCGTCACCATGATTCTATGATTCTGTTGTTCTTGGGCTTGAATTTATTTGGGCAAGTTACTCATCTGTAACTAATTATATTTGTTATAACGCCATGGACATGCTGTTCTAGAAGAGCTTTTCTGTATTTTTTTTTCTTCTTTACTGTGTGCTGAATATGAATTTCCCCTATAAAATCCTAGCTAGGATCTCGTGACTTTTATTTCTGAGTATTTATTAATCACAATAATTTGCTCAGGAATCAGGAATAAAACTACTCTCAGCTAAATATCGCATATACCCAGAAAATAAAATAGATATGACTCCAATCTGCATTGTTGTCCATGCTCCAAGTGCTGCTCTTTAATAACAGTATCTCAGGCACAGCATGGAGGATGAGCTTGTTACAGTAAACAGATTCCTTCTCTGCTAGTTCTTCACCAGTAATGCCGGTTCTACCACTGATTCAAAAACCACAGGACAAGGCCAACATTAATACAGCCCTGCACTCAGAATTTGGGGCTGTTTTCATTTGCTTTCCTCATTGTTACACAAACAGATTTGCCTTTTCAGCCAAACCATGAGGGTTAGAAATGTACTTTTATTTAAAAAGAACAGGCAGATCCTTGCAAAATCACATGATCCCAAAAGCTGACTTTTGAAGAAAAACAGAAATCATGGGTCACTTAATGATACCATTCTCCTTCCAGTTTTATTCTTACAAATTGCCAGTTAGTCTAATCTGACATCTCTTGATAAATACTAAAGATAAGATGGAGAGCAGGAGAGGCAGAGTTCATCAGTCTGACCACAAAAATGTTAAGATGTCAGAGCTAAGCTAATCATAGGCACATTTCAGAGTCGATGGAAGAAAACAGGGGTGGGGGATTGAGCCAATTTCTTTTAAACACCTATCTTAGTATGAGCACAATTTCCCTCTGGGATTGACCAAAAGGGGAGTCCAATAATTCAGTATTTGGAATACACGCATAACAGATGCATAATCTAATTATTTTAGATGACCTTAATTCTACCCTAGATGCCTTCAGCAGATCCCTGGAAGACACGGCGTGCCTTGCAGTACAAAAGTATTCTGGGAAAATACCAACCTTTGCAAAAGGCCAGAGCAGAAACCATACATGAAAGAGCACTTCGAAATAGCATTGAAGTGGGGCATAAACAATGTGCGTCCTGTGCAAGGACAGATTCTGCTGTCCCACCGCTGTCCTGCTCCTGAACTTTGAATGTTGCAGCCCTCTGGGATCTGGTAATGGGGCTAGAATATTTCATTTATTAAATTAGTTCTTATAACACACACAGTCATCTTAAAAAAACCAAAATCCTACGGAGCAGTACTGGAAGGGCAGTACACCCAAGGCAGAAATACCTCTAAGATTGCATATTGATTTTTCTAGCCTGTGCAAGTAATTCCCACTTGCAGTACATACACATATTTGGAAAATAGAAACATGCTGAAAATCTGCAGATGTCTTCAGTTCCATCTTCACCACAAGCTCTCCCTGGGCTGATGCTGAGGTATAAATAGAAAATATGCTTTCTTTTGTCGCAGAAAGCCAAGCGACAACAATGCACAGTAATGGGTACTTCCATCGTTACTGTAACTGTGGGACAGACAGGGTCTAGCTTAGAAGCAGCATGGTGAAAGAGCGCAACCCTAATTGCCTTGAAATTGGGTCTAGAGGGAGCAGTTTCCTGCCTAAACCTGCTTTGCTAATTATAGTCCTGCATAATGAACGTGAACTTTGACCTGTGTTTGCAGACATAGCTTGAAGACAGCCCTTGGCCCGGATCCAGTAACAATCTCCAGGCGGGTGGGTCCCGGCACTCATGAATCACCACAAAAGCAAATCCTCCATGTGTATGTTGAAAGAGGTGAAAAAAATGTTGGCTGAACAAAGGGTTTATAAACAAGGTCTCTAATGCAAACAGGGTGGGTGGAAATGCACAAAGAGTAAAGACAGCAGATAGACCTTCTGAAAATATATTTGTCTAAGCAAAGCCTGGAACATAAAGATTGTTTTATAATTAATACACAAAACTGAAGAGAATCCAAGTTCAAAGCAGCTCTTGTAGACACTTGTTTCGTATTTTTCAAGTCACTGATTCGATCCTTCAGAGCTAATAAAGACCTTTGAAGAACTGAGTCCCAGGTCCCCTTCTCTCTGCAGAGGGAGAACTTGTAACTCCTCTGGTTTTTGTCCTTTTTTTGCAGGTGCCCCTCCTCCCCAGTCTCATAACCTCATGAAGGATAGTTAAAATATGTAGACATAGCTATACACTTGACATTCATAACTTGTAAATAGAGATTGCCATAAGACCATAGACCCTGAAATAAAGAAAAACTATGAACAACAATTTAGAGAAGTCATTTTAATGTCAAAAGTTTAATTTCCTGGGGATATTTCAGCAGTAACAAAGTGAGCTGAACCTTCTTGGATCCTTGGTAATTATTAGGCACCCTGAAACAGTAGTTTAGCTGATGTTTTAGATCCTATAACCAAGGTTCTGTATTTGAAATAAAAATGGGAATTTTGTTGTTTAAAATTTTTGAACGTAAAAATAATATCCTAGAGGACATGAATGAAGGAAGAGAGCATACATTTGGTGGCTGTCAATCCATAAGAAACGTATTCATCATTTAGGTCAACAGTGACATGTAAATTCACCAGAAGTATCCCGTAAAGGAGCAGACAGATAGGCCAATAAATATATAAAATACTGAGTGAGGGGTTAACTCATCTTCAGATCTTTCCTCTAATGTACACATAGTTTACATTACCTCCTGTCATGTC
Source organism: Ibycter americanus (assembly GCA_035590275.1). Lineage (NCBI taxonomy): Eukaryota > Metazoa > Chordata > Aves > Falconiformes > Falconidae > Ibycter > Ibycter americanus. The sequence continues at coordinate 296,549 of JAVJGI010000040.1, read as the reverse complement.
AACCTGGGCTCTGAGCTGAGATGCGTGGATGTGATTTGTGAGAACCCTATATTGCTATAGTAATAAAGGCAGTGTGTTTGCCTATGCACTCCTATGCTTAGCTAAATACTTGAAGTGAAATGCAGCTCAGCAGGAGTATACTACTATGGCGTACTGAAACACAGTCAAAGAAACCTTGTCACCCCAAATTGGTAGCCAACATCAGACTGGTTTTCTAAGTTTCTATTTTTGACGTGTGACAATATACTTTCCCCTTTAAAAATAATGTGGCCAGCTCTTCTTTTGACTTAATTTTCCTACTACAGTTGCATTTCCATTTTTATTTTAGCTACTTTCTTATCAGCACAGTATTTTTAAAATTTGTAATAAAAATATTACAATTTTTTTAATGTAATAAGGCCTGAGGGCTGACAGTCACCAATACTTTTCACTTTTCCGTTGACCTATAACTCTGAGAGGCACTGTGTGCCTTGGGGCTGTGTCCTGTGCTGTCCTAGGATGATTTCCCCCTACTTTTGCTTGCAAAATCTGGCAATCTGACCTGCTCTGCATCCCTCCCTGTTTACAAGGTTATCCCAGGTAATTTAAATTTCATGGACCTTTGACTGAGATGAGACAAAGCTAGGAGACAAGGTAAACTGAAGATACTCAGGTGAAATGTCTCAAATTTTTTGGCTTACAAGTCCAGAAGCTAAGACTGACTGTTGTAAAGGGGAATGGGG
>JAVJGI010000040.1:269627-295727 GCA_035590275.1 Ibycter americanus | reverse complement strand
ATATATATATAAATATATATATATATATATATATTATATATATATTATATATATATTATGATATTAGATCTATAATTTTCCCTTCCAAGCAACTTCACAACACTGACCTATGTCACATGTCAGATCATGATGTCTGAATTTAATAAGATAAAACCCGCTACGGGTATTCTCTCAGAGTGATTTCTCATTTTGCCTGAAACACAGACAACCCTTTCAGAAATCAGTGGTAGCACTGTAAGGTGGTAAGACATGTAAACCAAGAAAATGGGCAAAAAAAGGAAAACTATGCTCAGCAAGTTCCCCTGGAAAAAAATAAATAAATCAGTGCAGCAGGGAAATCATCACTGGAATTGTTCACAAGGATCTTGAGAAATGTAAGGACTTTATTAAAGAAGCATTTTTAAACAGGTTGATTCATCCACTGCAGCCACCCACAAATCCCATTTGGTTCTCCTTCTAAGCCTGGTAGAAGGCACCATAGCCAAGGTTGCATGATTAGACATTGAGTGCTAAGGACAGTAGGCTTTTCATTAAGGAGGTTTTTCAAAAGCCTCCAATTTCAGTAAAGCTGGAGAGGGACTTTTTACAAGGGCACGTAGTGATAGGACAAGGGGGGATGGCTTTAAACTGAAAGAGGATAGATTTAGGTTAGATGTAAAGAAAAATTCTTCACTATGAAGGTGGTGAGGCACTGGACCAGGCTGCCCAGAGAAGTTGTGGATTCTCCATCCCTGGAAGTGTTCAAGGCCAGGTTGGATGGGGCTTTGAGCAACCTGGTCTAGTGGAAGGTGTCCCTGCCCATGGCAGGAAGGCTGGAACTAGATGATCTTCAAAGTCCTTTCCAGCCCAAACCATTCTATGGTTCTATGATTCAAACCTGCTGTTGAGCCTCCTAGGTACACCTAAAATGCCTACAACTTGTGTAGGATCATGCATTACAGATTCATTCCAGCCAGAAGTAGTGAATGGAATCTGCTAAACTAAAATGAAAGTAAAAGTCTTCATCCTTTAGTAGAGGGGTCCGGTAATTTTGTCTTCAACCTCAAAAGGGTAACTGTTACTCAATTCCAAAACTCTAAACACCAACAAAGTCTGAGCACTATTTATCAAAGCACTGTGCTAAATACATCTGACAGTGGCACAAGATTTTGAAAAATATTGCAGCCAGGGTGGGATTACTGATGTCTCGTCTGTTACTACAGGTAACCGGATAATCAGCACTAGTAATGTGATGACAAGGGGGAATGTCTAGAAGTGGATGTCTTTTTCAGTAAAAGGTTCTCTGAACTTGGCTGTGTAAAAAATTGGAGTAAAGGGAATGTTCAGCTTCCAGGTTTCCAGGTTATGTTAGTCACACTGGAATTAATAACACTTACAAACAAAACGCCTTCTTGCAAAAATACAAATTTAACTTTAGTAAAATTGATAATTTTTTCATTAATGCATGCGCTGAACATAATCAAGAACTAAATCTGTGTTTCACACATGAGAAGCCCACAAAGTCTGCAGTACCTGCATTTTCTGGGTTAGGGAACAAAAGGATCATATGGCCATAGGCATGGTGGAATTTCCATCACAGAGACGAGAAACCCATGTTTTCTCATCTCGACACGAAAGAAAAAATGAACACAGGCCTTGAAATTATGAAACTGTGGTTGAATTTCCAAGAAAGCTTAGCAGCTGTGATTGAGCCAAATGCCTCAAGCCAGGAATCCTGATCTGTGCACATTAGGAGGAGAGAGTGTTTGGGATGCTTGTGGCAAGGAACATCTTCAGGCTCAGAGAGGTCAGAGGGGTTTCTCGGAGAGCAAGACAGGCTACTGTGCTGGTGAAAATGATGTGGAACTGGGTCTTCTGCCAAAGGCACTACAGCAAAAACCAGAGATGAACGTTTCACTAAACAAAACAAGACCTCCTTGACATTTCATGCATTCAGAACTGACTGATGATGAGCTCTGGAGTAGTCAGGCAATTAGGAATCCCAAGAAAGAACATTCTGAAGAAAAGGCCCAAAACTGAAAGATGGCTGTGAAATGAAAACCAATCTTCAAGAGAAAGTCTGGGTCGGAAATGTATCTTTCAGCCGTGTTTTCTTTAATCCCCTGTCCCTTTCTTAGCTCCTTCTCTGTCTCAGACACTGACACTCAGACATAGCCGTGAACATGGCTCAAAGGAAAAACAACTTTTCATATAAAAAGAACACTGAGAGGAAAAAACCAAACCTTAATAAACCTGTTACTTCAGATTTCTATGCAAAGTGTACACAACGCTCTGTCTTGAGATGGAAGCAGCAGATGGGACTGTTAGGATTTCACTTTGATGGTTCACCCTGGGAGAAAGCCAATCTGAACTGGGAAAGCCCCTACTCACACTGGTATTTTAGGACCTCAGCGTGGGATTCCTCTGGCTACACTGGGGTGTCTCACAGGCATCCCTTAGTAGATGGCAATCAGTCAGTAGACTTTTAGGCAATGAAACATCCGATCCATGAGGTGCATCAGCCCTGGAAGAAACCCTTAGGACATACCCTAGGCTGCCCTGCCTCTCCTGCAGAGGAATGTGTCCAGCTAAAGGCACATCCTCTGCCAATACCTGTGGTGGTCATTCCCTTCAAAAGGCTCCAGAAAAAAACTACTCCCAATGTTTTGCAACTTATGGGGAAAAAGAGAGATGTTATTAGCAAACCTTAGAAAATGGAACCATTTTCTGGAGTTAGTAACTTCATTCCATTATCTACAGTGGCTACATCCGTAATGGTGAATTAGATAAAGCTGGGACCACTCTGGCTTTGAGTGTGTATATCGGGTGTCCATGCCCAGGCACTGGCAGTGGGGCTTGCAGGGCGGCCTCTGTGGAGAGGGGCTGGGGCTTTAATGCCTTCCCTGGATCTGAACTCATAAAAATATACTTGGCCAGCATTTTTTTTTTTATTTTATTTTCACACCATTTATAGGGAGAAAAGCGTCAAGTTCCTAAATGTCACACAGCCATTAAACTTTGTAGACTTTCAGAGCTACAAGTGGAAGAAAGAATCTTTCCTTCTCTTCCCACACATCCTCCTCTCATGGATGTTTCCTAGGGGACTGGGACCAGATCCTGCTGGTCCTTCATCTGCGATAGTACAAAACGGTGCTGAAGGTGCTGGGTGTCCCCTGTCTCACCTTACTCCATGCCAGTACGAGACCTCCTATCCTGATGCATCTTCTGTGCAAGACAGGCAATTGTTCCTGTGTTTCCTGGCCCTGGGTTGTCACCATCACCTCACACCCTCCTCCCTTTCAGAATGATTAGTTCTGAGGGATGATAAACAATATCAGGGAACACACGAAGAGGCAACAGAAATATTTTTGTCAAGATAAAACATTTCAAAACACTCTGTAGATGAAGATTAGAAAGGATTGAAGTAACCCAGACATTTGGAGTAGTAGTGAAACGCATGGCCCCAGATCGTCTGTGATTTCTTGCAGGATGATGAAAAATGAGGACCATTGAGCAGCTTGCAAAAGTGAATGATTCAGGGACTCCTGTTTGCTCACAGGCTTCTTTTCCCCCCCCATTCACTTAAGGAAAAAAACCAAAACTTGTATTTTCTATTGTGTTTCCTACTTTTTAGAATTGAATAGCGAAAATATTCTTTTATTTAAAATTAAGGGTCTGAAGGGGAAAAATTTCTGTCTCCGCCTTCATGGTGGAAGTGTGACTAAAGCCTCTGCAACAAAATCTCATCAAACAGCCAAGGGTTTATGCAAGAAGGAATACATTGCCATATCCTTCCCCTTTTTTCTCTTTTCTGCCTTTTGTGCAGCAGCTGATTCTATCAACACTTCATTGAGAAACAACCTTTAACTCCACAGGACCCCCAAATGGTAGCCTGAGGCTTTTCAGATCTTTGAATATTTGGATTCCTTAAGTTGAGAAGAAAAATGAAAGAAAACTTCAGCTCTTCATCTGAAGGCTGTATCTGACTCACCAGCTACTGGATGACGATCTGGAAAGTTTAAACTCTCTTGACAGTTTTGGCCATTAATAATTGAGATGATACACACTTTTCTGAGACTGCCAACAACCTCATCTGTCACAATTTTAGTATACATTATTTTTACGTCACTTAATGCTGCTTCTGCAGAGGACATTTCAGTTAATAAAGTTGTTCACAAGAAGACCCTGAGAAGTGGTGGGGAAAACTTGGCAGGTGACTGTGGAGGGATGCCTGACTCCACAGCCCTGATCAGCTCATCCCAGTACTGACACAGAGTCTTCCAGGTCCTTCACTGGGATTGGACTGTGCATCCATGGATCTCTAAGTCATCTGCAATTTCTGTAGCCATAAGCAAGCAGAGTGATGCTGTCTAGGAGAAGAACTGAGAAACCTGCTACTGCTAAGTGCTTTTAAAGTTTCCCTTGAGCTACCAACGGTACTCTGTGTTTTGGGAATTTAAGATACGAGTCTTGTTGCGGCTCTCAGTATCTGCGAGTTATTTCTGTACTTGTCAGATCTGCTGTCCGTCTGCAGGGACTGCCCCAGAGCTGTAATAAAAAATAACATCTCTCACATGCCACTAACTCTGCAGGTTCAGATTACAGCCAAAAAATAGTGCCTAGTGAAGGCTTCAGCCACTGGGGCAAAATTAATCTATAAGAGTAAATTTTATGGTCTCGTGCTGTGAAAGATGCACAGATGATGATGCACAGGAGAAAGCCTGCAGAGTGTTACTGAGCTGTTAGCTGTGTATCTTAAAGCAGTATAAAGACTTCACAGTCATGGTGAACAATTTACATTGCATCTTAGTAGGGAGAGAGAAAGTATTGTGCATATGTGTGAGAGAGAGATATATATATATAATGTACTTTTTCCTAACAGAGACCAGCACACTGTTCCTGCCCAGGATTTGCTGAAAATGCATTGCCTTGGGCTTTTGTTTAAAACATATTAGCAAGTGGCAGGGCACATGCATTCCAGTTGCACATCACACTTGAAGGAGACTTGGGAAACAGCTAATTATTTGTATCTCCCTGTGTAATCATAGCAATATTTCAGTTGCATTGAGTCTCTGGCTTGGCTGCATGATGCACAACCTTGAAGGAAGACTTGCACTGACAGAGACAGCATCTGTTCTGCTGGGCACTGCTGTGATCAACCAAGCACCCTGCATAACCCTAGCCCTGCTCCTCCTCCTCCATGGCACCACCAGCTGATGCTGTGATGAGTACCCCACTCATTCCCTGCTCATGGATGTCTGTCCTCCTCTCATTGCCCCTGCAGATCTCTGTTCCTTCCTCTTGCAAGAAGTGAACACCCAAGTTATCAAATACTATAGTCAATTATTTGATGCCTTTACTTCTTGCCCTGGTTCTGTCTGCACAGCAGCACACAGGGTGACGGCAGTTCACCGTTATGCCCCAGTTATTTCTAAACTAGTCATGGGCGAGACTCAGCCCTGTGTCACCCCTGCTTTTTAAGGCTGGGGCTTAGTGGGCTTGCAGTGCCAGCACATTTGTTTTGCCCTTCCCTGTCTACTCCTCTCATCAGGGAAAACTTTGACTTGAAGTCAGAGAGATCTTTGCTGCAGGTTTCAGTGGGAGGAGCCTTCAGCTCTGTTTGACCCTCTGTTTTCTTTCAAAGTACTCAAAACAGAACTTCGGGCTGCTTCCAGGGCCAGACACTTTCTTGGCCAGTTGCAAGAAGCCTTTCTGATCTGGCTGCTGTACAAGCGGTCAGAATTTCACTTGGATGAATTGTTCTCAAACAACGTCTCCAATGTATTAGGCAAAAAAAGGCTTTTCTTTTGATGTCAGCTGTGATGCAGGTTTTTTTATCTTAGCAGACTTTCGTTCACAGACTTATTTACTGTGGTGGATGAGTGAAAATGCTCAGGGGGAATTAATCATGCTGTGTCTCAGGCACCACTGCAGTGCTGTTTTAATTTGTTAATTTTGTCCCCTTTTATTACCTATCTCTTACCATTAGATTTTATCTAGTACCCTTGAGTGTTGCTCTCTGGGACAGTGAATCAGCTGCCTTCTGCAGCGCTCCATTCTTCTAATTAACACTAAACTGACACCCCAAGCACCTTTTAACAATTTAAACACTATATTAATTTTGGGATTCTTTTCTCCCTGTATTTGATTTTTCTATTCAAAGTCATCATAAACTGTGAACTAAATGTCATGAAAAATGGAAGTGGAATAGCTTTAAGTTTCCCACTGCAGCAGCACAATGACAAGCAACAATGCAGCTGCAAAGCACAGCGGATAAAAAATTTCTGTCAGGGTTTGCTGCGGTGAAGGACAGCATCACAGGACAGAAGCCAAATGAGCAGGGACCGGATTCCTTGCTACGTGCCAGTCACCTGGAGAGCGGAGGGGTACCATGCTGGGACTTTGCAATGCACCCTAACTGTTGGCTTTGCATCAGAGGTTCAGCTTGAAGGTGAGGGAGAAGAGTTGCATAAAATGAATACGGACAGTACAAAGAAATGGGATGGAGTGGAGATAAATAATTAGGGGTTAAGTAGAACAGAAAAAGCAGCTGCAGAGAGGAGGAGGAAGTAGGGGCAGGAAAGAGACTGTGCTGGAAAGCTAAGCCTCAGCAGGCCAAGGAAGGGCTGGGGATATAAAGCAGGACTCTTCCAGGACAGCATTTCCTCTTGATGCAGGGGCTGTGACAAAACCAATATCAGTTGGGGAATGTGGATTTCTTGAAATGTTTCTGTACTGGCAAAAGCACTACTACTATAGATTAAAAAGGCCTTTTTTTGGAGACTCATGAGCAATAGGAGTGCTTCTTCATTAGTACAAGCTGATTTGCGTAGAAGGCCTGGCTAGACCAACTACCTTAGTTCAAGTGTCCCCACAAACCTTTTCTAGCATAGACCTGACCTATGGCAGCATCAAGAGCAGGGCGGGAGTGTGTCTCCTCTAATTTATCTTTTCCTTAATTTCTTGCATTGCTGTACCTTAAAACCTATTGTCTTTCCACTCCACACCCCTCCTGCAGCTCTCCCAAGATGACAGAAAAAGAGGGGTCAAGCAAATGATGAAAGAAACCCAGGCAGACATGTTTGGGGGCTTACAGCTCTCTCAGCCAGGCTTGCATTTGATCTGGTACACTGCAGAGCTTTAAGCATGACACTGCTGGCAAGCTGAAACTCAGGAGCCTACTGAAAACCTGAAAGAGGTTCTTGTCATCTGTGACTTAGGCTAGCTATACCAGGTCTTCATTGTACTTATCTGGCTGTAAAATGGCAATAATAAAAACTCCTCTCTTTGCAGGAAGGGAAAAGAAGTAAATGCCTCATATTGTAAGCTAGAATAAAAAAGATGATTGATTTTTGCTTGTTTGTGAAAAGGAGAGAAAACATCCTAATGAGACTTAAGTTCTGGAGATAGAGAGCACTCACCTTCCCTCATGGTTTGCTGTTGGACATTAAAAGTAGTAGCTGTTCTTGAGCACCACATTGCACAACCTTTGGGGGGCACACCATGTAAGTCGTGCTTACACATGATGTTGTGGTCTGTAAGCACCGCATTAACTGAATTTGAACTGATGACCATCAGCCAAGGACAACCATGAAACCTAGGAGGTAGTGAGGGTGACAGAAGCAGAGGAGTAACCAAAGGAGGTGAAGCACTGACACCAGCCTTGGGTGACTGACAGGCTCGTGCAAAGGGAAATGTGGGATCCTCCACCAGATCCAGCCTGGTCAGCCACGGGGAGATGCACACACAGGAGAGCAATGAGAATAATAAGAGGGAAGGCAAATTTCACCCAAAAGGCAAGGCTGTGGATTAAAGGAGTAGGTTAGATTTGTCTGGGTATATCCCAAGCACCTGATCCCTGGGAATCATCCTCAAATATTAGCTTTCTAGACTTCCACAAGGCTTCATAGAGCTCCAGTCTGTGACACAATGGCCTTACTGAGAGCTAAGCACAGGCTAGGAGGTCTATTTTTAGCACGCTGAAATGCATTTCACCAAAAGGTGAAAAAAGCATGTAAATCTGGAACTGGATTCCAGGGTAGAGGGTTGTGTTTGGTTTTGGGTTTTTTTTCTTTTTTTTTTTTTTTCTTTTTGTGAAAAATTGCTTCTCAGGAAAAATGCTTCTTTTGGAGCATTTGTGGCATCTTAGCAAAGGAATAATTTGTTCCTTCATAAACACAGTCACCGCTCTGAGTGCAACTGGTGTAAATCAGTGCAGCTTGCAGCCTTCGGCTCTGCTGGCATTTCTGACTTCAGCTGAATGGCTGGCCCATGGCTTTTGATAGAAAGATCACTGCCAAATTTAAGAGCTTCAGCCCTTGTTCAGGCATTTATTACCAGGCATGAAAGGAGTGCAAACTGCCATGCAAGGGATCTGAAGCAAACACGTCTGTCAAAGTTTGACTTCTCTCTCTGCCTGTCAGCCTTCTGCTGCCTTTGCAAGCAGTCCAGCTTGTGACTGTGTATTCGACAGTGTTGGCTGGGTCAGAAACAATTTTTCAGGCTGATCCTTTAATTGTCTCCTGAGAGCGCTCATCCCTGAAGATTCCCACAGGCAGGCATGCACCCCTTGCATCATGATGTCCAAGGGGTTCAGCATTCATCTCACAGCACAAGTCCTGGCAGTCCAGGAGGCTACAATAAAAACTGTAAAAAGCCATATTAGAACCAGAGAAACCAGGCCATCAGCCACAACTCTGGCTAGTCTTGAAAGTCTTATTTCATGCCCACACCTTATGTAGTGTTTACCTACAAGAAATAAGGATAGGACAATGGATGTAGTAATATGCTTAGCTCCTAAGGTGCTAAGTTAGGTGGTCTAAATAACTTTGTGAATTTGGACCAAATGGGGAGATAGCATAGGGCTCTCTTCAGCACATTTTGGGAAGTGACTGCCTCCTTTCTGGATGCTTTATCCCCCCCAGAATCCCCCCCTGGGAAGGAAAATACAGGGTGAGGCCCATCCCTCCCCTGCTGTAAGCATTGCTGGAAACATATCTACTACTTCCGAACAAAGTGTTGTTGGTCATCACCCTAGGCTGATCTACACCCCATGTGACAGGATCTCACTTGTGTGACTTCTGTACACCTTTCCCCTGCTACAAGTTAGGATTTTGAATGAAAAACACCTGTTTGGAGGGTTTCTGCACTTTAGGCTGGGCTGAGATGCTGAACCTAATGATACTGCTTTGGCCTATTCCTTCGATAAACCAATCGGTTAGTTATTTGCCCTGTCTTTCACCTGAACATGGGCTTTGCTTCAGAGTTAAATCTCCCAGCTACCAGCACACCATATGATCTAATCAAATCCTAGGTACTTCAAGTCCCCATCATAAACTGTAGATCTGAGGTCACATCCCTCTGAACAGTGACTTGCCAGCCTTCCTGCTCCAGTAGCATCCCTCATCTCCAGCGGGCTGCTTGTGGTCCTCTGCACCTCTGCGCTGCCAAATACAGCAATGCCTGCATGTAGGTTTCATTACATCATGATGCTGCAGAATTGTATCTTGATCTACTACATCACTGAAATGCTCTCATGATAGCAGAATCAATTCTGCTTCATTTCAGATTTCTCAAGCTCAGTGTTTGCCCATGGGAAAAATTGTTATCGTAGTCATGATAATAAAAAGTGTGCTAGATGTAAGCTAAAAACCTGCTGGAGGCAGGGCCTACCAGTCTTTCATGCTTGAGCTGTGCCAGTTTTGGTAGTCACAGAATAAGGTAGTCAGCATTCAGCCATTCACATTTGACTTGCCACTCCAAAGATCAGCCATTAATTCAAACTTGTATTCACTGTATAAGTACCAAGCACGCTCTTAAAAGCTAGAATAAATCCCTGCCTTACCTAGATACCCTGTTCTTAAGGTACCTAACCCAAATCTTTTAAACAAAAGACCTTTTGCTGAAAGTTCATCCTTCTACTATTTTAAATAGATAGGTTTGAGCAATTATGATTGTATAATGCAATTCTTTCTATTAAAGGCTTAAAATCAAAGCCAGAGACTTCCCGATGTTGGTGTTTTATTTGTTTTACTTTTCTTCTCTTCCCCCCCCAAAAAACCCCAACAACCAAACCCAAGCCAACCCAAACCAGTTCATCTGACTCTGCAGGATGACAATAATCTTAGAGTTCCTTACAAAATCTTTTTTTTTTTTTCCTCCATTTTCTTCCTTTGGTCTGAATTTTTGACCAGGCTTGATTTTTAGCCTTTCAGCCCAGGAGGACTTTGCTGTGAAAGGCAATTCCACTTTGCACACTCTGCACAAGATGTGTCAATTTGTAGAAGCTTAACTGAGAAGAAACAGCAAGCCTCTTTGCTCTCCAGCTTGGGCTTACAGCAGTATGTATAAAATGGTGCTGTAAACTGATTGTGACTCCACTGACTTCTTTTATATTGTGGTTGCAAAACAGGGATATGTGGCTACCTGTATAGGTATGCATTACTTAACTGTGTCAGACAGTACATACATTTTAATAATGGTCATGGAAAGTGCTAGCTGCCCCTGGAAACTGGCCAGCTATTTACATGAAACAAAACTAATAGGCAAACTTTTTTTTAGTCTGTCTTGCTAAAAATCTCTATCTTCAACAGGGAAGCTAAGCAAAACACTAAATTCTCCCTTCACAAGTCAATGAACTGCTGCCAATTGCAATGGTGCTTTTCAACATGCACATCCGCTCATGGTGAAAGGGCCAAGACTCCTAAATGAGCGCTGACCATTGCACAGATGTTGGGTGGAGTTTCCAGACTCACCATGGGAACCGGGCATCCTAATTCCCTACCGGTTAGTGGGATCTGACTTACAGAATTCCTTAGTCAGCTTTGAAAAACAGCTGTAAAGTTTAAAAATATCCAGTCCCATCTGACTTCCATGCAGTGGCCTACAAGATATATCAGTTTCATTGACTTTTGTTCACTAGCTTCTCTATAGAGTGATTGCACAGGAAGCAGCCAAGATAAACTACTGAGACGTTGCTTCCCATACCATGATAGCAGAATATGTGAGGAGTAAGAACAGTAAGGAAAAGGAGGTCTCCTTAAAACAACAAAATAACAGCTTTTGTAATGACTCATAATCCGTGCTGTGAAACTTGGCGTTTTCCACACCCAATCCTGATACAAAACTGTCTTAATTCTCCTTGACAGCACATCAGCTTTCAGCTGAAGTTCACGGAGTTTTAGTCACTGCTGCAATCAAAGGGTCTGTCTTGGGCAGCTGGAAAACTAGGAGAAGGAGCTAACATCATCATGACCAAAGGCCACACTAGAGGATTCACATCTGCAGGGGCAGGAACTAGTGACCTCTCAACTTTGGGCCAGATCAACGTCATGGAAATAGAAAAAGTTGAAAGCACCGACTATCATACTTCCTATTAACCAAATTCTCTCACCACCTGAAACTTATATAAAACCCCTGCTAGGCGAGTGTCTATGTTTCAAAGACCAAATGAAAACCATGCGGAGGATCTTTGGCTTTGTGATCCTGTTTACTTTTTTAGCTTCATATAGGGAGGAGCAACAGTTCATAAATCTATAATTACTACTATATATATAAGCCACTGTTATATACTGTAGCTGGAGCAAGTTAGAGAGAATATGAGCCTTTCATATAATATAGAGCGTTGGCTGTGATGCTGCTATGCTGAAAGACTGAGTCCTTAAATTTAGCCAAGAGAGTTATCTGATACGGGTCCCTGCAATAGCAGGAAAACAACTGTGATGTTCCAGCTGTATGTGTCAAGTACTTATGAAAGCAATTAATGTTCCAGCATTGCCACTTAGTCAGTTGTTTTCTTTCCAACTCTGCATGGTAAAATCTTTCTAATACTCTACATTTTCTTCTGTTGCCTGATGCCTCCTGTGCAAAAGAATCACACAAAATGCTGTAGGTTAGATACTCAAGCCTTAAAATGCAACATAACTCAGCTCCATATACAAAAGGTTCTGATGGCTTGTCTTTCAAGAAGTTCAGATTACTAACAACTTCATCAGCATTAACTTGGTTTGTCTGTGTGTGTGTGTGTGTATTCATAAGGAAGTTTCAAAGGATGCTTCACTTTTAATAAAATATAGTTTCTTCCAGTAGGAGGGATGAAAGCATGACTCTAGTCAGCATGCTTCTGTGCACTCTTTCACTACCAGTCACTGAAGTCTTTGGTATTTCAGCTTAAAGCACAGTGACCTAAACAGTCTGAGAATGTATTTTTCTTACTAAGAATTATATGTGGGAGTAGGCTCAGCCTCTCAGTATCACTAAGGCTAAAGTCTCCTGACCTCTCTGTCAGCCAGCCCACATGTAGGCTTTTCTAATTAAATTTCCTTATTGGATTCAACTGGGCTATTTCTAATGGTGGTTCGCCATAAGGAAGAGTGGCAAAGTCAGGAAGGTAACCAGAATTACAACTAAAGACTGGATCGCTTGTACTGCTGCAAAAGTCACTTCAGATTTCAAAGATGTTGGAGGTTAAGGACCCAGGATGCAAGACAGGTGAAATGCAGGATTAGATCAACACATGGGATCATAAGACTACATTTGTCTGCAACAAAATGCAGCTTGGCAGAATCAAGTTTAAAAGGGTATGGAGAATGAACAGGACTAGCATAAGGAAAGAAGAGGGTGCAGAGAACAGGGAAAGTATTGCTTTTTTAAAGGAGGAATCAAATAGTGGGCCATAGAAAAGAGCATGACAACTCCTAGGAAACCTGGGGGGAGAGAGAGAACAGTCTAAAAAGTTGCATCCAGTGCAACAGGGTGGATTTGGGACAGTCAGTCACTAATGAAATAAAGATGTTTTACAAAAATTCCATACTTTTCAACTGACAGTCGAGCTGAATACCTCGGGGGGGTGGTGTGTGTGTGTGTGTGTTTGTGTGCATGTGACTTGAAAGCCTGGCCATACCTACCTACTTACCAAGCCTACCAGATGGCCAAGACTGTATTTAGGAGGCTACAAGGCTAAGCTGCTGAGTTCCTAGCTCAAAATTAAAATGTTTCTCAAATTCCAAAGCATATCTGGGCTCAAGGTGGAGATGAATAGTGAGTAGGGAAAGATTCTATAGTTGGCTTTCACTAACTAAGTGAGTCAATACTGAAGCCCTTTAAATCTGTCCTCTGTTTACGATCTCCATGAGCACCAGATTAATACCAGGGTTGCTGTGTATAATAATTAGTTCTCAAATATATTTAACTTTGTATGTTATATTTTATGCTTCATGATATTGTGATGCAGAAGACAGTATGTTCACAGAATTATGAAAGGAACCCTGATAAGCTGAGCATTTCGTGTTGGAGTGATTGAATTTATTGCAGGTCTTTGGGTTTTTTTCTTAGGATTTGATGGTTTAAAAGCCAACTGAGATTAGTTACTTTTTGGAAAACTGGCCTGTTTGTAATGAAACTAGCAAAGCTGGTATACACAGCAGAGGAAAATATCCTCATTTGCATTTTTATTTGTAAATATTAATCTATATCAAATAATAATTAAAAGCATGTGTTCATGGTTTCCTAGGCTATAGATTACTTAGGTATTATATTTAGAATTCCAGTGTTCATACAATAGCCTTTTAACGTCTCTTTAACAGGAACTGTGAGATATTGGGTTGATTCATCAAAACTGTTAGTTTCATGGCCCATTTTTCCCCAAAGTGATTATTTGTCTCAGTGTAACAATACAGCCCGGCATATGGCTATACCAAGCCTGTCCTCCACAAACAATAGCCCATTTAACGTCAATATTTCACATAGGTTTGGCTGGTTTTGTGGAGAATATGATCTTTTGGAAGAGTACAGTGCAGAAACAAAGAACATTAGCTGGAAGAAGATGCCTTAATGTCGGGATTGAAAGATAAGAGGACCAGTACAGAAAGCAAAGTCACCTAAGATATATTTAGATGAGTTATAATGCATTTATTTAATGGATAAAGAAGAACTTTTCACATTTGCTGAAAATTCATATATATGAATATATATATATATATATAAAAAACACGTATATGTGTATATATGTGTAAAATAATAAAGACTCACAGGAATATTAGGATCAAGCTAAGGAGGACCAGGATGCTGCCATTTGGAAATTAGGTGACAGAACTGGAGAAACCCACAGTACTTTAACCCAATGAACTGTTACATCAATATGAAATACTGTAACTCTCTTTTGGGTCTTCCCAGGGCTGGAGATACGACTGTCTGCATATGTGGACACACGTAAAATCATACCTGTTATTAAAATAAGACATTTTGGCAGGGTGCATTAAGTTTTAAATAGAATCTATTAGACAACAATTTCCAGGATCAGTCTTAAAAAAGGAAAAAGTAAACCCAGTCTTGGACAAGGAATCACAACTGCTGTATCTATAGTTACTGCAAAGGAAGCATCCTCTGTTGAGCTGTATGATCTAAGCTATAAGATCTGGGCTTAAGAGTTCTTAAATCTTTTCTTCTTTTCATTACCAGTTAGCATACATAAAGGTAATGATGGAAAACAGTTTCATTTTTCCATCTTTACTTTTTTAATATTTAATCAGTCAACAAGCTTCTTGATTCTTCTGTTCTTTTTATTGTTTCTTGAACAGGATGTAAATATAAGAACTATGAGTGTTAGACAGTTGTTCTTCTAGCTAGGTAAAATCTTTGAAAACCTGGATACGTGACAGGCAGCAGTAAATGCTCGTGCACTGGCAAAGGTCCCAAGCAGCAAACAGAACCTTAACAGTTATTTTATTAAATCATTTCAACACTGTAGAAGAAATTTGGGTCCCACTGAAATCAATAGAAAGTCTGCTATTAGTTTCAGGGTAACTTTAATTTCACTCTTTGTTCTCAAGTATCATGAACATGCGTGTGATATACTGTCAATTGAAGATTATCTGTTGCCAAATGATCCCAGCAATAAATTAACAACCTAACCCAAACTACTTTCAGAGCTATTAGAGATACCCTATGATGCACTTTTCCTTGTTTCCAAAACTGTTCTGTATTCTCACCTTCTCCTTACAAAAGATTGATGTTCCAAGGACAGCATATTCTAAGCTTTTATTAACATATGCTTTGTATTATCTCTGCTGTATGTTCTGCTTTACCCAAATGGTCTTATACATATTTTTGCAGGTGATCATGAGCTGAATATAGCATGTGCATGTGCCTGACTTCACGCAAACTCACTCAATGCATACTCTTTATTCCCTTCTTAACATTGTTCTTCCTGGATTCAACCCCTTCCCATTTTGAAGCTTATTAATTTTCTACAGAACGCCAAACCAGGCTCCCACTCCTATTGGCACCTTGTGATAGAATAAGTAATAAAAAAGAACAAGTCAGATATGACATCTAGCAACTTTGAGCCTCTTTAGCTGAGGGACTTCCTAGAGTTTGAATGTACATCCTTTTCTGGCTGGTGGTACCGCAATGTGTTGGCATTTGGGTAGCTGCAAGAAATAAAGTCCAAGTACATTTGCTTTATTTTTGCAGGTTTTATTGATACTTTATTCTTCAAATTACAGTTTCTTTTGACCTAAAATAATAGCTATAGGGCTTATTTTGTGCCATATTCAACAATTTTCTTGAAAAACTACTTTCTTGAAAGGTCTACTTTTCTTGTTCAGAAAGTTAACTGAAGGAAGCAACTTGTTCATCTGGTGTGACACAGTTGCATGGATGTACAATTGTGTGACAAACCCATCCAACAGCACTGTGATTTCTTATCTGCTGTAAGCCACCTTGTCTTCCAGTGGCTGACTCTCCTGGGAGGCAAGTGGTTCACTGGGAGCTTCACTAGGGCTGCTTTCTGCAGATGGCTCTCCATCACCTGCACTTCCTGAAAAGACAATACAATCAAGATTAAAATAAATGTCGTATCTTTGATGCAGCAATCTAGGTTTGTCAATGACACTTAAGAACCTTTTTATGTAGCTACAAATGTTCAGGAAGCTATTTTTCTCAGTTTGCAGCTCATTTGCAAAATGCTTTAGGGTCATAGCAGATCACCTAATTAAGTATCTTACTTAATAAGTAAATAAGTAACTAAGTATCATGCTTCTAGCATGCTTTAAATAACTGCCACTGGAACACATAATACTTTGTACTTGAAGTGTGCAAGACTTGTTCTCTTTTTTGTGTTATCTCCTGATACTTACCAACCAAGCAGAAAGTGTCAGGACCATAATTTTTTTTGTCTGTCTGGAATACATAAAGCACCAGCACCCAAGAACCCACCTTGCATAGATCTCTTCTTCATTATTCTTTACCTTCTATGATTTTAGTCTTCCACCCTATTTCAGTAGTGCAGTTGCCTCAACACCACCAAACTGTGCCAAGAAACTGTACTGATGGTGTTTATTTAATGTATCCTAGCCAGAGTGCTCTCACTGCTGCACAGATGTCCCTCATACTGAAATAATCTGTTTGCTAGTGACGATTTCCAAAAAGAAGGTGTGAATAGAATGAGTAAAAGATGAATGCTAACCACAACATTCCTGATTCGGTCTTGATTCAAGTCTGATCAATGAACACTGTTGCTTTATTTGGACTCGTGTAGCTACACATGGTGTCTCAGAGCTAATGGAAAAGGCTTCAGCTTTGTTAGCCATTCAGTTTTCTGCAGGTGGGGCCCTGCCTGGCTAACACGGACATGTAAAGTATGCCTGAATGTCTAAATTAAGGCACATGAGTTAGGCAGACAAGACTTCGGTTTGGAGAGACTAAAGGTATCTCCTTCTCCCCAGTTACAACACTGCTTACAGAGGCACTTACTTTAGGAGGACTGGTTCTGTTTAGATACCAGTTAGATGAGTAAGAGGTGTAGACTGGATCCAAGTCTACCTGTTTGGGGTGCAGTGAGAGGCCCCTTATAAAGGGACTCACTGTTAGGCAGCGCAGTCCACCAGTTTATGCAAGGGGAATTTTAGCATTCAGACATAGTGTCTGAATATGCATAAACATTCTGGAGCTCCTGATTTTAACTGAATTTCAAGTTGTTAACACATTCCCTGGAAAAAGCCATCCACAGCTTTTTTCCACAATGGCCGCTCTTGTTTCTCGTTTTGATGTTTCCCATGGAAACCATCATGATTCAGAATATAAAGCATGTCTTTGAAATGCAACTATGGGAACTCCATTTACTAAATCCAAACCTTCTGAGCACTGTCACTTTCCTAATTCCCCAGGTAAACTGCCACCCAGAATGCCAACTTTACAAACTGGTTTCAAACAAAACTTCAACAGATTTATAGATCATCTGCAATGAAACAGGTTCAAAATTTCCTCCATAATTTGTAAAGGCATTGCCAGTAAATACCATGAAGAATCACCGTGTTTATGGCATGACTTTTGTTAATGATCTTCAGTTATGACAACATACATTTCAATTATACTAGGAACAAATGAAACACACTGTCATTTAATATTGCAGTCTGATCACAAAATGAAACACTTACTTGGACAATATTTTTACTAAATGGAAAGAAAATTACAGGTAATAGTTAAGCTGGATATATACACAACAGCTTCTAGATCCAGTAGCGAATAATCTAAAAGACATGTAACTTCAGCTGTAACTGAGATTCTAAATATGAGAAGCTTTATTCCAGAAACTGCAATTTATGAGTTTAGAAGTAACTCAGTTTTCTGTTGGACTGAGATCTAGGGTCTAAGATAATGAGCTTTGAGCCTTTAGTTATCCTTAATTTGACATTTCTAAGTCAAGACATTTCTCATGTAAACAAAGGATCAAGAAAGAATTTTGAAAAGCCAGTTGCAGTTAGATTTTGTGATCACTGGTTTGTCCAGTTCTTCTCCATTTTACTGAATTCTGTTGATTTTTTATTATAATTCACAGATGATATCAGAAAGATATTGATTTGAAGGAAGAGGTGAGATGGACAAAACAGGATTCATCACAGTTAACTGAGATTGCATCAGAATAGACCCTCTAGAGCTTTGCACTTGGACATGAAAACTGGATTGTCTCATTAGCAATGCTTCTTGCTGCCACACTTGTAAACTCCATCCACTTGGCATGAGGCCACAAATTGCAACCCACAACAACTGAGACTCAGCAGTCAGAATGAACAGTGTATCATACAATCCAAAACCACTATAACAAAGATTTGTAATTATTGAAAGGCAGGAAATGGCTCTTTTTTCCACTAAGTATGTGTTAGATTGGATCTCTCAGTAGCTGACTGGCAAATAGTTCCCAACCATGATGGAGTGCAAGTTATATCATACACAAATGGCTTACAGCATTGCTCTCTCAAATCTAGCATCCAACATCACTCCAGAATCCCATACAACAGCCTGGTAGCACTCCAGGAACAGAATCGGGAGCATTCAGGTAGCAACAGAGGTGGAGTGCTTCAGTTCTGAAGGGAGGTACAGCAAGCTACCTCTGGTGCAAGTAGACACATCAACCAAGTAGCAACATGATGCTTAGGGACTTAAAAAAAAACCCACCACAACAAACATTCAGCTCTCTTGACTAAACACATTCTACAGTCTCATTTGTCCAGTTCTGCAAAATGTAATGTTTGGGAGCAATGCAAGTGATGGACTTGTACTGATGGACTGACACTGCTTTGGCATGAGTTTCCGCACAACCTCCTCTCAAAAAGAAATTGAGGGTCTTCAGCAATCAGTATCTGAAGTTCATACAGTCCTTCTAGCTGAACTGATGAACATTATGAATCTTTTTTCTCAAAGAGGTGGGCTCAGATTGTTATCAAGAGACCCACAGCACGAATCTCTGTAAGTTACTACCCCATGCTGAAGTCTGGAGCAGAAATGGGTTTGGTGTGATGCTTATTTAAGTAGAAGTTGTATGAGAAGTCTCAATATTCCAGGGCGAGATAAGATTAAAGATGACTATCGAAGCACGGTGACAAGCCAACATTGCTATGAGATGGAATTTAGTAGAAGTCAACTGTGTAGCTGCATTACCATGGTGCTGAGGCCAAGCAAATACTGGCTTGAAGAGCAGACAGGGTGTACTCACTTCTTGCAGAATAACATGTTGGCACATACTTTTTAAGCCTTCTCCTTGACGATCAATGCTCCATAAATCTCACACAGTGTGGCTTGTTTTAAAAAAATTGCCTAATCTTTGTGAACTCTTTCAGTGTGTTTTCTCTCCCTCTCTCAATTTTTATGTTCAACATTCAACTATTTGGTTTGGGCCACTGATGAGAGCAGGATATTGAGCTAGGCAGACCATTGGACTGACCCATACAAGAATGTTGTTGTTCTTATGCCAGTTTGCATGGGTTTAAACCTTCTCCATCCCAGTAAAAGTCTGTTCTGGTAGATATTTTCCCATCTTTTGGGGGGATTTTCTGTAAGTGCTGGCAACAGCCTCTGTCCGTGGTGCTTGGTCAACAGTTGTTCTGTGAGAGCTGTGACTTCACCTCAGTCTGGCATTACACATTCATAATGCTACAAGATGAAGTCCCAAAAGATCTAGAAGCTCCGTTTAGCTTAAACAGCAGGACTGTTTAAACATCAGAATCAAGCTTTTCAACTTTGGAATATCTCAACAAGCAGAAAGCCATTGGAGAGATCAAAATATCCCCTCTGAGGCTTGAAAAGGCCTACAGCAAAATCTTGAGTTTACTTTTGAAGAAAAACCATGAGTAATGATTCAGGCTGTTTCTTGAACAAAAGCATTGATGCTTTGTGTTTTGTATCAAAACCACCAACTTGATGGTTCTGAGATATTAGTTTTGTGTCACTCAAACATCAGCCTCAGTACATTTGAGGTGGTCTGTCAGGCATAGATAGCCTGGGTAGCTTGGTGTCTTGAAGAGTACATTTTGTCCCCAGAAGTGCAATGGCCCCCCAAAGCAGAAAGGGCCTGGACTGTGTTCACTATGCAGATGAGTCCTTAGGACATAAAAACCACTTGTAAGCTTGTAGGTCTCCAAGAATAATTCAAAATATCTCTGCCTGCCAAAGAGGGGTGGGTTTGTTTGCTTTTCTTGAGGCTATCCAAATTTATTTACAAGAGACACAGACCTGAAGGGGAGTTTATTTACCAGAATAAGTTGAGTGTTCAGGACAGAGCAGCAGACTGAAATCTCAGCAGAGCTGGTTTTATTGTCCTAAGCAGTCAGAAAAAATTGAAGGAATCTCACAGCTGCATGGAAATTTATAAAAACAAAAGAGAAATGCAAGGGGCATAACCAGCACAGCTATAAAAAAAGGGGGGAAAAAAGAAAAAAAAAGAAACTTGTCTAGTGTGAAGTCAAGGCATGCAGGATCCATAATGAGATATATCAAAACCCACAGTTACAACTTGACAGTGGATAGAAGTTATCGTGCTCCTCCTAAGTCACATGGATCTCAACATTCTAATGTTAAATGTTTACAGTAGACAAAAGAGGCCTGTATACCTAGTCTTCCTGTTTAGTCAGAGTCGATATTATGACTGCAAATAGAAAGCAAACTATCAGAAGATATAGCTTCATCGTATCTATTATCATCACTGCAGGAAGATTTCTCTAGCTCTAACTCCACGACAATGAAACTTTATTATACACTATCTGCTATAAAAGAAATCTGTTTAGTGTTGCATACTTGCAGTCTCAGGAGAGTCTTAACTATATACCCTGGACAATGAAAGATGTTTAATTTATGAGAAGTATTTTTCCATACTGACATAACAGGACTACAGACAGAGGAAAACTTTAAGGTTTTATTTATGGACAGGAAACACTCTCCTTACCTGTGGATGTTTTCACTCTTCTGATATAATCAGACCAAAAGGAACAGTCTGCTTTTTTCAATGCTTTACGAGTCAGCAAGGAAGCAGTGAACTCCTTGTAGTTATCGCCATCATCATTTGGCAGATACATAGGCCACAGGGGCATTACTCCTGACATTCTCCTCGAGAAACTATGAGGGTAGTTTGGATTTCTACTGGACTGGGAATGAGAAAAATGATCATTAGAAAACAATGACCTGAACAGTAAAATGCAGGCAATCAGCTAGGTCAAGGCAATGTGTATCCAGTGCCTTTGACCAGCAGGGTGCAAATTCAAATCTTTGGTATCTGCTTGACAACCTGGCCATGACTTTCCACTAGTGTTGACCAAAGTACCCTCTTTAGGATTAAAAATTGCTAGAGGAAATGCAGGCTACTTGAGTGAGGGCAGGATCCCTCTTCTCTTTGCTCCCTCCCCAATCACAGCAATTCTTAAATGTCACATACTTACCCAGAGTTTACAAAATTGGAGATATACTGCATAATTTTCAAGGAAAGGCTCTTTTCTTCCACAGTAAATTGTTCTTCATACTTCGGGTAGAATGGCAGTCCAAATGCATACTGAACATCCAGCAAGAACTCCTGACCTGAACTAAAAAAATATTTACAGAAACACAATTTAAACCATCTTTTATTTATGTGGGGTAGAAATGGAGCTAATTTAATTCAGAGAATAAAGGAAAGTTTTAAATAATTAATGGTCATTACTTAGAGTGTGGTGAGCTGTGGGACTTCTTCAAATCAGAACATGAAAGAAGAGCAAGCAATAACAATGAGAATTTGTCATTAGGTTAATGCAGGGTCTTTAACATTGGTTACAAGAGGAAATTGTGGAAGAAAGCAGGGTGCATTTTCTAAATTTACGGGTCATATAAGAGAAAGTGATAGAAGGAGAAAGCCACTTGTCTATTCCTTAAATGCCTCTTTAGTTTGGTAGAGATTTTCACTACAATTGAATTCAGAAAGTGGAAGCAAGTGGTGACATGGAATCTGGCAGCCATGATGGAAGGTTAATTATGGTTTATTTCACAGACTTGGAAAAAAAACCTGGCCCTTCTTAACAGCGTTGGAGTTCTTCCATTGACTTCATTTGGGCCAGGATTCTGCCCCAAATCTTTGGATAAGGAAAGATGTAATAGGAGATGTTTATGAAGATTTCTCTTAGACATAGTTTTAATCTAATTCTCTGCTGGGTGGTTTTTGTTCATACAGTCTGTTCTCCCCAGGTTTTATATGGCAGTCAAGTCAAAATGGCTTGAGATAATCATCTAGATCAGATTTAAGAAAGAACAATTGTTGTGTAGTTCCATGTAATAATTAACAAATATAATAAGGAATATTTCAACAATTTAGAGACAAGACTGGCCAGGCAAGACAACAACACTTGTAGGACTTAGTAGCAAAGGTTACACAATTCAACATCTTCAAGTCCTGCAGAAAAACAGTAACCAACTTCTACGAATAAAATTACAACTAAACTATGCTCAACACATAGCTTTGAACCACAGCTCAGAAGGAGACATTTCTGGTATGGTCCAGTTGCGTTTTCTGTATCCCACATTTAGACAAAGATCTTACTGATCTGGTTAAATGCTGCATGAAGGCAGACATCATCAGGGGACCTGGGAGAAGAAACGGATGTCTGTGAGGCAGGAACAAACAAATCCCAGATCTACTCAGCAGGATTTCATCTGCAGTGGCCACAGAGGTTGTTGTCAAAAGGTGGCACAACTGAAGCTATTTTATCTTTGGACATGAAATTCAGCAGCATTGATATGACCCTGATACTGCCTCTATGGAACAAAGCTTGTAGTTCAAATCATTATGGGCAGGTGGGCTGAAAGCAAGATGACTCCTTTACATTTTATGAGTGGTGGCACCAAAGCCTTTATTTTGAAAAACAAACACACAACCCTTTAAATGAAATACATCTTTGGTTGTATTTTCCTTAGTCTTATCATAATACCTCAGTAATACTTTGCATCTGGAAAGGGAATTATTCACAGATTATTCACCAAAAAAATGTAGAACTGAAACAAGATTAAAGCGTACTTTTCTTCCCCAAATGTTTATAGAAGGATTAAGCAAGATCATAGTTTCATAATTTTGCTTTAAAAATAATTTGCTTGGCACAGTACATTACAGCAATACACAGTATTGCAGCAAAGGTACTATATACTTAAAGGAGCGATTTTGTTTTCAATGAAGAGTCACTTTTGAATAGAATAGGGGACATGAAATCAGTTGAGATGCAGTGAACGGACAAATGTACTCATTTAGGGAAGATATAGCAGAGGTGAACTTGGTTCTAAATCTAAAATGAGAGAGCTGGGACTGAGGGTTTCCCCCCAAATGAGACTGTGTTTTCAGCCCTCGTGTTTCTAGAGGTGAAAACTGTTAAGGTCACAGCCCAGACTAAAATTCAGCAAACTCCTAAACAGAGAACTAATTTAGAAATTATTTGTACAACTGTAAGGGGTTTGAGACATAAAGTGGTACAAACCCCTACAATTTCATTGGCTGCTTTCAATATTTCTGGTTGATGGTACCACACCCTGGCCAGTGAGCATCAATAGTAAGAGGATAAGAAAGAGACCCATGAGGTTAACAGGGGAAAGGGGCACATATATCCTTGCACAGACAGCAGTAAAGACAACTGTGAAGGATCTAGATGGCAGCTAGATGGAAAATATCAGGGGAGAGTTTCTGTCTCCTCCATCAAACTCTGATCATCATCCATTACTGCGAGAGGGAGTGCAAAATGGCCAGAAATACCCAAACAAGGATTTTGGACTCTTAGGAGCTCTGAGCATACTCAAGGTAGCACCAAGTAGTAACACTGTTTTCACTGGAAGAAAAGTGGAGCAAGAGAAAGAGAGGAGTGACAGATAAACATGTATAGCTTTGCTGTTGTACACTGCTAGCTCTGCAGGGACGTGTCTATTTCCTGAGCTGCTTGAAACTGCCACTCCTGATACCCCAGGGTGTCATACAGGTGAATCAACAGCATCAGCTCTACATGCGGAAAAGCAGAGCCCAGCTACTGGTGGACTTCAGAGGACAGTTTGATGAAAGGGAGGGCTACAGAGACAATGGCAAAAGGGATTTTTAAAGTGTTTTTAAGGAAGACAAACTAATAGCAACTAACTTCCCCTACAGAAGTCCCTTTTCAAGGAACAGATCTGTTATTTTAACAACAGTAGTGAACATAGTTATGTGTAAGGATGAAATCTTGGCTCTGGTGACTTCACGGGACTAGTACTTCATGCAAAGGTATCACTTTCAGATCTTCTGTGTATACCTTTTCTTTTTAAGATGTAAACTTTTTTAGATACAGATTCACAACTCTTCTTATGTGACAGTATGACAGACTAGTAAATTGAGCCATGGGGGAGCTAGGGGCCAGACCCTACTACTTTGTTCACACTAAAGTGAGTTCCCCTTGAAGAATTATTACTTCACTTCAGGAGGAGGCACTACTGGAGTTCAGTTACCCATTTTACAGCAAAACAAGTGGTAAAATCAGAACATTTGTGACATTCATAGCCAATGATTTAACAGCAGACCCTGAAATATCACTTGCTCGGAATTTTCATTGTACAGTGCCAACCCATTTAATTGGGAAGGTATTGGTTCTGCGAAAATTTCCCTTAAGCCTGAGATGGAGTTTCCATTTAAATGTTTCCAAGTAAGAAACAGAGAAAGGGATTTCTTAGCCATCAGATACTCCACTGCTCTATCAAACTGTGGCTACTTTTGCGTACACAGAACAGCTTCAACAGGGAGGAGTAAAAGATGAGAAGGTCAGAATTTAGAACAAAAATATCCAAGTTATGGTTGTTTTGGTTCAAATTCTTGTTTCAAATCAAACACAGCACATATGTACACTCAGATTGCCAAAAGCTGAAGTTAATATCTTAACCACAAACTTTTGGAACAGTAAAAACAGACACACACACACATACGCACAGAGACACAGAGAAATCCTCAAAAATTTTCTTTGCAAAATGGAATGATCATTAATGGCTATCCATAATCATGGCTATCAGAAGAGAAAAGTATGATCTGGCAGACCACCATGCTATTCTACATTAGGACTGAATGCACAACTTAGAGCTGGGGCTACAGAGACCTCAC
The DNA here is from genome assembly GCA_035590275.1 of Ibycter americanus. Classification (NCBI taxonomy): domain Eukaryota; kingdom Metazoa; phylum Chordata; class Aves; order Falconiformes; family Falconidae; genus Ibycter; species Ibycter americanus. The sequence goes on along the minus strand of JAVJGI010000040.1, from coordinate 270,856 downwards.
ACTGTGATCCATTGTAAATTAGGACATATATCTAATTTCGAACTTTGTCTTTGTTGTAGATTGGCTAATTATTTCATACTGGAAACTCATTTTGATGATTAATGAGTGACTGTAGCCCAAAACTTCTCTTTTTTTTTTTCTTCTCTTTTTTTTTCACTTAAAAATAGTCCTTACTCTCCTAATGTAACAATTTCAACTAATCTCAAAGTCTTTTGAGTCACAGCTTCTATTCTTAGTCAGCTTAGTGTAGTTTCTGCTTCTTTTGTAAAACTACACACAGATAGAAGCCAACGTAAATTAATACAAAATTCAAATGACATACTATACAATACCAAACTTTCTACTGCTATCCAATCATATACATTTTAAAATAACAAGATAAACATAACTCTAGCTAGAGTTCAGCCAGAGTTACCAGCAAATTACTCAGGATGAAAAAGCAAGTTGAAGAAGAATCAGTTTGTCAGCAGTTAACATACCAAAGGGTGTATTGACCAATAATGATAGATGTTTTAGTCCTCATAAAGCACAGATAACTATTAACAGAAGACTTTTCTAATATATATGGTCTGGAACAAGCAACTAACGTGTGGCCATGAGTTTCCTTTTCTTTTTGTGCTTTAAAATTTTTTACCAATAACTAGGCAAGAGAACCACACAAATGGAAATTTAAACCTACTGAAGAACCTGACACCACATCTTAAGTATGGGAGGAATTTAATTGATCTTTTCACTCCAAAACTAATTGTACCTTCATTTATAAAAACAATTTTAGCCAATTTTCTTCATACTTTTTTTTATACAATTATATATACTTAATAACCTGCCCATTTTACGAAACAAGCACCTCCTTTTTCGCAAAGGATACTGTTTTAGCATTATGGTTTTTTGGTTGTTTTTATTTTTTTTTTAATTAATGGTAAGCTTGGAACAGATAGGCTAGCAGCCACATTTCTCAAGCCCAGACTTGAAAAACTGTGTTTGGGTTTGTGTGGCAACATTTTGATCGTGGGAGGCAGGCTACAGGAGTGAATTCTGTGAGAAGCTCTAGAAGCTTCCCCCATGTGCAATAAAGCCAACGCCAGCTGGCAACGGTGGTAGTGCTTCTGGGATAATGTATGTAAGAAGAGGGGGGAAAAAAGCCCCCTACAGCTGCAACTGGAAGAGAGGAGTGAGACTGTGTGGGAGCCGCAGCCCTGCAGCCCCCCGGGCAGTGCAGAAGGAGGGGC
>JAVJGI010000040.1:244252-256001 GCA_035590275.1 Ibycter americanus | reverse complement strand
TTATTCCAAGTTCAGAAACAGAGTAACTTCCTGAAAATAAAAGTAACTTGAACTCTCCTGTGGGTCAAGCCCTTCCTAATGAGGGCACCTTGCAGGTGCATACTGGCTGAAACTTGGTATAAGAACTCCAGAAAGATCTAATAAGCCACCCATATTATTTTGGGCAGTCAGTCTGATGCAAAATAGGCTAGTGTCTGCCCAGTCCAGTTACCATAGATCCTTTACTGAAGATATTATTTTGATGGCCCACAGCTGGTTTTCATCATGCTGCTAGAAGGTCTTTCCACAACCCTATACAGGAAGTACAGAGGGAATAATTACTTTTCAACAGATTCACAGAAATGAAAGATGGAAAATAAGTCCCCGTCTGCTAAGGCTGAGGCCTGTCCTTACCGATGTACTCTAATGCTTTGTGCATTTTCATTCCATGACTTTACAAGGGATTTCAAAACATTACCAAATATCCCAAGGTCCAAAAAGATCTTAGTAATTTTCCTTCTATTTGTAATAAATTCTTCTTTTGCTAGATGTTGGCCCATGCAGTGTGAAGAGTCATGTGGTGCCAGTTTTAGTAATATCGCTGTACTTCACAAAAGATTTGCAATTCACAGATGACACATCACTTCATGTGCACAAATACCACATATGAAACTGCATAGCGCACTTGCCTGCAAAATCATTCAGTTTCAAGCCAGCAAGGACACATATATTTTTCTGCAAGAAATAGAAATGATCACTAAAGACCTGACTGTACGTTCACTGAATTAAAAAGCAAGCTTTCCATCAGCTTTGGCACATGTCAGTTCAGGTCCCTACTAACCAGCAGAAGCATTGCTGCCGTCTAATTAGGAATCTCTCATTTGGTGCCTGGGGCTGGTGGATTTGGCTAGCAGTTATGGATAGGAACAGAGGCTTTTCTGTGTCAGTGCAGAGCCCAAGCTTTTATGTGCAAAGCATCCTGTACAAAGCAACTTTCATGCAATGCTTTCATTTTGTTGGGTTTTTTTTAATGGTTTTGTTACCTTATTCTACATCTGTCATAGATACTTAGAGGGAAAAAGAAGGAGAAAAAAAACTTAGGATATTGACTAGGTGCCCTAGAAACTGATCCTTCACTGTCTCATCAATTACTGAGCATCAAATAAATACTATGGTTGAAAATCACAGAGAAGGAGATGGATCATCATACAACACATGGTTAAGCTGAGGGACATCTTGCCACATGGTTTTGCAGATGCCAAAATTGGGAAAGATGAAGTTTAATGAACAAGTTTTTGAATTAAAAAGAAAATAAACAAATCGGGTGACGGTTATTAAGTACAGAAAGACCAATTCAGGCTAGGAAGTCTCTGAGCCGCAAACTGCTCAAGGTTTGGAGAGCATTTAGCAGAAGTATCAGATTTGCTTACCCTATTCTGACAAACATCCCCCTTAGCCACTGCTGAAAACAGCATTCTGTGCTAAATGGACCCTTGATCTGACTCAGTGCGGTCGGTCTTAGGTTTTTACTGTGTCTATGTACTAGTTTCTGTTATCTTCAAAATGCCCCAAAAATGCTGGTGACCTTTCTCAGCAATCATTGATAATAGAGTGGGGTCCCTGAGACATGTTGAATCAGATGAAAAAGAACTCAACAGGCAGAGGTGGATGAGAAACAGGACTGGCATTTGTAAGACATTTTGAGATTTTTCATCCCAACCAGCACTAAAATAGCACAATCTCAAACAGGATTTCTCAAGTGTTGCTTTGGCTACAATATAATATAATCTAAGTATTTGACTTTAACATAATAGCACAAAATCAAGCAATACTTTAAAAATAAAACCCATGAAACATTAAAAAGGCAAAGCATTTTAACTTTTCAGAAATTGATTCAATTTGACCAGTTTTCCACGTCCAACAAATGTTTCCCATTAGAAAATATATGACCAAGGAACAATTTTCAAATAGGAGTAGATACAACAGCTGCTACCAGATTAATAGAAACAGCTGCATGTTATGTAAAATAATTTACATTCTGCTAACTTTTAAAGCAGTATTAGCAACTGACCTCAGAGTTATAGTGGGGTTTTCAACTTTTTTTAGAAGGTAAGTAAGAAAATAATTAAAGACAGCAGGTGCACCACTTTCTACTGTTCTGGTGATACAAAGCTGTCATAAACATTGCCTAAATAAGGAGTTAAATAACGTTTACTGTTCTTGTTGCTGCTGAATAGCTGCTGGAGTATGTGAACTAATCTGGTCCAGTGCTTTATTTAAAAAGAAATTGTAGCAGTAGGTAGACCAAATGTTTACATCTTCCAAGGGGCAAAATGTACTTTTCTGACAAACTGGAATATTGATAACACTAGCAGAGTATATACAGATAATAGCATCACAGAATCATATAAAGATTTGGGTTGGAAGGGACCTTAAAGAACACCTAGTTCCAACCTCCCTGCCATGGGCAGGGACATCTTCCACTAGACCAGGTTGCTCAAAGCCCTGTGCAACCTGGCCTTGAACACTTCAAGGGATGGGGCACCCATAGCTTCTCTGGCCAACCTGGTCCAGTGCCTCACCACTGGGGTGAAGTGATTCATAGTGAAGAATTTCTTCCTAATGTCTAATCTAAATCTACTCTTTTGCAATTTAAAGCCATTCCTTTCTGTCCTGTCACCACATGCCCTTGTAAAAAGTCCCTCTCCAGCTTTCTTGTAGGCTCCCTTTAGGTACTGGAAGGTTGCTCTAAGGTCTCCCTGGAGCCTTTTCTTCTCAAGGTTGAACAATTCCACCCCTCTCAGCCTGTCTTCATAGGAGAGGTGCTCCAGCCTTCTGATCATCTTTGTGGCCCTCCTCTGGACTTGCTCCAGCACGTCCACGTCCTTCTTATGTTGGGGCCCCAGAGCTGAACACAGTACTGCAAGTCAGGTCTGACCAGAGCAGAGGAAAGAAGGACATCTTAGGTCTTAAATGGCTTTTGATAAACGTTGTCACAAAAGATGGTGAAAGATCTGCCAGCCATGCAGCAGTCTTTCAAGGATTCCAGCTAGTTGCAAGATGAAGTCAAGAGCTGATATCGGCCCATTCTCCTCACTGATGGCACTTACCAGGACACTACTCCCCTGGTCATCACAATTAATATACACATATCTGCCATCTGTTGTATGGTGCTGAATACATTTATCCATACAGATACTAACTGACTGTAATGTAGTGCAGGATGGAAGTTCTGGTCTGCATAGATCCAGTTGCTTACGTGAGGTAAATATATTTCTACCTCTCCACTCCCCTATGTCCTGGTTCTGGGTTCTGCAGCCAATTAGATTTATACTAAAGAGGGAAAGAAAAGGAAAGAAAACACATAAGGTACAATCTTAGTCTTCCAACTAAAAAGAAAGTTAACAATCCTTGCAATGTGGAGATTACATAGTAGGCACAGAACATGTGGAGGATATGAACAGAGCTATACCGACTTAGATGCATATACACGTAAACACAGATATAGAGCAGCATGAGTGAATCCATATATTTAATGCTAGTAGGAACCATTAGATCCTCCCACTTGAGCATCATACATAGCACAGGGGCAAAATTTTGTCCATTTGGGAATTGAAATCAATATTTTTAGAGGTTTCTGCTCAACTGCCCTAATCTATGGCTGCTCAAAGCAAATATCCCTGAAGGTCTGCCACAGGAATTGTAGTTAATGGGTTCAGACTTAACTGCTCCATATGCCACATAATAGTGCACTATGGTACCACTTGCCATTCCTTTAAAAAAAACTCTGCTTCGTTCTTCAATTAGTTTCAACCATCTGATGGATGCACTGGGGATAAGTGTGAAGTGCTCCAGGAAGTGGCAAATCTGTCTCAGTTCACATGAATAAGCATTCAGGTGAATGCCATAAAATGGTCATTTCCATAGGCAAGACATTGAGCACGAATGTTCAGCATACTCTCTGCTGCATCACTAAGAGACTTCAGCCTTTAACTGTAAACAAATCGAACACAAATGTCTTGCTAGCACATAAGTGGTGCCTTCTGCCTTTCTATTTCATTTTTAATAGTAAAGGCCTCAACAGGCATAAGCACAGTGTTGCAGTGGGAGTGTGGAGACACCCAACAAAACCAAATGCCAGTAAGCCCTCATAGAACAACATGAAGCCAACGGGTTTTACCACCTTTAGGTCTGGTTGCAGTCTAGAGGTTTCACTCTCACTCCCAAGACTCAATTGCTAAGAGCTTATAAAACTTGCATACAATTCCGGTCTATGGTGATAAGATTTGCATCATGTCTCAAGCTTGCTTGTATCCAAATAGTTGTGTCTCCTCACCATTTACAAGATCAGTATTAATAGAGCAAGACCAGAATTAATAGACCAAGTGCTTGGCTGAATTTGCCAGAACAGCTGTTTGCAGGAACTGGTGGAACAAGTCAGCAGGGGTTAAGTTTTTATCCCCCACTCTTTGCTCTGACTATACTGAAGTCATCCTAAAGGAGATGGAAATTAAGGACTTTGCCAATTCCATACACTTGCTACAAGACCTTTTAGCTGTGCCCTTTATCTACCCAAATACCTGCTTGATTCTTTTCTCTACAGAGTTGGAGCACATCCACGGATTCATTTTCACCCCAGGGAGGTGTCCCCTCACTGTAGAACAGATTAAATAATGTGGTTGAATCAGAGGCAAGCTAGGAACTATGCCTTGGTTCCCCTAGTTGAGTTCAGTGCTCTCTCCACCAGCTAAGCCCTCCCACCTTCCTTAGTATATCAGTAAAACCTGCTTTGGGTTTTCCCAGCAAGATGCAAGTCAGATCTGCCTCAAGGGAATCCTTAAAATGAATAAAGTAGAAGAGTGGGATGCAGTGTGAGTTGTCTAAAATCCTTCTTCTAGGTCTATTGTGGGGAGAAGACAGCACAGATCAAAGATCCCTTACAACATGATGACAGAGGAAACGGGGCACAGACTTCTCAGTAACAATCACCACCCGCACCAGGTTCTGCCACTGTTGTCTGTGGCCTGCTCAGGACTTTTATCATCTGGTTTTGACTGCAACCATGCATGGTCATGGCTATGACATAGAAATGCTCGAGGACCTGGAAAATGCATGTTCTTAAATAGCTTAGTGACAGAGGAAGCATTACAGTTCCCCAGCAATTAATACACCAACTGCGTGGACAAGGAAGAAATCAGGAAAGGTTAACCTTGCGGCAGGTCTTTGAGAAAACAACTGAAGGCAGGAATACAGATTGGTCAAAACAGTCATATTCCCTCAAGCTCTAAAAACTTGAAGACACAGGAAATAGAGGAAAATATGAAAATAGAGAAAATAAAATATAAGCATCTACCATGAACATTATGAATTTTCTGGAACAGAGATGGAATCTGATTTACAGCAGTAGCACCAGGTAAGGCAGGTACTATTATAATAGCTAGTAAAGAAGTTAACTATCCTTCTAAGTAAGGATAGTTAAACCCTTGCCAAAGGAGGTCAGAAGACCTCCAACAGCAAATTTTAAAACAGGTCTCTCAGGTTGAGGCAGATACAACCATTTCTTAGGGCTGAGTTACACCAACTTTCTGAGTACCCTTCCAATCTTATTTTCTACAAGCCTTTAAATAAAGAAGATATTCCAGATTTTCTTTTTAGAAAGGCAATATTTTACTGCTGAGCTCTCAGTTACAAGTGCTTTTTCTTTTCATTTCAACCTGACAATGCTGGCTTTTAGCACTTGTGGTTTTCATTAGCATCATGATTTGTTGCATAATTTCTAATACACCATGGAATTTCATTTCAGTTTTGCAGACGACTGTCATATATAGAAATAGTGGTAAAGGAAAGAATTTCACTTCCTAGTCTTCCTAACGTGACCTGTAATGAGTTTACTGAGGTTTATTGCCCTCCCACAGGGTCTGGATCATTGTTTGCAGGCCTCCAGCATCACAGTCCATTTCCTATGTCTGACTTCCCCTTTTAATTGATTCCAAAAGAGGAAGATACATGAAATAGTAGGAAACTTCTCATGGAGACTAAACAAGCAATATGAACTCTGTTGAGGTGGGTCAAAAAGCCTTCTTTCAAAGGGGTAATTTTGTCATTAACTCTGAAGTAAATTGGTCTATGTGTTACTGGCTACCAGCAAAAAGAAGCTGGGATTCACCTTTCACTGCCTCCTAAAAGATTAAACCCACTCAGTTACAGAAAGACAGCAACAGACCGACCTGCAGTTTGCTTAGACAACCCTCAAAATAATCCCTGCTGTGTTACATTCTCCTGTTGATTTCTTAGCATATATATGAGCATGCTGGAACCTTTAATTTAATTTGGCAACATTAAACAGGGAAGTGCAATTTTACCCATCATCGAGAAGGACAAATGAACTTCAAGAGGCTGATAAGCTGTCTCAGTGCCAGAGGGTTCACAAGAAGATATAAAATCCCTCTGGGTAGACCTTCATGCTTTTGAGGACTTTTATGTCCAAACGACAGCATGGACACAATTCCTTTTCATTTCACCAGTTTGTGCCCTGGAACTCTAACCTATACATCAGGACAGTGCTATTCTTAGTCATAGCTAGTCCATCTTCAGAATCATCTTTACAAGAAAACCTACTTCTTAAAGGTAACAGAGAAAAAAGCTTGCAACAAAAAAAAAACAAAAAAAAAAAAAAAGAAAAGAAAAAAAAGAAAAAGAAAAAGAGTTGGCATGGAAAAGACTGACAGCCCTGCTGCACAGTGAAGAACCTCATAAACAGTTATGAGCTTGCTTTCTTCTTTGTGAGATACAACTGAGATTGCAATATAAGTAGGATTTTAGAGACATTAAAACATACTGCTGCATATTAATACATGCTAAATCATTGCTGATCTCTTAACTTTTCATATCTCCCCCAGTAATGTTAATCAACAAATATAATAATGCCATTAATCAGCATAAACTAGACTGGCTGGAGATGGACAATGCTTTTGCATATTTGCATGTAATACAATGAATTACATAAATTGTAGAAACAAAAAAGCATCTGTCCTGGCTGCATATGATTACTGTCATCACTGTAAGAATAGTAATACCATCAGTTCATTAACAGTGAGTCTCTTCCTACCTTAATTGCCTTAGCTCTGCTGATCAACCCATCTTGCTGAGCACTTCCAATGAGCAGATCTACTTTCCGAAGTTGAGGGCGCTGCAGGGCTTTGGCTAGAGGTTCCCGAAGGTAAATTCCATCCCTCACGGGACCCCAGTACTGGAACGGGCCACTTATAGCTAGGAGCTAGGTTAGCAAAAAAGTAATAATAGTACAGTTAAATTAGCTTATCCATGTCATTGCCATTTTATTTATGCTTCAGACAACTGAGTCCATAGCCTTCAAGTGAACAAGTGATCAGTTAATGGAAGTGCAAACTCATCACTGACAGGAAACAATGCTTTTGTTGACAGTTTCAGTAGGTGAAACAAGCTGAATAAGCCAAGAAAATTGGTGGTCTTATAGTAATAAAAATCTTGTTTTAAACAACAATTATAAAAATATTAGGGATTGGCTCTATGCTGGTCCTGATAGGAAAATGTATTGTCAGTGGATGTTTTAGTCTGTGGGTAATGGAGTCATCTCTAGAATTGTATACTGCAGCTTTCACAAGCCTCCCACTTAAGAGACAGAGCACAGACATCCCTCCCCACTTCCTTTCCTGCAAAAATGCAGTTACTGAAGCTACAGACATTTGATTCTCCTCTAGAGCAACACCCAGGGGCAGATGAGAGGGTACTGAAAGAAGACAAAACTTGTATTTAGATTAATTTTGGAAGACATGGTCAAAGTATGTAAAAGGAATTTAGTCTAAAGGAGAATCAAGTTGTGAGTATTCATAGGTGGATGTCATGGACATCAGCATCACTCCACCAAAGCTAGTTCAGTTCTTCTTTCATGAGGTTTCAGCCCGATTTATTTTCTAAGCCTCGTCACAGCTTCATATATTTCGCTACCATGTACCTTAGTCTGTGCATCATTGAGGACACGAGCAGGCAACTGGCGGAGGCAGGCTACAATTTCCTCACTGGTGGATGAAGAGCATCCCACATCTTCAGCCAGGACTGCTGCTTGGGTCTGCGCTCTCCTCATAGTAATAATGGATGCTGGAGAAAAAGCTGAACCTCCCTGGAAAAGAAAGACAGTATCAGTCATCACATGCTGTCAAAACACCTGGTCCCCTAGCGCAAGTAAAAAAGATGAGAAGCAAAATCTGCCCAGTTGCAGGATATAAACCACCAGTATTTAAACCATAAGAAGCAAGTTCTAATGATCAAAGCAAACAGGAGACAGGTAGTTTTGGCCATTGCTAGCTCTGCCATGGTTATTTTGGAAGACCTCTGAAAAGTGTGTACATTATGTCTATAACTAAGTCACAAATCTTTCTGAAAACTTTGCTGGAGGGAGAAATGTTCAGACAAGATTCAGGCTAAACCAAGCTGCAGAAGATCAGCCAGAGTCAGAGCACATCAAAATCAGAGCACAGGCTACAGTCCAATCTGTATCCCAGACTCTGTCTCTTTCATACAGCTGTGCCAACATGGAAAATGTCCTCAGCAAGAAAAGATGGTACAACACTGTTGAGTAACCACGATAACTGTTTATTGAAAATGCAGATAAAATAACCTAAATCTGATAAGATCTGACCTAGAACAGAAAGGCTGGAATAGCTTTGACATGGTTCAAATGACTAATTTCCAAATGTTTACATCAGTTTGCTATAATAACTACTAAGATTAGCTTCTGTCTTCTAAAAAAATCCAAACACTAGATGCATGACAAGAAAGACTCCAACTTATTCAACTGACAAACTTAACTTCTTACTGAATTTGCTCAAAGCATAACTACAAATCTGAAAAAGCATAAAACCAGGAGCAAGTTAAAAAGAAACAGAAAGAAAACAGCAAATCCATAATTTGAAATTGTCTCTATTCTTTGAGTTCAAAGAACTCTGTGCAGCCCTGGCCAGCACCCAAGACATTTATTATATTTCAAACAAGCAGATCCATTGAGACTAACAGGATATCATTGCTCACAATTGAAGAAATTGGTTTCAAAAAATAATTAGAAAGAGTTTATTGTTTGGATGTACAGCCAGTCTTTTTAGTTCACTGTATGTAGAATTTCCAGTGCTACGACCTTCCTGAAAGTTTCTCTTTCCTTAAGGAAAGAGATCCCCTTAAGGGATCTGGAAATCAAGCACTGTTATTACCTTAATAACTGAGATGCAGATGGCTGCAGATAAGCAAAGGAAAAGCGAAGACTGTCAATCCTTGGGCACTAGAAGAGCCATCTCTGGTTTTAAGAGGGCAGAAGAACTAATGAATTAAAAATAAACACCACATGGTCTTATTCCTCACTTCCGTCCTCAATTTAGATGAGTACTCAAGTGAGCAATGGGCTTTATCTTCACATGGGATTTGCAGTGGCCTATTTTGTGTTTGTAACGCATGATATTTGGCAGCTGCTGACTAGGTGCACTGACTCAGTTGGTCATGAGAGAGAAAGAAAAATATCCTTAATGAGAGCGTCTCTGTGTGGGGGTGTGTCCCCAGGATGCAGAATGAGAACCTTTGGAAAGGCATGTTCACCAGAACTAGGATGAGTGAAACTAGAAAAGGCATAGCATGGCATGCCAGCTTCCCTCGGAAGAGTAGCTTCCTGGCTTTTCATTCGGAGCAAGGAATTATATGCTTCCTTGGTATAGCAGAGAAATCAAATCTAGGATTGCACAATATTTATCCACTGATCTGGCAAACATATTCTTGAACATCAGATCTGAACAGGCTCAGCATGTTTCATCAAGTATCCAGTAACTCTAAATGGCATTAATTTAAAACAAAACAAAACCATAAAAAATTGAATGGCTTCAGTTTCCCAAATTCTGAAAGTTTCACAAATTTTGAAAGTGGCATTTTCTGTGGAACTTCTGAAGTTGCCTTATTAAAAGGCTAAGTTTGGTACAGAAAGAGAGTACTGAGATCAGATGACATACAGAATCCAAAAATTCACTGGGACCAAGCAAAACATCCCCATGTGTGCTTGATTTTGAACACATCTCCTCCCGGGGATTTTAAAAGCTGTGCAAAGTTCCCCTTTTTCTGAGATCTCTACAAACTGAAAAACTGCCCTTGGGTCAACTACTGACTCAAACAGCAATTGCAAAAGGTTCTGGGTAGAAGTGTCCCACAAGTCCGCTCTGCCGTGGGAGAGCTAAAAGCCTGGACAGGCAAATCCAGTTACAGCACTGGATATATATGGGCTGGCATTAGAAACAGTCCAAGCCTGACAAGTCAAAGAAAAACCCAAAACTTCTGCAAACACATTTGCAAGGTGAGGAGAGTTCTTGTTTGGAGCCTTACTCGAGCTGCGGATATTTACTCTTCTTTGCATGAGTGATCAGAACAGGTTTATGTGCTCCTCTTCATTCTGGTTTTTTTCGTCTATTTTCCATGGTAATGGCCACTTCCTCAGTTTGCTTTTTTTGATAACATCCGCATTCAGGAAGCATGTCTTGTGTTTGGGGTTTGAAAGAGATGTGATATCCGCTACTGTTACTCATGTTTAATTTTTATTGGGACTGGAAGTGGGTGATAGAGGAACTTGGGGCATGATTCAAGCAGTATTTGGAAGCAATACTGTTATGTTCCCTCCCCTGGTGCATCTGAAATATGTTCCAGGCTTTGGAAACAAGGCTCCTCTTACCACAGAACTTCAGCAAGCAAAACTGTACCAGTTCTCTGTTTTTCAAATTCACATCACAATTCAGACTCATTGTTTCCTCATTCTCACCAAAAAAACCTCACGAACAAACAAGTGAGATCAGAAGCTGGAGACTGCCCAGAATTAATTTTCTTCCTTTTTGAGCCTGCAGTTTTCCCATTAAAAAGAAATCTTCCCTAAATGTTGTAGCCACATTAGAGACAGGCTCAGGACACAGTGGATAACATGGCTATTCTCAGCAGTTCCCTCTCTTTCCCTATAAAACCCTAATTTATTTGTGTGATTAGTCCCAGCAACCAGTAATGAAGGAGTTGTGTGCTTTAAAAAATAGAACTATTCAGGCAGAAGCAGAAATAGTGGAGGTACTGTTCATTTCCATTACATGACACCTACATTACCAACAACATGACAGAATCATGAATCAGGAAAGCAAAAACCATGAGGATCAGCTCAAAAATAACAACCACTGTGTTTTTTCAGTCCTCTCTTTCTTAATTTGCCAGGAATACCCCTGTACCTATCAACACAAGAGCTAAAAAATTCACTTGTAAAACAGTTGTGATCTTCAGATAATCCTGCATAGTAGTTTCTAGAAAGCAAACCTGTAAACAATATGAGATATATTCACAATAAAACTGTGAACATTAGCCATCTTGCTGTCACAGGGTATTTTCTATCTCAGCATCATTTAGAAGGGCTTGACAGGGAACTGAAGCCACACGCAGTTCTTGTCTCAGCTGTCCTTACGGACTGACCCGCTGTCATCAAAGGAAGTTCCAATGACATTTTTGACAATGACCCAGACAAAAACATTCAGTATTGAACTGCTGAGAAGACGTGGCTGCAGCTGTGTTGCACAATCTTTAACAGCAATATTACACAGTCCTAAATTCATAAGACTAGTAGGAACACTACAATGTTGGGCAATAGCAGAGATCCCCCCCAGCCCGCGGTGCAGCCCCCGGCGGGGCAGGCTGTGCCCCCAGCCCATGGAGCCCCCGGGGGAGCAGCTCCCCC
>JAVJGI010000040.1:209648-243713 GCA_035590275.1 Ibycter americanus | reverse complement strand
GTCCAGCCTGGGCCAAGCCACCACAGGACTATTATGGTAAGTTGTACATCTGTCTCCCAACATACCTGGAGAAGACAATTGCCACATAAGCTGCAGTGCTGAATGTCTTTTAATTCCTCATTTACTCTGGAAACTCGCATTTGCAGTTTTTCAAAACTGATTCACAACAGATCTAAAGATTAGAAACTTCACTGCAACCAGTCTTGCAATCACTCACTCTGTAAACCCCAAACCTTCTTCCTCTCCTCACATCGTGACCTCTTGTTTTTCCAACCCGATTTGAACTGAAAACCTTGCTTGAGCCATGTTTGTCTCTTCAACACATGCACTCCCTTCAAATGAATGCCATTTCTCTGATGGTTGCAAGGCTGCAGACTCCTTTTGAAGCAGGCTTTCTGTCTGCCCAGCAGCATGCTATAGAAAATACAAACAGCAATAACAGTAACACCACCCAAAAAGTGAGATCAAAAAATATGTAATGAGAACAGTCAAACCAATGAAATGTCCTGATAATTCTATTTTACCAAAAGAGCCAGCTGAACAGCAATATTTTATTTGCTAAAGATAGGCACTCTGCTGGCTCAGATGCATTCAGTTCCCAGCCAGAAGTATTGTCAGACCACCTGGTTTGACCTCCGGGATAGCCAAGGCTCTTCCATATCCTGACTGCTGAGCTCAAGCGCTTCCTATCACTTAAAACATGGCTTGTGTTTGACTAAAGCCTGATCTTGCATGAAACGTTTAAGCTGGGCTCAGAGACACCAAGAAATGGATACTGGATACTGCAGTCTTCTCCTTTGCAGGTTGTGCCTGAAAATAATTGCTTCACTGATGGAAAACTGCACCTTATTTCTGTGTGAGGATGTCTTCAGTTTCAGTTAATGCCAGATTAAATAGTCTGGTTATATCCTGTTTTTTCTCCCTGCAAAAATAAGCAAGCTGCAACTAAGGGACAACTAACTCTCCTTTCCAATTAGTTTATCAGATTATTTTCTAAAAGACTGGGTTTAAAATACTTTCAGAAGTTGTTTTCAGTTTGAAGCCTTTTTTGTTTGTTTTTTTCTTGCAGAGTTGTTTTTCAGTATCCTGCATTGCTTCTCCTTAGACATCTAATTCTGCATAGTGGCAAGTGCTTACAGCACACCGAGGTTGTGGGGCTCTATGTGAAGAAATCAATGCCATTTTTCCAGGCTTTCAAACAAAGTCTGTCTTCAAGAGCCTGGAGGAGTAGAAATCTTTGGGACCAACTCAGGGAGTCTGTGTCACAGCTAAGGAACTATGTGGCAGACACGTGGCAAACACTAGCACACAAAGTATAGCAGGGAATTGGTAGATCAGTTCAGGAATGGAAAGGGAGACTGAGATATAAACATTTTTCCCTCCATAACAATCTACTAGAACTGTGATTTCCAGATAAAATGGGGGAAAGGGGAGAGTCCTCTCTACTCTATAAAAAATAACATTTTGAAGAAGGAAAATTTCCTTTTTTTATATATATGAGACTTGGCAAATCCCCCTCTGCTGTAATCAGAGGCAGTCCTGCAAGTGCAATGTCGATCTCTCAAGTGACTCGCTGAGTGCCTGTGTCAGGTTAGTAACTTGAATAACAGGACATGAATACTTTTAAGATGTCATATAAAGCTCCACTTAATTAATATCAAAACTTTCTTCCATTTAGATGTAAACATTACCTTATCAATCATCTTATTATTTAAAACAAGTTATTAGCTGAATGTACTGAAAGGGTAAACTGGCTCTCACCATGGCACAAGAGTGAATAACCATCAGAAAGAGGCAGAAGTGGCATGGAAATGGAGAATTTTATTTACCTCCCTCCACTGCGAATGCATCTGTTCCTCTACAAGCATGGTAAAAACCATGGCTGAGATTTATTGTTTCCAGTGGAGCATGTTCTACCAAGCAAGTCCAACCTCTTCTTCAGTGTGACCAATCTTTCCTGCTCTGTCTGAGGCCTGCCCCATTCATGAGCATATCTTAGGATGTAATCTTACTTCTTGTAAAGGCATAAAGACCATCAGAGCCAGCCTAAGGTAGATATTGATAAGAAGCATCAGAAAAAGGCAGAGCTCAGCCACTGCCTGTTCCCACACGTGGTGCAGACATCCCCCAACCCGCTATCTTTTAGTAATTCCAGAGACATTGTGCATCTGTTTTGTGAATGCCATTAAGGAACATGCATGACACACCCCTGTGATTTGAAGAAAGCAATAAGGTCCTAAACAAAATATAACTGGTAGGGATAATCATGGAGCATTATGGTAAAAGCAACTCCCCAGAGCACTGGCTGTAACGCTGTCACAGGTCTGTGTTGTAGATTAATTTGCTTATCAAGCTCCCTAATGCTTTCCTGTCCCTTCAAAGTGAGGATTGCTAGTGCAGCCCATCAAAGAGAAAGGATATTCTCCTGAAATTACCATAGCTCCAAATTTTGGCACAGCTTTGGGAATTTGACCAGTGTCTCCTTGTTCCAGTAATGCTTACACAACAGCTCCCACACTTGTCAACTTTTAGTTTTCATCATCAAACAGATGGGCATTACAATGAACTTTACAACTCAGAGCTACTCTGGTGTGAAGTAGGAACTCTGTTTGGGTTTGCTGGGTTTTCTGGTCTTTTTTTTCTTTTTTTCTTTTTTTTGGTTGGTTTGGTTTGGGTTTTGGGTTTTTTTTGTTTTTTAATTTTACTATACAAAATTAGGTATATCAGCTTTTTGGATCACATCTTGATTATAAAAGCAAAGGGCAAATTTATTAAAATAAATCCCTTTGACTTCTACATTTATACCTGCAGCACTATATTCCTGAGTGACTTTAGTCAGTTTATTTAACAGCCTAGTGTCTTGGTTTCCCTGTCTTAGACACTGAAATGAGAGAGGTCCTGAGGCTCCTGCTTCTGCACTTTGTACAACTGATGTGAAAATGTGCTTCATACACAGGCGTTCACTCCATATTCTGTCATTGCTGATATTGGGCTTCAGTTATTTGCACACAGAGGTATTTTGGGGCACAGAGCAAAGAATAAAGCAAGCCTTGCGTTCCCATTCAGGCTCAATAAGAGTGGAGAACAAAGTTTTGTGCCTTTTCCTGTCTGTCTGAAAAAAAACTAGCAAAACTACATAAGACAAAACAGTTGGGGACTGAACATTACTGGATAAATAGATTTGGAAAGAAAAAAAAAAAGAGAGAAAGAGAAACCCTTTTTGTGTAAGTAATGTAAACCAGGTTATTATGCTCATTTTTTTACATCTGCTGAAACCAGCCCTGATACAACATATTGAAAACCTCCCTGTTTTTGTCAGTCCTTAGATAAAAAGTGTCTTGAGTAGTGACTTGCAACAGGAACCTCATCTGTTGCAAACACTTCAAGCCTTCCTTCTTTCTCAGAGAGGAAGTATGTGGCCTGTTTGGCAAATGCTGCTCTACATGACAGCGTGAACTTCACAACACACTCATTCGACCGGCAGCTCCTCGACTTGATCAGCTAAACCTTGCTGGCAGCAGGAGAGCAGTATTATGACTACGGCTTTTTTGAGAAATACTGCAACCTGGAATATCATGCCTAGCATTTAAAGGTAATCATTGCTCTGATACATTTTATTGTCTGCATACAGGACCAAATGTTTCCATTTTATTTATATAAAAGAGAGTTCTATTTCATTAACAATGACAGTATTCAGAATATGGATTTCAAGTACCACCAAAGATAGGAATAGAAAAGCCTGCCTTGAACCTTTTCATAAGGAGTAGTACTAAAGATAGAATGGACAAGAAGTATTTCTGCTGAAAGCTCACAGTAAGAGAGATGCATAGGCACCTTATGCTGAAACAAACTGCACTGCATTTCACTGTAACCCAAAATACGAGCTCACAGATTAGTGGGATTTTTATTCAACATGTTAGAAGTTTGCATAATGGGGTATTTCTGTGTTGTTTCATAGTTGCATGTTTCTGTGAATTACCTTGATTACAGCATTATGTTATTCCTTCTAAGCTTGAAGGTACAAGTGCCTCAAAGTTGAAAGGATGCTCATTTTGATAAATGACAAAATAAGAGAAATTCACCAAAAATATGCAGCTTCTGAAATCTAAGCTGCTTTTTCCCCCACATGAATAATAACAGGACACTGGTGCTTTCATTTTCAAGTTAAGTGGGATTCAGGCATTACCTGTGAACCAATTTAGAATTAAATTCTAAAACCTTGGTAGTATAGATGTAAATATCAGGTAACAAAAATAGAATATAGCATCTCAGGAATGATGGTTGTCCTAATTATACTAGTCTGCAGCATTCCTTACAGAGGGGCTTTACTTGCCTTTTTCTTTCTCTTAGTATTGTAGTTTCTTTATATTTATTAATTCTCAGTAATTTTAAATTGAGAAAGTTCTTACAAAGTGACGGACTTTCCTATGTGCCGTGCTATTTAACTGCTCCAAAAACGTGTTTTCTCAGAGAACAGATTCTGCGAGAGGAAATTATTGGTACATGTGCTGCATGCAGGAATGGAAGGCATAAATTGTACCACAGGTTTTTGGGACCCACGATGTAGGTCAGTGAGATTCCAGTCTTGACAGGTGAAGAGTTCATATCTGCCGAGACATCTGCCACTGATAAATAGGACATGAAGCAGGACTGGGGCTGTAGATGTTTCCTCACCTTCTTTTCAGGAACAAAAAGAAAGCTGTAAAGATCACTGAACCCCACTAGCTCTGTGTTTGCAAACAGCTATGGCTGCAGTGACTGACTTTCCTTAAACAGCATGTGCACAAGTGGAAAGGGGAGGGGAGGAAGGGCCAAAGCTTGGAAGACTGCAAATGTGATCTTAATAGTTAAAATCAAAGTTCCACACAAGCCTGAGGAGGTGGCCTGTGAGCAGGGAAAGCTGCAGGTAGAGTTTGGTTTGCAGCCCAGCAGCACAGCAGTCCCTCCGATCTGAACCGCAGAGGCACTCCTCCATGCAGGGCTTTGGGTTGATAAGACACGGTCAGCTTAGAGTTTATCACCTGTCCTTAATTCTTTCCAAATCACCCTCAGTGACTGACTTTCTTTGGATCTGGCATAATTATTTGCTTCTACGACAGAGGAATGTCGCCTCTACTCATATCCCAAACTGTCACCAAGTTTAAGTGAGATGCAGTGCCTGGAGCAGATTCACCATTTCAAAAGAATATAATCTGTAAAATTGTTACTGTTCTGCTATTGACTTAAATGATAAAAAATCAGCTCAGCCACAAGATGCTTTACAGTTTCCTGTAAGTCCATTTTTTACAGAGTATCTAAAAATTTCAGAAAACTGCCATACAATTTGTCATGTAGTGACACAATGGATTTGCACTGTGCTGCCAATAATTGACACAAGCATGAGCTACTTAAGCCATTAAGTTCTAACATGCACCTCAGAGTCATATGCACTGTTTCAGAAATGCTTATCTAAAAACAGTGAGACACCATTGCCAGCAAGCAAGTAGAAACAATGTTTTGCCTTCCTCTCGTGCCATTTCAGAGAAAACTTCCAATTTCTTCCATTTCCATCCCATTTTCAAATGTCTGAGTTGAGCCATACTTCAGGGCATTCACTCCACCACCTTTGACTGGACTATAGGCACCTTTACTCTGCCCAAATGCATAATGACAAGTGGCCCTAGTGGTAAAACCTAGTTTGCTATCTGCCATTTTCCTTTTAATCACTTTGGATAACTGAATCAACAGCAGTGGTCACAGCTTTCCATTTGCTTATTTTTATTGAACACTTCTGCAATGAGTCTAGAGAACATCTTGAACTCTCTGTCCCTTTCCAGACTTTATACTGCCACCAATGGTAATTACTGACAGTAAACCAGCATGGAAAATGTAACGAGACACAGCAAACTGTCACACTAATGACATCAAAGTCCAAAATGTCATTGCTCTTCACTGTTACTGTAAATACTTTATAACATTTGTATTTTCCATAAATCAGATTCTGCCGCATCTAAAGTAGCAGCCCTGAGCTGGACGCTCTGTCCTGTTGACTTTAAGGGTCCTTTGAGAAGAGCGATGATTGGTGTGGCAGAAGTGAGCCAGGCCAGTTTTGGATGTGCTCTGCAAAAATACGAAGTAGGCACATGCCTGTTGGCCGGTACTTAATCTGTCTGGACTAGCAGTAGGTGGTTTGATTACAAACTACATATAAGCAAACCTTCAAAAACACTGCAAGTATTTTTAAAGCAACGTTCAGAGTTTAGACCCTTAAATACCATCTAGGAAAATGAAGGTGCCTTGCTCAAATGTGCCATGCTTTCAGAAAGTTTGTAAGTAAGTGTGAGGTAAGGTTTTCAGAAGTCTTTCCATCATGTACAAATGCTACGTATCACTTTCCAAAGTGACTCAGGCACACCTGAAAATTGTATCCGCTGTATCTTAAAAGTAGGCAAAAAGCCCTTGAGTGCACTCTGTCACAAGTCTGATCGCTAGTAGGATGACTTGCTTTCCTGGCCCTCAAATACCAAGACCCAGAATAAAGGGGTAAACAGAGGTAGGACTCTTATTTTTATTTTTCCAGACTTCTGTGACACAAAATTCAAGTACTATTATCATTTAAATAATGATTGCATGGGTTAAAATTGTAGACAGGCATAAGGTATTTATGCTGTCATGCTTGGCACCTATCTGGAATTGCACAAAATCTTTGGTAACTGCAGCTTACTTGCTATGCACTTAGCCAGATTTGAACTGGCCTTTTCAAGTACTGCAAAAATGCATATACTACAGCACAGACCTCAGCGGCGGTTCTCTGTCCAGGTATTTATCCCACTTCTCTGGCTGACTTTTTTAGCCCTGTTGAGTTCTACTGCCATGCCCAGGAAATTTTGCTGGCTGATTTGAAGACGAGCCAGGAACATCTATAATATCTGCAGCCAAAGTACTGGCTGCATTATTCCTATGTGTATGCCTGTTATTCTTGATGGGATACAACTGAGAAAAATGTTGAAGAAATTAAAATCAGATCATGCAAAAAAATATCCATAGTTATTTCAGGAGATTATAATATTGCAAATAGACAGTGCCTGCCAAAATAAATTCTGATTGCAGTTTTAGAAACTTGGGTGTACTTAAACGGAGAATGTTTATTTGTTTTCTATCAGAAGACACCCTTTTATTCAAACATGAATACCCAAATAGTTTATTTAAATTTAAGGCGACTCCATTATTCATCTTCTAGACTTCTTATATCAGGCAATGAAAAAGTTTTTTGTTCTTGTGAAAGCAGATTTCAGACACTTGTCAGAAAGCCACTGGCACAGCTGCATCCTACAGATGTGCCACAAGCTAGTTCCTGAGTGCAGACAAGTGAACGAGTAATGGAGTAATGTGCCATTTGGCTGGTGAAAGAGACTTCTAGCAAAAAGTCTTTGGGAACAAGCACTAAGAAGCTTGAAAATCAGATGAGGTAGAATCAAACTGTGCATTACCACCTGTTTTAGCACTGATCTACTTGCATTTGATAAGACAAATTCTTTTCCTTTTAAATCGTATTTTTATTCTGTAGGGTGTCATCCTAAACTCACTGGAAGACATCAGAAAATTATGGTATTAAGCAATATACTCAATTCTGCCAATCTTATTCCAAAAGACAATTAGTAATAAAGTCTCGCTGATTTCAGCAAGTGCAGCAAGTGTTTCTCAAGTTAGACACCTATCCAGCCAGCACCGTCAGGTTCCAGCCTGTTGTAAGTAAAAAGCAGCATACCAAAGGCAGCAATTATCTTTGAAATATGCAAGCTAGAAAAGACTGAAAGATGTAGAATACCCACACAATGCTGCTAAAGCTCCTGATATCATTTTCACAGGGCAACTGGCAGAAATATATTTTAAAAAAATAATTACCTATCAGCTAGTGGTATTGCATTATTTTGCTTTAATGTACAATTTCAAACAGATACAGCTTATTGTCTTCTGCCTTTGAAAACATACCATAGCATGAGACACCTTCCACATCCAAAGAGGAAAACTCTCTGTCCTCTTTCAGGGATAATTAGCATGGATGCAGTAAAGTCATGAGAGAAACTGTCCCTCTTGCAATATTTAGTCCTAAGATTGTCTGATACTGTTTCTTGTACATCCACCAAGACTTTTTAAGACAAGTATCTGAAGAATTTGCACCACTGGCTTTATGCAGGAGGAGGGTTTGAGGCATTTTGAGGCAAGGTGTTACTTCAAAAAAAAAAAAAAAGATGAAAAAAAGAAAGAAAAAAAGAGGAAAAATAACATTGCCCACATTTGCTGAGAGCACAACTGCATCAGAAAAAAACCACCAAACAACGTTCTTACTGTTCCATAATAAAGCGACATAATATACACCCAGTACTGAAAACCAGATACATCAATCTAATCAATTTCTTTGTAGCTTCAGAACTCCAAATGCTGAAAAGAACATTTTGTCTATGAAATGACTGTACGGGCATGGCTTTGCTGTGACTTCCTATTGTGCTGAGGTACTGGTAATGGAAACTTTTACTACATTGCGTTCTTCTGAGCAACTTCCCTAGTTGTGGTTTTCTGCTATTCCCCTGATAAAAGCACCAAAGTGGTGAGAGTTTAGCAAGTATGTAAAACTCTCACATGAATTTGACACAAGAGTTCTCAAAAGAAAAACTGTATAAAATCGGAGACACCCAAACTAGGTCATTTCTCATCTGTCAGCACAGCAGGTGTTATTCTGATGTTTAATTTCAATGTCTCCTTTGATTTAGTTCTGAAGAGCTTTGACGGAATTAGAAGCGCAATGGGAAATACTGTGAAAACACCAAGAGCCTCTGTAGAAACAAATGTGCCGAGCCAAACGGGTAAGCATTCATTTAATTTCTTTCAAGAGAAAAAGATGTTCAAAATATATGGTACATTCATCCATGTGTCTTCCTTCATCCGCCTGACGTAGTAAAAGCAGGCTAAGTGCAAGACTGTTGTGGGTGAAGGAGGGCATCCACTAGACAGTGCTTATTTTTAGGTACATTCTAGCTCATTTTCCAAGAAGTACTTTAATTAAAATCCCCAAATGTTAAGACTATTATTTGCTCATGCTCCTTGAAAGACATTTCTTCCAATTCAGAAAGCACTGAAACACTACCTCAGAAACCAGAAATATTGTATTTTGACATACTTGCTTGTGATACTTTATACAAATTTGTTCTTGAAATTTGGTTTTGCTTCATTTAAGGTTAATGATGTTATGTTATTTAACCTTACTGATGTGATGCTTGCACTGCACCTGAAGCCTGGTGTTAGACAGTTGCATTGAAAGTGGCACACAGCCACCTTGTCACCAGGTTTATCAATAAAGTTTACACAGAAATACACATTTCACAGGCCAAGCTGCCAAAGAGGGATCCAACACATCTGCCCTGTGCATCCAGATGTGGAAAAAAATCAGGTTGCAAAGCCCCTGGTAGGCTAGTAGAGGTCATGCATCTGAGGGGGAAAGCAAGAGGGATTCAGTGATATGCTAATCCCAAACTGCAAGTGAATAGGTGGAAAGTCCGTACAGCCTCAGCTTTCATGCCGCATGATGACAGACAGCTGGTACAAGAGCTGCAATAAATTACTCCCCAAAGGTGAGGAAGAGAAAACAGTTTTGGTTGGTTTTGTTTTGGGGTTTGGGTTTTTTTTGTTTTTTTGGTTTGTTTGTGGTTTTTGGTTTTTTTTTAAGGAAGGCATTAATCAAACTTTTGGGTTTTTTCATGAAAGATGGCCCAGTTGGGCTGCTCATTATTACAAGGATAGAGAATCAGCCTGGTTTCACTAGCTTTGGAAGAAAATCCAGCCCTGCTTTTGCCATGGTCAAGAACTAGCTGACACAGGCAGCCATGTAGCCCTAGTTCCCAATAAAGCAGAGACCAAATACTGTTAATGGCTACTCAGGGGCCCATAACGTGAAGTGACAATTTTTTTTCTGGTGAAGAAGAGTGACTTATGTTGATACTCCCATCAACTGCTGTCACAAATTCCATAACCATCAAAACAGAGAGATGCACACACTCAGAGAAGGACCTTGCTGATGAGTAGGGGAGTGAGGGGTTGCGGCCATGGCTGTGACTAAGTTTGTATTGTTCCTGTGCATGCTAAAAGTCAGGATTTAGCAGGGCTAAAGCCAACTGCATCCCTTCCAGTGACATAAACAGAACATACCCCTAAAAGATAACTCAGCAAACATTGATAGCACAGCAATTGCAAGGGGAAATTACCCATTTAGGAATTCAAGGCTCGATCTATTTGCACCCTCCTACACTTCTAGCACACTGCACTACGTGTCCTACACTAGCGCTACACCTCTGCTGCTGCCTGGGGAGGGAACAAGTCTCCCATAGCCACAGTGGCATCTGCCAAGGCCCTAAGGATATCTCAGAGTCGTATAGCTGAAATCACACCAGGTACCTATGTTTAAGCACCCAAAGACAACTTTTTGGCCATAAAAATGTTCAGAGTGATGGAACACCTCTCCTATGAGGAATGGCTGAGAGAGTTGCAGTTGTTCAGTCTGGAGAAGAGAAGGCTCTGGAGAGACCTTATTGCAGCCTTTTGGTACTTAATGGGGGCTTATAAGAAAGATGGGGACAAACTTTTTGGTACGGTCTGTAGCAATAGGACAAGGAGTAATGACTTTAAACTAAAAGAGGGTAGATTTACACTAGCTATAAAGAAGAAATTTTTTATGCTGAGGTTGGTGAAACACTGGAACCGGTTGCCCAGAGAGGTGGTAGATGCCCCATCCCTGGAAATGTTCAAGGTCAGGTTGGATGGGGCTCTGAGCAACCTGATCTAACTGAAGATTTAAGTGAGGTGGAAGATCTAATCCACGGACTTACAATAGTCCAAACAGTTATTAGGAAAAGCAGGTTTTACACTGGCTCATTTCAGTGAGACTGAATAAAGGACTGAAACAGAAGGAAAAGAAAGGAAGGAAGGAATATCTAACAAGGGGGAAGAAAACACCTAACTGGAGTCTGCAGGCTTGATCTGCAGTGTGAACAAGTTCATCACACCCCTGTAAGCCCCTTGTTCTGCCTGAGAACTTCACTGAAAGCAAAACTTTGTGCTTTCCTCACCTTCAGTGCATCAGTCTTGGTCCTGAGAAAAGGAACAGTACACGAGCTGCATTTCCCAAGGAGACATTTGGACTCCAAATATGACTGCACTCCATCTGAAAGCACACTGTACGGGCATCCCTGGCATAACCTAGTTGCTGAAACACAGTAGCTACAGCAGCTACAGGGCATCAGGGGTTGTGAGCCCACCCCCTCCTCTTTCATCCCTTGAGGCCCTGAATCAAGGGTTAATCCTTACTGAGCTGCACCTGCATAACTCTCAGTTCCCAAGCTGGCTGGTTTAGATCTAATTTGGGTACACCAGTGTGACTCCGCAGCCACACCTTACGGCTACCGCACAGACAGCCTCCCAGACACACATGAGTGCCCCCTTTTACCCTCTCTGGTATATACCATGCCATAAATCATAGTCTTTCTGCTGGACAGCAAAGCTGGGATGATGCAGGGAGCTCAGCTCTGAGCAGCTCATTTCCACTCCAGACAGGGACCACAGTGGTGCACAGCACAGTGTTTTTTGAAGGTGATGAGCTGGATCTGGATGCTCTAGCTATGCGCTCCCTTCTCTCTAATAGTGCTTTGTAGTCCGTTCCCAATGAATAATTTGAAGTGTGCAATATTCAGTCTCGCAGTTTGCAAGATATCCAGGGATGAAGACATCTAAAACTAGCATGTATTTCATATTCATTTCCTACTGCTACCCACCCCCCCCCTCCACCCCCCTCCCTGAATTAACACCTGAATCAGTGGAAATGACTGCTTCAATTTTTCCACTCTCAGATGTAACCTACACTTGCACTGTGGAGGACAGGTTGTGTTAGAAAAACTCAGGCGAATCCTTTTTCTTTTTAAGAGTGTGGGGAGCTCACCAGATCAAGTCTGTTAGATCATTATGAAATTTGGGTGTGAAGAAATGACGTAATTTCTTTAGTCCCTGTTCCGAGGCTTTTGTGTTTGAAAGGAGCTAGTATGGGTTCTGTTAAATGTTGGAGAGTGTGGTAGGGTATTTTACATGACCAAAAAACCCAGTGAGGTTTGATTTAAATACCATGTAAAATGAGGTCTCGTTTGTGGAGTAGGAGGGTCAAAAGCTTTTGGCAAGTACAAAACCCCTTTACTTTCACTCTAATATAAGTACATGTAGTTTAAGAAGTAAGGTTTGCATGGTGTGGCAGCCAACACTATGATTAATTCCTTCCTTTTCAGATCTACAAATTAACATGCAAAATTGAAACAAAAACGAACGTAAAGATGAAAGTGTAAGTAAAGTAACACAGATCTTGCTAGAGTAGAGAAAAAGGCATGTACCCCACAGTGCATAACAAAATGCAAACCACCAGTATGCAATGAAGGAGAAGCAGAAAAGCACTTGTCTTCCACCCTTTCAGTATGGAAACAAAATATTTATAAGTAAACAGCATAAGTTTAAAAAAAAACATTGCCAAAGGCATTGTGATTAAGCTTAAGAAAAATTACATTCTGTGTAGAACTGCTGTCTAACAAGCTGTAATAAGAAATTAGGTGACAGTACTTTATCCTCTTTCTGCAGTTCTTATAATGTACCTTCTGACATACATGTCTTATAGTCCTGGGAAAAGATTTTGCTTTGTTGAAAAAGACTCAGCACTACTACTTAGGTCTTGTTAGCCTCAGGTACTAAGCAGTTTCAAAGACAAGAGAAGGTGTCTCTTGATTTTTTGGCACAGAAGAGGGAAGCAATCAAAGATGTGCTTAGCACAGAATTTCTTCAATATAGTTCAACTAATTGTATAATAAGTTACAGTAGACTAATCATGGCAGTTGGCTGATTAATACAAAGGCACTGGACTAGTCCTGCTTAATTCAGTGACCCTAAACAACCAAGAAAACCATGGCAATACTAATACCAAACACACTGCCAAACTAATCAATGTCTGTTCCAGACTCTACACATCTATGCATCCATAAGGATGCTCACTAACTGTATCGTGGGGCTACTACAATGGGCAAAAGCTAGCAAGACTAAAACTTTTTAAAGTCAGTGTGAATATTAAGGTAAAATGACCCACCACTTTGCATAACAGAAGTCCCTACAACATAACAATAAACAGCTACTCAAAATCAACTGAGAACACAATGCTTTTTAATTCCCTTAAATCACGGATGTGGAATATTTTCCTTAACACTATATTCTCGTTATCACTGCTGTAAGGATAGCAAGTGTAAAACCTCTCCTCTTGAAAATATTTCTTTTCTGCAGACTCACATGTTTCCTTTGACCTTTCATCGTTATCACTGTGAGTTATTTGTAAGACCCTGGGACACAAAGTCTGAAAACACAGGGACAGTTTCAGCATTCACTCAGGTTGCTGTTTCTAGGTTTCCCTAAAAAAAAGTCTTCCTTACAGACAAGTTGATGAGAGATCTATATTAAATGAGAAAACCTAACAAGATACAGAAGTGTGTCTATCTCTCCGGGTAATTTCTTTCCTCCCCTGAATCCATTCCCAGTTTGCACATGTTGAGCTACACAGTGGGCAAGTATGGAGATCAAACCACCTCTGCAAATGTACTGCTAGGTGGTCTTACTAAGGAACAGGGCGCCAATCCTGCTGGAGGCAGAGGGAAAGCATTGTCATCCCATGTGCCAGTGGAGGGTACTGCGATGTGCAGAATGAAGGGACACACCTCCAGGAGAAACAAAGGCAGCATATTGCACGATCCCTCTTGCCAGAACTTCTGCCAAAGACCTCAAAACACCCAGCATGACACATTTCTGAATGTCCCACCTGTCAGCATTTACTGGGCCCCACAGATTCCTGCTGGATGAGGAGCTCTTGAATGTTTGATAGTCCCAGCCTTGTGCAAAGTGCCTCCTCCATCCTTCAGAAACCCAGGAGACTCCACATATGTCCTACACAGTGCCCAGAGTCATCCCAATTTATATTGAAGATATTCTTATCTCTTTACTGACCTCAGTTCTGCAAATTATAGTTGTATAATAATTTAATTATAAACACCCATGTTACCTCCCTTCAATTAAAGATAAGGGGATCATGTGCTACCTCTAGTACAGTTTCCACACAAAGGGGGAGAATAAAGTGCTCTGGCTGTTCATCAAGCTAATTTTAAAAAGTGACGGGAAACGGGCAATAATGGCCACATTTTCATTGCCCTTGAACTAAACTGATTTCATACCTTTGAAAAGTTGTGCTGGTGGTAAATGATGGGACAATTCAACATGCATCTTTCTTTCCTTAAATGTAATGCATCAGCTTGGCTCAAAATGGTAGCTGGAGGCATTTAGAGACAGTGCCATTAATCAAACTGGGTTACATCCTAATACTGTAAATACTAATTTTTCTAGTTTCAAACTGAATATGTCCTTTAAATATGGTAATTACTAGAAAAAGTGGTCTATATTTAGTTGCTTACAATTGACCAAATGACTGTTTTTTCATTTCTAATATCTTCACATTCTTCTTAAAGTTATAGGCTCATCTTTTGCTCTTTATGTTTCCCAAGTGACATTTCGTAGTGAGATTTTTTTTCACATTTGACCTACTATGTAAAATATAACATACATAAAGAAAAATCAGTTTCTGCTTCAGAACCCTATCTTGGTTTTAAGTGACATTTTCTTTCTTCTTTAACAGGTCAGGAGAGTGATTTCCTTGCTGTCCTCTATGACTATCCTTCAGCAGACATAAGCCAACCTATATTTCACATAGGGGAAAAACTACGTGTGCTATCAGAGTAAGTTGATCCACTTTTTGAAGTTAGGTTTTGTTACAATTGATGCAAAACTCTGTTTTATGCACTTGGCCCAAACTGGATGCAGTTCAGCAAAATGAACTGAGTTCAGAATTTGCAAGGAAGGATGCTTAACCATGGTGTAAATTTCCCTATACTTTCAGGATATGGGATTTCAGATTGTTCTTTGATACTTGCATTCCCCTGACATGGTTTCTTAAGCTGGATTCAGACTCTAACTTAAAGTAGGACTTAAACCAGAATTCTGCTCTGAAAAATTATTTTAGAAAGTATCCCCCTGCCATGTTACTGGAAAACAGAGCAAGAGCAAAAATATTTTGAATCACATATAAAAGGAAAATTATTCTGAATTTCTCTGTATCAAGTGTGTCTCTCATTTTCTCTCTCACCCTTTTTATCTAACTCCTTTATGATTAGGTCTTAGAATTTCACCTTGGATTTAAGGCAACTGTAACAAAAATAAAATTAAAACCAGCTTTTTTTCCCCCTTAATTTTTTAAAACCGATTCTGCATTTTGGTAGTGGGGAAAAAACCAAAAGGGTCAAAGATTTCCCAGCCAGTTCCACTCATAAATTTATGAGTCCCAGAAGGAAGGAGCAGCTTTAAGAGCACTATTTCAGACTCACCTTAAGCATAGTGCAAATATCGTCACACACAGGAGTGAGCACACTTCTTGAAAAATGGAAGCCAGCAGCCCCAATATTCTTTTATGCACAACTTGTATCGGCACACAGTGATCTCCTAGAAGTCATTCAGCCCCACAGCCACTGTTTGCACTGCTTAGAAAAGAAAGATATCATTTTTGCAGCTGGTAGAGCAGATGCATTCAAGGGGAGACCAGAAACACCAGATAGCAGAGAAATCCTCTGAGGATTTCTAAATTCATTTAAAAAAATCTCCATATCTGACTGAGGAAGTCAGAACGTCAAATTGCTGGAGGACAGAAGTACTCAAGAGAAGTATCACAGACTGATGAATTCTTGGACTCTTCTCCAGGCCACCATGACCTACAATGGCCTTTGTCAGCAGCAAGGTACAAGGCTATGCGGACCTTTGGTCTGTCCCAGAATGGCTGCAGTTATGTTCTGCTGACAAAGTGCTTTCCCTGCCACCCTGAACCTAGAAGTCACAAGGCTCAGACAATACCACTACATGGGTATTTATTTTCTGCTGATGGGGAGCTTCCCTAAACCAGGGGAGTTCTTCTCTGGTAACTTCTAGCTCATTAAACCTTGTTGCATTTTGCATAACATACACGACATGGTACAACAATTGCTTTAGCTTGGCAATTCCAGCTTAAGGCCTCACTCCCAGCTTTGATCAGCTATGAGCCCTCACAACACCATGTAACTACGTATGCCCATATCAATGGAATCATATGTATCATACCATATGCATACATGTGCTGCACAGTATGATCTACTGGACGAACACCGTCTAAAAGAACTAGGCTTCTGTAGCAGCAGTTTTTATCGTGTTTGTCTGTTGTGCAGTGATCAAGAGCTTCTCCTAATAGCAAATAAGAGCCAAAGCAAGGCTTGATGGGAACTTTCCTGTTCCTGTTTTGAATCAGCTTGTTCACGGAAGCAAAGAGATTCCAATGCTCTATGCAAAGCATAGTCTCCTAGTGAAGGACCTCTTCTTCCCTACTGGGATATATGCTGAAGTTAATAGGAACTGCTTGCCTGCAGAGTTGCTGCACATAAGCTGCAGGCATGATCTTTTTCTCAAGTCGTTTAAAGGAAAAAATGCAGTGGAAAAGAGCAGTGAGGCAGGCATGACCAGAGCATGAGTGATCACCACAGAGAAGCCAGCATGAGCAGGCAGCAACACTGCTTTTGTAACAGAAGCTTTTCAGCCTTCTACCAAAGCAAATATGTGTGGCGGCAATGAGCCCCATCAGTCCTGCTGGGAACAAGATATATGGAACTCCCATAGAAAATACAACCCCTCACAGATATTTGTGACTGCTCTGGGTTGGCAGGATTAGGTAAGCTCCACTGGCACGGTTTCTCACCCTCCACACTTGACAGGCACCTTTCATTACCAGATGAACAACTGCATTTAGCTGGCAGTAGTCATACTAGATGTCCTCCAATGATATCCCCAATCTACATAATTTCTGTGGCTCATGCCCCAGGAGAAATGTGCTGCTTTGGGACTTTTAATTATCATAGGGATTTTTCAGGGTTAGTAATATTACAATTAGGAGCGAGGGAGATGCTGAGTCTCTCAGGTTTTGTTTTGTTATTGCAGTTCTTGGTTCTGTCTGGGAGAGTTGTGGGGAAAAAAAACAAAGTAACCTAAACTGCTTATATATAATTTCATGTCAGCTAGAAACCCACAAACAAAACTTGTAGGGCCCTGAAATTTCCAGCTCTGAACAGTAGACACTTCCCTTTTCCTCTCAGCATATACATTCTGGATCACAGTCCCAGCAGCTATAACTCACAAGGTTTAAAATAAGTGTTTTCAAATCAGCTGTTTTGACATACACTGACACTCTGGTCTGTAGTCCAGGCAGTATTTGGGAGCATTTATATGAATGTCCACAAACACAACATTCAAACACAAGACACACTATTAGCTGGATTCAAACTGCTAAAGTAAGAGGTGGCAAGAACCCATCAGCCATCAACGTCCTTGCAGTAATCACAAAAGCTACGCAGCATCTCTGTGAAAACTCGTTTCTCTGCATTTCCTCAGGAATTCAAAAGCCAAAGCCAGCATTCAGTATCACAGCAAGAACCTAAGATAAATCAGTGAAAAAAACGTATGTCTAGTCATCTAGTTTCAGCTATGAGGTCTTTTTTATTGGAGTCTAGTCAGCAACTCATTGAAGGAAAGGAAAACAGCAAACCATGAACATGTTCTGTTAGACTGAAAACCTGTTTCCCAGGCAGACAGGGCCCATTTGCTGAGTATCTCTACCCTGATGTTACAGGAGTAACTACAGGGCTGTTTAGACAGAGCAAACTCAGCCATAAGCTAAATATCTTGGATACCAGTACAAGTCTAGCTGCGGGAAGGCAGAGCACAGCATGGTTTAACCACTGAGTATTTAGCCTTCTTCTTTTAACTACAGAAAAAATATTTTATTACTTACGTAATTTAAATGGAACAAATGCAACTTATTTCTGTGTCCAGATTTGATCCTGATGTAAGTTTAGGAATGGAACTACTCTAAATGTAACAAACTTGGGTCCCTTTCTGAATACATAGATTCAGAAACACAGACAAAAGGTTACAGGCTAATCTCTGTCTTAACTAATTTCTAAAATAAGGACAAGATCCGAAAGTGCATCTGAAAATATCCCTTCTCTTGCTTTCACACAGTGAAGGAGGCTGGTGGAGAGTCCATTCCCTTACAACAGGTCGAGAAAACTATATTCCAGGAAAATATGTAGCAAAGGTTTACCACGGGTAAGTAAATGCATTTCCTATAGCCTTTTAACACTATATTTCTACATACACTGCCCTGATTAGTTATTCAGTGTCATAATCAAAACAATGGCAATGGTGACTAGACAGACAGAAATTTTATTTATTGATAGTCTAAAATAGTTCCTTTTGAATCTGAGAACATCAAATCCACATTAAGTTTACATTATACGAAAAGGAAGATCCTTAGTTTTAAGTGCTGGTAAGGGTCAAAAAAACCTAAAATGTCATATACGATATTTAAAAGACTTCTGTTGCATGGACTGATCTCTAATTTTAAAACATTGATTAAGAGACCTTATTTAGAAAGAATTTTTAATATTTACAAAAAGTAAAATTTAAGCTGGAGTTGCCCTTGAAAAACAGACCAAAAAGAACAAATAGAAAGACTAATAAATTATTCAAGAGTGTAAACTCTGACACTGGAAGAACTAAGAAAGGTTCAGAGGTTTCATGTTGCCCTAGAGACCAGTCAGGAAAAAAAAACATTAAAACACACACTTAAAACCTTGCTGGCAGAAGTCTTAACACCTGTTTAATTTTAGGCATATGAACTGTGAACTTCACTGCAATTTATGCAAGTGTGTAAATCTGAATATGCTTTTATACCCTTCTGAAATAGAGATGTTTTCCCAAAGATGGGGTACAGACATGATAATGGAAGCCACTGTCTGAAGCTTCCCCCAAACCATTTTGCTGATAGCAGCCTCGATCAAACACACAAGAACAGCATTAAAACAAAATGGCAATAACTCCTACACCAGCCAAGCAAACTTAGTTGCATGGTTAGACACTACCTGTGGCAAAATACAGCAGTGCACCAAGCTATGGTGAAAATCAGTAAGACTAATTCTACTTTCCCTTATCCACAAAGCCAATTAACTTGTATGGCTAGACGGTTCCCTAGCATAAACAGAATAATTGTATTTTATTTTGGGTTTATTTACAACACAATAAAATACAGTTTAGGGTTAACAAAAGTGGTTTAAATTAAAAAGAGGGATTTAACTAGTGCCACAAGTATGTCATCATTATACCACATGGGTATGTCCCCAACAATTTAGATCAGGGTGGCTCAGAAAGTTTTGTTATTCCTAATAAATGCAAAGCTTATTCACCTTTCTCTTAGTATCACAAAAGTTAATGGAACTCAAAGAGAGCAAGATTTTCTCCATAAACTGTGGAAATATGCCCGGACATAGTTGAGAGAGTAGCTACAGAAAGCCACAGTGTTATTTTTGCAGTCACTTTTCCTGGCTAATACTGCACTTTCATGGCCACATGCTGCTCTGTGTTTCACTGGTGTCTGAATTTCAGAATATGTTTTTTCCTGCCCCACAGCTGGTTATTTGAAGGGCTGGGAAGAGAAAAAGCAGAGGAACTTCTGCAGCTACCCAACACCAAGGTTGGCTCCTTCATGATCAGAGAGAGTGAAACTAGGAAAGGTGAGAAAACATGATTTTTCCCCTCTTGATCTCAGGCATTAACAGTTTTACAGCTCTTTAATTCACTCCCTGTCCTGCTTCATATGGATCAGTCTGAAACCAGAAAATGTATATAATGGGAAGGCAAAGGCACCCCGTGAAGCATACCGGTCTTCACCAGTCACCTACATTACGAGCAGTGTTGGGTTAGTGATGGCCATGGAAAGTTCCACAGGCATCAGCACAAACAAGACACAGTTTAAACGCTATTATTTACTTTGGTTGCATGCAAAGATTATTAGGCAGTGGGACTTTGCAAACAGAGGAAAAGTCACCACTTTGCCTTGGTCCACAAAAGATTGCCTGAAGAAGCTATGAAATAAACATCAAGCAGTGGGGGTGGCTGATAAGTGTATTTCCTATATACATAGGTAGCTCTTTTATTTACTTTTTAAAAATGACATGCTTTCAATTTTATTTTCTTTCATAGCAATTCTGTTGCTACATGGGAATTGTACTGTACACATTTTATACTTCCATTCTCTTCAATGGGAATACATTTCCTATTGTGCAATGTGATATCTTCCCTTTTTCTGAAGCACCAGAACACATCCTAATAACATGATACCACAGTTAGAAGGGAATAAAAAATCATCTGCTCTGACCTCTTGCATACCACAGGCCAATTAGTTTCATAATACCTACACTAAAGTCAAAGAAATTTAGGATCAACATCAGTCCTTACCAACTAAATGCTGCACAATAGTTTTAAATAAAGAAACAGGAAAATCCAAGTTGCCATCTCCTGCCAGGACTGCATTGCCAGGACTCAGCTACTGCATTATTGGGAGCTAACTAAATCGGCGTACCAGCACGAGTCTGGTCCCCCTCTTCAGGGGAAGGCAAACAACTTCTTTGAAAGCCTGTTTCCTTTGGACCATTTCAAAAAATCCCATACCAGCAAAAATAAGGGAAAAACACACCAGAAATTTAAATTCATTCAAAATCTCAGGTGCTGATGCTGGGCCCTTTATTCCCTTTGTTATACTTCAGTATATCTACAAAGTATGCTATATAAGTAGAAATTAGGATGGCCACTCAGTTTTTTCAGATCTTTCTGGGGCCTTTTGGATCATGACGCCACATCTTACAGATAGTCTGGTTGTGGTCTCTGCTATCCATCCAGAATTAGTGCTCTGCTTTGGTGTGATTAGTTCTCCTCTTTCTCCAGG
The DNA here is from genome assembly GCA_035590275.1 of Ibycter americanus. Lineage (NCBI taxonomy): Eukaryota > Metazoa > Chordata > Aves > Falconiformes > Falconidae > Ibycter > Ibycter americanus. The sequence continues at coordinate 222,766 of JAVJGI010000040.1, read as the reverse complement.
GTTATATTCCCTGTCGGTGCGGCACAGGCAAGTGAAACATTACAGGATCTTTCGTCTTCCAAATAACTGGTATTACATCTCTCCACGGCAAACCTTTCAGTGCCTTGAAGACCTTGTGAATCACTACTCAGGTAAAAAGAACTGCATAATAAACATATTTTCCACTGGCAACTGTAAAACTATCTATCAAAGGTCCAGAACAAGAAGTTTTGTCTATGTCTGAGACTTGCAACTAGCGCCACAGAACAAGTAATGGAAAAAATGTCAGTTTATATCTTTTACTTTATTTTTGATCCTAAATACAAATATGCTACCCTTAACAGCACAACTGAAACCAATCCAAGAACTCAGCTAAATAAAGACAGATAGGTTCTGCCCATATTGGTATATGATATTGTTTGGCCATGTCAAAAACGCTATTTGGTCCAAACACTAGTGTCTAGCACTTCCCTAGACAACTTTCAAATACAGTTTGGAGGTTAGCACAGGCCAGGGATGCTCAGCCTCTCTCAGAGCACAGCTAAAGTCAAAGTTTGGGTGTACAAAATATGTTAATCTGTCCAGATACAAGTCATGGTTCTGGGTCCCAGGGCCAGAGTTCAACTCCTGGCCTACTTTGTTTACTAGCATGGACATGTCTGCCATTTATTTATTTACCATATAGACAGACTGACAGCATCAGACCATACAAGACCAGGTTCTGCAATCATGTTTCTCTTAGGAGCCACTACATTACACAACCTTATCTGCAGCAGAAAATTCTCAGAAACGTTTATTCCCTATTACTTTAGAAGAATATGGCTAGATTTTATCAGCAGAAGTTATCTCCAGAGACTCAAGTTGTAAGCTCAAATCCAGATTCAGCTGTCATTTTTACTAATATCAGTCCAGTGGATGACACCTGTTTCAATGACAGTTTTCCAGATTTATGGCAATTTAACCTGTGTTGGAGAGATAACTTAACAAACTACACAAGTAGGTTGCTGCAGTTACTATGCATTGAAACGAGAATATTTTAAAATGAGGAAGGAAGATTGTTATAAGTTAATTGCATAAAAGTTGCAAGAGGACAATAGATTCTTTACTTCAACTAGTAATGGGTACTTTGCAATCTTAAAAGTGTAAAGCTACCATATCTCTGTATTTCATAGGTAAATGAAAAAGTGTGTTGGCCAAAGAATACTCTGATGAACTGGGCAGAAAGACATACTCACATCCAGAACACGCAAAGGAAACTTTCAAGTCCAACGATATAAACAGAAGAGTGAGAATTTGGACAGGATATTTTTTATTATTTTATTTTACATTTTAGTTGCTGACAACTTTCTCCATTTAGAAAGAAGCAACAAACTGAAGCCTAAAATTTGGTGTGGGAGGGAACCCAAAACTTGTAACAATAAACATTTTCACTCGAGTTACAGGTATAAGAGGAGACATAGTGAAGTTTACCTCTCCTCCTTCCCCCACCATGAGGTGATACAGAATCTCACCCTGAAATAAGACTCAGAGATGTAAAACACTAGCATTCAGCTGCAATGTTCTCTACTTGGGCAGAAGAATATATGAAATGTTCCTAGTGGAACAAGGAGAAGAGGATAGAGAGAAGAAGCATAGATGAAAGTAACATGTGAACCTTGATTCATTCCGTAGCCATGTTCCACAGCAGAATAGGTGCACATGCAATCCAATCTGAGTGGTTGCATCTTGCGTCTATTTTACACTCTGTATGGCTGAGATGATGGGAGGCAAAAGCAGAACTCACTGAGGACTCAGAAAACCTGGCTTTAAGTCCCTGCTCTGCCACAAACTTCCTACTAGACTTTGGACAAGTCACTTGATCTTTCTGTGTCTCAGTTACTCACTTGTACTGTGAGAAATACACCCCATGATAAATTAAAAGGCAAAGGTATGAGGAAAGGAAAAAGTTAAGCCTGTATTACAGTGTCCTTGCTGAGAACACACAATATATTGACTACTACTGCTACTGTGTCCAAAGCTGTTTATTTGAGCATGCACCAGGTAAGAAAACCAGTGAAGATAAAGTGGGCAAAGATTAACTGTCTGTGTATTTATTTCCCTGTTCAGAAGTTGCTGATGGTCTCTGTTGCGTCCTTACAACACCTTGTCTTACCCAGTGCACTAACAACAACAGCGTAATGAATCAAGTTCCTCCTGTGGTGATGCGGAATAAAAACTTCAACTGGAGAAATATTCACAGGTACCACATACAACACAGGCTGCCAGAAACAACATGGGTTTTTTCCAGCCTTGTATATACTTCTACTTACAACACATAAGAAACAGGCATTTCCTTCTCCTGAGATCAGTTTTAAAGATTAGACAGTCTTCAAAGCTGTGGACAGCAGGTTAACCCATGAAAACTGGATGTCCAGCTCTATAACTGATAATCTTGGTCTGCCTCTGAAAGAAAGTGTAGTTAACATTCAATCATTTCTCCTATCCAGCTAAAAGCGTGGCCACATATGCAGTCCCTTTGGGACTCATGAGTCCTCCCCACCAAGGGGGGAGGAGTAAGAGCCAGGCCATAAAGCCCGGTCAGATCCACCACCAATGGCACACTAACGTGCAATGGCTTACACGTGAGCCCTGACAGTCAGAAATAGCTCCCCCTTGTTCACATGGTGGCCATCCATGAAGCAGCACAAGTGCAGTGAACACATTATCCCAGCATATATCTTTCCTGCTGTGTGTCTCTCAGTTCAGAGTCCAACTCAAGGTTCATGAGACTTCTAATATCACGACTGCAACTAGAGAAAGTAGGTCAGGTTTCAGAAGCTGGCGAAACAACCACCTTTAGAAGCAAAAGCACCTCGTATTTTTGAAGCATAAATTTCCCTTCACTACCCTTCCTTCACCAAGCATATTGAGTTGCTTACAAATGCAAGAAACCTTTGTGCAGTATCAAGACCATTTTTCCTACAAATTAAGAAGCGAGAGAGAAAGTATATAGACATTATTTCCTTTTCAGGTGCTGAAAAATATTTAGATATTACTGTTGTATTGATTGTTTCGGAAAATCGCTGGCAGAAATGTTTGGTGATTTATGAGACAGGAAAATTTTTTATACAAAAAAATTAACATCATTTGATGTAACAACTGTTGTTATTATTATACTAATAGTCTAAGTTCAAGTAGCTGAAACAGTAACAAAATTTTGTTCTTTTAAAGGTTGGAAGTGAGTGAAGATACTGAAAGCACCCTGACAGCAATGGATGATTCTTGTCTCAGCTACGGCCTGAGAGAAAGTATCGCTTCCTACCTCTCCTTAACAGGGGATGACAATGCTTCTTTTGCAAGTGCCAGAAAGAAGAAAGCCCAGTCTCTTATATACACAGGCAGCAAACGTAAGAGTGCCCTTCACTTGCCACCTACATACTATGAAGACTAAATGTAAGACAACCAGGGGAAAAAACCCTGAAACTGAGGGGTTAGAAGAGAAACCCAGAGCATCCTGTGGTCCTGCAGTCCTTTGACAGCTGAGAGATACAAGCACACCAGCTGATGATGAAATGCTGGCAATGCTGCTGGATTTCCTCTTCTGAATGTTAACCAGAGACCTTCTTAAGGGTGCCATCTCAGCCATGGCATATGCTGGGAACGTCCTCAGTGCACCCGAAATTAGAACCTGCTCACAAGTAGAATAACCTGATAGACTCTAAGTCAAGGGCCAAGTGAGGCAGATGACTCTTCAGCAAGGGTTATGCCCACCATTGTACAAAGGTGATTGCATAGGGAAAGACTAACTACAATTACGACTTACTCTGGTATTCTCCACAAGGCTGAAAACCATCTTTACAGAATGTACCTATGTTGAGAAAAGGAGCCTTTTTCTTCTCCATATAGAATAATTCATTGTCATTGACAATGGCTTAGAAAGTTGTTAATGACCCCAAGAATATCTAACATCTGGCATCCAAGAAACACCTGATTATATTGACTCCATACTTCTGTCATCATTACCTTTTAGGGAGAAAAATTAAAATAATTGATTTTCCAAGTGGCATTGAATTCAACTGATGGTAATGGCCTGCAGTGTCACAAAGTGGTCGAAAAATTAAGAACAGGTTTAACTCACTGAGAAAAGCAGTTCCTGCTTAGCCTTGAGCTGGGAGTACAGACATTCCCAAAAGCATAACTCAGCTGCTCATAGTCTAGCGAATATACAACAGAGAACAAAGGGGGTTTTAAGTGTAAAGTAAAATATGGAAATATCATGCCTAACTGCAAAGGTAGGCTCACAAAGGTGTGACCTTTTATGAGTAAAAGACCAGATTTTAACCTCATCTCCTGAAGGCACCCGCATATTTATGTATAATATTTATGTTAATAGCAGCTTTTAAAAATAATTAAACTAAGAGAGAAAATCAGCAACAGTGGATGTTAAAGAGTTTTCTGAATTTCTTGTGTGAAGAGAGATATGTCAAATAGTCATGATACATTTCATCAACCCACTTAAAGATTTCTGACTTGGTTATCTGAAATTTCACAATTAGAGAATTCCTCTCTATATATGTACCCTTTGCTAAGTGATAAAGGAGCAGCTAGCATGATCCTTTGAACCTGGCTTGAGACTACTTTCTAAATCAATTAGTCACATCCGGGAGTGTAAAATGCTGCAATCTATGTTATTGAGCTGAGATGCTTTCAATTTAATGTTCTGTCATACTTTTTTGCACAGATTTGAGTAATGAAGTTTTGGAGAGATAGGGAATTGGGTTTTTATATATATATATAAATATAAATATATATATATATATATTTCCTCTGTCAATACCTCTTAGCACAGATCTGTGTGCTCTTCAGATCTTGTAACAGATCATTTGCACTAGCAAGAGAGATTCAGAGGTCAAAATAGATCACAGCCTCATTAAACATGTTTCAGAACAACAAAGGTTGAATGTAATTTGGCTGGTAAACATTGAACACCACAAAGCAAAATGAACTCAGGAACTCTAGGCATTTGTATAATCTCATTACTGTTACTGATCATTAATATGTTATGGTGACTGCATTTTATCCAGTGAAATGTATATAGGGAGCATTACAGATTTCTAAGTCATGACTTGTATTTATTCATTAAAATAATACCCAGTAGTTACTTTGTGTTGCTTTTAGAAAATGGTCACCAACCTAGCATGCAACCAGTATAAACACTCAGTCTTGCAATGACACTGCCAGAAGATATCTTTGACAGAACGTGACAAAAGAATCCAAGAGCCCATGTAACTGAGTAGCACTTGGAACACGATCTGTAGGAAGGCGATAAGACGTGTTCTGATGGTGACAGGTTCACGCAATCATGGTGGTTGAGTCTGGAAGGGACCTCTGGAGGTCACCTGGTGCAACCACCCTGCCTGGTCAAGTAGGGCCACCTACAGCTGGTTGCCCAGAGACATGTCCAGATGGCTTTTGACTGTCTTCAGGGATGGAGATTCTACAACCTCCCTGGGCAACCTGTGCCAGTGCTCCGTCATGCTCACAGTAACAGCGTGAGAAGGTGACAAAAACTTGTGAATTCTGCCATAAGAGATGGCTGCATTTCACAGATGGTCATGGGGAAATTCTGTGAGGTCTGGCCATTTCTCATAAATAACTAAAAGACTATATTAGGAATGTGTCAGGAAGCACGCTCTTGCAAGGGCCGACAGCATCACAGTGACTCTATACAAATCTGAGGTTACCTAAGAAACAGTATCAGAAATACCAGATTTGGGTGGAGATGTAGCAAAACTGGGACCAATGGAGAAAAAGTAATCAGAGGTCGTTGGTTTACTTGAGAGGTAATGAGGCTGGTAAAGGGAGGGAAAAAAAGGAGATGAGAAAAGAGGGAAGAAAGGGGATCTAAAGGGTAGTTAACCATATGGTCAGGGATATATAGGGTCCATGTCAGACAGCCCTGCACCTGATTGCGGTAGTTTTCAGTGGGGCAATAAATCTGCTTTTTCCACCACTGGCTGACCTGCTTTCATAGCTAGGAGGATCCTGGTGTCTTCCCTTGCTCCCGAGCCTAGGAGCTCTCTTTCTGACCCCCACCAGGGAATGCCTGGAGGGATCACCTAACATATCTGCCTCCACTGCCTCCTGGAAGAGATGGAGGCAATTCATACCACGGATCCACTCTTCGACATCAAAATTGCAGTGGTAAATAAACCAATTAATTAAAAGATGAAGTCAAGCACCAAGTTAATATTCTTAAATGATTTAAAACAAGACCATAATCACTGAGACTACTTTTTTCTAAGCATACTGCCGAAAGACGAACTGTTATAAAAAGTCCCCCTGTCAGCTTTGCATTGATTTTGTACAATCTTTTTTCAGATCTGTTCCAAATAAAATCTATTATAGGGTAGACATAGGAAACTCAAAGCATTCTGCTATTTCAGATGCGGTCTTTTTGTAGACAAAGTTTCATACATCACTCCTCTCTGCAGGCTAAGAAACTATTATTTTTTTATGTATGACAGAGACCCAAACAAGGAGTGCAAAACTAACTTTTGCAGAAAAGTTTCATTGCTTCATGGAATTTTCCCTCAGGAAGGCCACATCTGGTACATATTCTCAGTTTCATCATTCTTAGTCTGTGTGCACTTCGTTTTTTTCCAGTAAAATTAAAAGTATGCAATGATTTTGGTGTCTTGGAACAAAAACAAGACACATCCCTTTACAGGAAGTCTAGGTGAGAAATCTGAGTAAACCAACAGTTGCATTCTGCATCACTTCATTTAAAAAAAAAAAAAAAGAAAGAAAGAAAAAAAAGAAAGATAAAGTATATTTTTCAGCCACTCTTATTACTGCTTGCTTTTTATTCTATCAGTGTATTTCACGAGAAAACTAAAACCACCATGACACTGCAAGGATGAAAACTTAACATTACTTTGAAATAAATGGAGATCCTGCTTTTGCCAAGAAGTGGTCTGCACAGTCCCATGAAGAAAATTGTTGTTATGAACAGTAAATCAGTAGGAAGAATTGATGCACCTGCCTGCTGATTGTACTTGCCACTGTTTTCTGTTGTTCAGTGTCCTGTTGTAGGAGAAAGAAGGTGTTCAAACTTTTATAAAGTTTTATAAAAGAAAAGATGCAGTGTGGAACTACAGTCCAGAAATAATTATAAGCAAAGAGGTCCCTGCATTTGCCTTTCATGCATTGCTCACATACATTGCTCAACTGGTAAATTGCACTGTATCCTGCCACAGCTTTCACAGGGCCCCATCCTGAGCCATGTCAGTAAAAGGTTTGTGACTTCAGAGAAAGAGTAGGATGAAACTGTGCTCTGAGAGAAAAGGACTCTAGGTCTACTAGCAAATTAACTGCTACACCAAGAGTACAGTAAAAACCTAGGAAGTCTATGAGGAATTATCTGAGAACGACACAAAAAACCAACTACTGAACAGTAATTTTCAATGACTTCCCTTGCCTTCTCTACTAGAGTGATGGAATTAAAATAATCTTATTGAGACACAGGGATGCAAAAGGCAACTTATGTTTCTTGGAACAGGGGCACACTGAAGAAAAATCAAGTAGTCGCTAGAGATGTCATTATTTTCAAGGCAAGATTTTATCTATTTGAGCCCCAGGTTTCCTGGACCAAGAATTCTGTTCCTCGGTTCACTGTTCCAAGTGAACAGTGCTGCTAGCAGAAAGATCATTTTGTTCAAGTACCATTTCTGCTGGATATATAAACCTCCACTGAAGATTAAGCCTCATTTCAGAGCACTCTACTCCTAATTGAGGCTGTAAAGATCAATGGTAGCATCAACGCTGAAAAAGCTGATCTCAAAGTCCTGCTATTTGGCACAGGGTGGGCTGTAAAAATACAGATCACTTGGGGTGACTGTGAAAATGGCCCAAGCTGACAGCAAAATACCTGTGGGTAAACAAATTTTTAGTCTCTTTCTGAAACTTACTTTTTCTTTAAAATGAAATCTGTCATGAGATCAGATAAAAAGATTGGATACTTTAAACATGCGGATGTTTGGCTCATCACTTGTAGATTCTATAAACTGCAGATCAACAACCGTATTTATGGAACGGAAACTAACCTGTTGTACCTATAAGTTATGAAACAAGACTATTTATATAATACACAAAAAACCCACAGTGACGAAAACCAGAGTTTTACTATGACTAAATCAATCATTAAAGTGCATTTCTTGTACATCCCTGTGAAGCACCCAGGTCCTGGAGATAGCAGTCACAGGTGAGATGAAAAATAACTATAGCAATAACCGCCCTGTTAGTGCTGCCAAGGTATGGATGAAATAAAACCAGCGCCCACACACTGCAACATCCTCACATCTGTAACGACCTCCTTTCACAATGAAGTTGAAGTGGCAGGAATGGGACTTACCATCAACAACACCCTCCTGAAGAGGTTCATATCCACTGTTTCTGTCAGCAGGTGAATGCTGGTAACATCTGCCCCACCACGGTCAGCTCCTAAAGAAACCCGGCTTGGATCTCCTCCAAAGCTAGCGATGTTCTGCTGTACCCACTCCAAAGCTGCTAATTGATCCAAAAGGCCGGCGTTTCCACTCACCTCAGGAGAACCTATTGTGGCAAATAAATAAACAGGTCTATAAAGAAATAAAACTATAAACATTTGAAGTTTGATTAAATGTTACATTTTTAGCAGCTCTTGCAGTTGAACCTTGACAAAACTGATACCAGAGTTTAAAAGTCTGAAGCGGTCTCTTCCATGGTGATCAGTTTACAGATTGACTCCATTTCAGTTTTTACCATTCCACCAGGCATCCCTGGAGGTGCCTAATTGTCTGTCCCGATGATACAAAAATAACACTCTAACTTCCAAGCTTCATTTGGACACCTCATGGCAGGAGACTTGAATCCAGGGTCAAGTATCCATAAATTCAGGCCATGAAATTCTTCTTGTACATAAGTAGCTTGATCTTAAAATGAATTAAAAGTGAACAAAATATCAGAGTGTTTGCCAAATTTTCAAGTTGGAAGGGACCCATAAGGATCATCAACTGTTTCCCTGGAGCACACCTAATTGGATCTGTTTGCTTCCTACATCCTTTTTACCCTGTCTGACCAATCATTTATAAGCCACATCATCTTGCATTTCTTTACACACATACCAATATTATTTTATAATTTATGATGTCTCCATGTACATTTTGAGATTGAGACACTTTGAGATTGACTGATGTCTAACTGATGGAGATCTGATTTATACGTGTTCATATTTTTGTTTCCATGAAAACAAAAGAAAAATAATGTACTCATGATGCTTAGGAAGACTCTTTTCCTTTCAATACCAGCCAGTGGTAACCTGACACTTTGATTAATAGGAAACTAATGCTGAAAGCATCTAGTGATGCAAACCCCTAGGCAAGCTTAATTTGATATCATCAAAAGCAGAAATAATAATTCCGCACAGTCTGTAAGAAAGGAACAGAAAATGATTATTCACTGTCTACTTCCTTTTAGTCCACAATGAGCCATTCATTTTTAATGATTTCAAATTCTCCACATTTAAGACGTGGGGGGGGAAAAATCCAGGACAAGACAGAAAAGCCCAGAACACAGCTGAAATTGTTTCTTCCATTGCCAAGACCAAATAGTGCAGTTTTAAAGTGAGAATAGGCTCAGAAACTAGTGAATCAAAACAAAGAGTGGAATAAAAAGCTGCCACTTTGTGGATTGGTAGCCCTGTCCCAGGCAAAGAGCAATCAAAAGCATACATCCTGTACTAGATATCCATGTGCCTACCATAATGAATTACTGAGATATCACAGAGACCGATTTAAGCAGCAGAATAGAATATAGAGGAGACCAGATTATTGCTAGCCTTGCAGATCATACACAAACCCACATTACAATAGCCATCACTGTTTCAGTAGGACAGCCAAGAACTAAATGGCCCCAGAAAGTACAACTTTCCACCTGTAGCCATAGTTTCAGATGATCAGGCCAAGCCACACCTGTGAAGCAATGGAGGAAAAACTTTCCCTGCTTTAGTTTTTAGGGTTTTTTAGTTTATGCTGCACACCATGACCAGTTCCCAGGGTTCTCAATCCAGCAATTAACCCACTCTATGCTATTGAAAAGGAAGCCTCATTTCAAGGGCTTAGTGCATGCCTCATGAGACCATCCCAGAGGAAGTGAAACCATAGAATCATAGAATAATAGTGCCATGGAATCATAGAATCTTAGAATCTTTTAGGTTGGAAAAGGCCTTTAAGATCATCAAGTCCAGCAGTTAACCTAGGACTGCCAAGTCCACCACTAAACTATGTCACCAAGTGCCACATCTACATGTCTTTTAAATATCCCCAGGGGTAGTGACTCAACCACTTCCCTGGGCAGCCCATGTGCTTGACAACCCTTTTGGTCAAGAAATTTTTGTCTGGAAACCATGTAAATGTTTTAGCCCCACAATGTGCCTCTCTACAGGTATACTAAACAAGACTGAGGAGGGAAATATAATCAGTTCCTTTTCCCATGGCAAAAACCACAGCCACATTTTGAAATGTACCACACTGGGGAACAGATGCATGCATGGACATGCATGGTAGTTAGACCAAAAGAAATGTGTCTTCCAGGGATATTTTTCCACTGCATTTTTGCAGGAAGAGATCACATACCTGAGGACCACAGGAAAATGAAAAGAAACCAGTGTTCAGAAGGAAGCAAACAAGGACATACATATGCATTTCTATTATTACTAAACTGGTCAACAACAATAGTGTTAAATTTAAGCATGAAAATCATCCAGGTTCATATGACTTCATTGACTCTTAAAAGAATCAGGTCTAAAAACATGACTGTCTTCTCCATACTCTTGCCATCCATATCATGAGCGAGAGGTGAAGGCACTAGTAAGAATGTGCATCACTTTTTGCAACATTAATGGGTGAGAGCAAATTAAATTAAACATCCTTTATACTTAGAAGAATAAGAGCTCTTTGACTGCTTGTAAAAGCCCTGTCAATGAGAGACCAAAACAACTGCAGAATAAAAAAAAAAATAACATTTTTTAAAATAAAAGAAAATGTGTTTTTTTTCATTACCCTTCATCCCCCCAAATCTCCATTTAAGTCCTTAATTTCTAGTTTTGCAATTTATAACATGTCAACGCGAGATGATTCAGCACTTTGCAGTCTTTTCAGCTGAGTAATGAAACTCATATTCCTCACAAGATCATAACTTTTGGTTGTAACTTTAGGGCCTTCTAACAGTCCTGCTGCTAATGTCCCCAAAGTCCTAAGAGTGAGCTCCTGCCCCCTTTGAAACTGATGGAACAGCTTCCAAAGGACCAGGATTTGTCAAGTCTTTTAGTAAGAATGGAAACATTCCTGGAATATCATTAAGGATTTGGTTTGAGTCTTGAGAAAAACTCTTATAGTATTTGGCCCAGCTTGATAACCTTCACTGAGAATCCCCAGAGGCTACTGGTCATGTACAGAAGGAGTTAGAGGTATTCCACCAACCTGTGGTGGACCAAAGAACAGATCTTGCAGTGGGAGCATTGCTCACCAGAATGGGTATGACTGAAAATCCATGCTGCCAGGGAGCCTGGTACAAACACACCACACCTCATCGCACACCCCCAGACTAAAAGGGATGTAGGGGAGACAGGAGTGTGGCACTGAAGGAATTATTAGGACTTCCCATGAATGTGGTACTTAGCTTGCTCCAATGACTCTCAGAAAGAGCTTGTCCTACTTGGTCCAGTTCCTTCTGGAGCAATAGGATTTTCCCAAATGCACACCAAGGATTTCCCACAGGGGAAGAGGCCAGGAAGGATTGCACTTTTCCAGGGCTGCCGCACCACAGTACAAAAAATGGAGAAGGCCCCCAAATACTCCCTACTTGTGATGAACCACCCCTATCTGAAGGTTTGTAGGAATGCAAATTCAGGACATTCAGCTCATGCATTCATGTTTTGGGACATGCTTGCAGATCCCTATGCAGAAGAGGCTGGATCATTTTCCTGATCCCTAAATTAAGGGCCATCGTATAAATACTGCTATATAATATTCAGCTCAGCTAGCAGTTTCCACTTAGGAAGAAACCTAGGTGAGATTCACAGGGCTGAAGGAGGTTAGTGGGTAATGCGTGGGCAGTGCTGCGTAATGGAAGCTTGCACAGCACACGTCCACACTGCGTTTGGCTCTAGCCAAAATGAAGCCATGGTATCACTTTCATAAGCATCTGGTTTGCACTGATGAAAACAGTGATTCTTCCCTCAGATACACCTATTACCAACTTATCTAAATGAGTAAGGAGTTTGTAGTGCCAGCTCTCTAGTTACTGAATGAAAAACAGGCTTTGCTGGGAGGGAGCTTTGAACAAAACATTAAAACAGAGAAAGCAAACAATAACCAATAGCTGCACCTATAACCCCAAACTAGGCAAAACCCACCCAGCACTAGCAGTAAATACTCAAAAGAATCATGAGGCAAAGTATGTAGGTCTGGTATTTGCAAACAGGGCAAATATAATCTCCTAAAGGTTATAAAGGTATTAAGACACCCACTAGAGAGACCAAGGATTGCCACCAGTCTGACGGAGCCAGAGCTACGCTTCTAATTTTTGCGTTTTCTCTCCATGGCTCTACCTTGATTTCCGCTGGCCCAGCCAGAACTAAAAGATAGTAGAAAGAAAAGTATTCCCTACTTGCTTAAACAGGCAAATCTAATAAAAGGTAAAATAATAATAAAAAATAATCCCATAGACCAGATGGCACTACCATAAAGGTCTAGGGAGATGTGAATGTGCCTTTTCATGTGCACATGCCTCTTTGCACAATACAAAATCCTTTACATAATAGGAATTTGTATAATTTTTAATGGCAACTGTTATTAGAAGGCAGTAGGAGAGCAGAAGTGTCCTTTATACTAGAGCATGTGGAAGGGATGCAAACACAGACCATGCAAATGTTCAGTCACATCCAGGACAGTAAAAATGGCTAACCAAATTCAAGTTAAACATGGGAAGTCCTTCAAAGGAAAAGTCAGACTGAATTACTGAGATACCAACTATCTTTGTGTTATACTTTCATGTCTTTCTTACCATTAACCTGCAGTCACCCCTCTCTGCCTTTTCCCCATCCTGACATGGGCACAATA
>JAVJGI010000040.1:82382-204773 GCA_035590275.1 Ibycter americanus | reverse complement strand
ATAGGTTTCTGGTACAACTACCATCACCTTCTGAAAATTGCCATTGCCAGTACTGTGGAAAGAAAAACTCTGTTCCTGTGCTCTGGGCCCACTCTTCAATGGGATTCACGTAATATTCAGTATCTTTATCCCCAGACCCCCAGGGTTTTGGCCAATCATCTAAGTTTGGCTTTAACTTGAAGCTTTATTTTATATCTGTTTAGAATGAGAAATTCAAGAGCTTTCAAATGACAATTTCTCAAATAGTATCATTGGCCCAGTCATCTTTAAAATATCTATTTTTATGCTCTGTGGGCTGAGCACAAATCTAGCATTGCTTTCTACCCTCATTCCTCAACAGAGCTCCCACGAATGTCAACAGGGGAACTGTAAAGATGAGGGTGAAAAAACTCATCTGCTGCTGCTTACCTGGTGGTAAGCATTGATGTATTGTTGTATTGCATTATCATCTTCTGCACAAACAGCCTCATCTCAGCCACCTTGCTATTTCTCTTTAATTTGTCCTTTGCTGCCACTTTCTTCTTGGTTTTTTGTTTCCCTCTTTGTCTCTCTCTATTGTCTCTCTAGGTTTTTAATTTGCTACCCTTCTAGTTACCCAAACAGCTCACTGAAAGCCTATAGGGCATACTCTTGAACCAGTGAAAACAACAGTGTCTAATTTAACCTTGCAGGGCTTGGTGAACAATCCATGAAAAACAATCATTCGTGCCACTTAAAAGTACTTTGAAAAGAGGCAGTGCTCAGCTACAAAAAAATTCATCTCATCTCTTACTTACAGTGGCGGCAGGAACAAAGACGTTCAGATATAGGCAGTCTTCACTGACAGAGTGTGGCGGGGCCTCTCCATCTCCTGGCTGCCAACAAGCTGCCCTAGAGACACGGATTGAGAAAATTACAATAAAAAGACTTGTACTCCTTTTACACTGCTGCTATTTCCTTACATTTTGATGCATTAAGTTTATAAAAATCTTTAAATCTGTAGATCTCAACCACATTTAAAACTATGCTTACCTATACCTTGGTAACGTATACACGGGTTTGTATACACACACACAAATGCAAAAAATACATTGTATTTTCATGTCTAGAATCCTTCCCTCAGAAAACCAGCCTCATTTTAAAAAGAATAGAACTTTAAAATAAGCCTTCAGAAATCTCATGCTTACATAAACTGCACAAAATTAGCACCAGATGTAAGGGAAGCGGGACTGGGGGTCTCAGGCACAGGTCTCCCCCCACTATTGCCTGCACAGCTATGTCATACACTCTTTTGCTGAAATGCCAGTTATTTATTTTAATTTCTAATAGTCTGTGGGCTACATTTATTTATATTTATTTTAATTTCTAGTGGTCTGTGGGAAAAAATGGTAAGTTTAAAATTTTAATGCATTTTTAAAATCTCTTTGCTCTAAGCATTGTAGCAGACCACTAACAGTGCCATGCAATGTTAAAAGTAACCTTTCAATAGGAATTCAGAAGTCAGCCACATATAGAAAATAATTTTCTGGCCATCGTCTGTATGCAACACATGCTGAAGCTCTCTCCACAACAAGAATCAAGTGGATGATTTTTGCAGTTCAGATATAAACTATGTTGAAGCCATTTCCTTCTACTTCACAGCCATATTTATATCACATCATGAGTTATGGAAAAATATCACAATTTATTAGGGAAAAACCCAAAAGGGGCTATGGAAAAGACAGTAATATCTCAGAGAAATATTTCTAAATTATCATTCACACTGAAAGTGTGAAGAATTTAATAGAAAACTACAAAGACAAGGACCAGCTTTAATGCAGTTCTACAAAATCTTTCCATAAGGGAGGTTCCTAGGATGGTGATATCACTCAACAGCTTTCATACTGACGTAGTGAAGCACATCATCTCCAACCAAAACTGCTAAAGCCATTTTAGTCAGACAAACCACAAATTCCCAGGTAGGAACCTGGCCAGGACAGCAGATCTAAGGCTATTAATCATACAGCTTTCCACAGGACAGCAGGAATCATCACCCGCGCTCATGGCTATTTTTTTAGCAACTCCTCAAGACTTCCAGCACCTCCAGCTCCCAGGATCTCCTCATGCCGGGATCGACTCCAGGGAAAGGCTGCCACCTGCTGAGGCAAGTCCACAGCTCCTCCAGCAGCTGGAGACCAAAAACTGGAGGGTTTTTTGGTTGGGTTGGTTTGTTTTGGGGTTGTTCTTTTTTTAAGTCTTTTATCCAGGCTGATAAATAAATATTTCTTTTCCATCAGTAATGGCACCGTGTTAATGTGAATTTCTTATATACAAATATTGTGTAACACCAATATAAAGTCCTAAAAAAATATAGCTGTCAACACTTTTTGTGCACACAGAGAGTGAGGTCCCTCAGATTTTCCAAGTGCACTTCCACAGTGGTAATCTCAAGGAATTTTTTTTTTAACCTTAAATGTATCATAGAAGATAATGGCCAAGTTCCTCATTGGCCTAAGGAAGCACTGAGAATTCAAAAGATAGGAGCAGGTGACCTAAGGTCCCTAAGTTGCTTTGAAAATCTCAGCCAGGCTGCTCATCGTAACACCAGATTTTCAAAGAGAGACCACAGAGGCAGATGGGTCTCACCCAAGTCCTAGCAGGCACCATGCTGTGGCTGCAAACACTAAGAGCTGATGGGGTGTGTGCTAACCTAACATCACTGTGCACCTGAGGAAACAAAAAGCCACATCCCACCAGATCTCTCCAACATACACAAGGCTGTGTGGCTACTGTGGTTGTGCTGTTAACACCTCCACAACTCAGGTGCAACCTGAAGGATGAGACCACTAAAGGTTAGATGCTCTTTCAGCTCCCCAAGACAACACCGCATCTCTTTTCACTCAGATAATCTCAAGCTTTGCTTGAAAACTGGAGACAAAGCCTGAGTAAGGGAGGGATCAAATAGCTGATGGGTCTCTAAACCTGTAGCCTCAGGGTGTGTTTCACCAAAGCAGGTGGTGATTCATGTCAGGCCTGCAGGGTATCATCCTCCCAGTCTCTTGCAAAATCTATAATTTGCTTAATCATGTAAGCTCTTGGCCAGATCAGCTGGCTCAAGCAGTGCATCTTTAACCTCATGAGGACCACTCTTCATGCCAGAAAATAAAGAGGACTGCATGGCCAGCCATGGCTGGAAGGACAACTGTCACAATGCGTACAGTCCCCTGGACACCTGCCGAGATATTAAAATTTCAAGAGAAATATTCAAGGAAGTTTGGTGAATCTGAAGCTGAGTATATATGGCACATTTCTCTTACAGGAGGAGATTGAGTGTTGTTGAGTGAGGAGGAAGCAAGAGGTCCCTGGGGTCCAGGAGTGTTTTCAACTGTTGCACCGGGAGATCACAATTACTCTCTAACTGCACAGGCTGCCTACTGGGCAGGAGGCATAAATCCTCAGGAGAGATGAGAACCACTGATAATGAAACTAGCAGTCTCTCTGGGTTAACTACATCAGTGCAGAAAGCAGCATGCATACAGGCAATCTATGAGTAAGATCCTACAGGGAAATCTCCAGTGCAGTCCCCTGTTGATCCGGCAAGACTAACCCCTTTCATTCGGGGACTCCCAGAAAGTCTTAAGTTACATGTTGCAGCTATTCAAAAATGCCTGCAAGCCAATAGAGATGGTGCTCGTGGTCATGGATGGGGTCAGCAGAATAACAACCTTGCATGGGACGAGCTTGCACAAGAAATAGTTGAATACAGGCGTCTCATGGGCTGGACCATAAGGTCACCCACAGAAAGGCTACCAGACCGTCCATGATGAGTCCATCAACACTTCACAGCCCAAACGTGGTGAAGGGTCTAAGGAAAGACCCAGATATGACAAGGAACGAAGTGACCTATGACATCAAGCTTGGAAACTGGGAGTCTCCCAGTTCCGGTTACATGGTGCTTCTAAGGATGCCCTCTGTAAACTAGTTCAAACTTTAACTGCAGTGAAGGAAAATAGAGGAAATAAGGGAAAACAGAAAACTGGTGTCTTTTCACAGTCTCAGGAAAAGACTCTGTCTCGAAGCGAGCGTTTACCCTATGCACCAGGACAGGACTTGACTGATCTGATGGAATCCCCAGCAAAAAACTTGCATCCCTGGGGAGGGCAGTGAGCCACTCTACCCTGAGGATACAACCAATGTATTGGCTCTCTGGAAAATACCCCTTGCCAGCAGCAGCAAACTCAGGGATCAACAGGGTGATAGCAGACTTGGAAAAATGCATTGAATCAGCACTCATTGGATTTTACCCTCATTTTAGTTAATTCTGCTGGTTGCATTTTCAACCGAGCATTTCCTATCTTTTGTCTTACAGAACCCCCCGAATGAACAACACGTGGACATGAACAACACGTGGACATGAACTACACATGGATGGAAGGATTGGCCTATGTTGAACTTGAATGTAATATTGTCTCTAATTTTAGCTGTAATATTGTTTCTACTGTGTATGATTATCTGGAACCCTAAATTTTGAAAATGACATACAGATTTGTGTTATTATCTCTTACCTTGACAACACAATTCCCCTTGATTTACAATCAAGAGGACGCAGAATGGCCATCGTCCCAAGCTTATGTTAAAAATGTGCTGTAGTTTGCTTTCTGTTATGTGGAGCAGGGATGCATTGGGAGAAAGACCCTATGAAAAACACTCCGTGTTCATATCTTGTTTCTTGTTGTTGCTGCTTTTCTATTCGTTGTGGGTTGCTGGTTTTTTACAAGAAATTCACTGTCCTAACATGTTCCACATCACAGATATACTAAGTAGTGTCACCCAAACCCTCTTTTCTTTAAGAAGTAAACATTCAGAATTTGTCATTTCAGTTCCATAACACAACAAAAGTAAGACTCATATTGTAAGACTAAATGAAAAAAACATGCACACAAAGCCTATGTCCATAGTGTGCCTCCAGCCTAAACTCCCCAACAGTGATGTCTGTGGAGCCCTGGAGAGCCAGGGCCAGCCAACGGGAAACATTAGACATAGGGACTTCAGAGAAATTTAGCACATCTGCTAATACAGTTCCTAACGCTCATTTCCTCTTAAGGCATTACCTAAAATGTTTACAACTTCTGTACTTCTGTCCAAGCCATTTAGCAAGTATTTGGTTTTTAATAGTTTTTGGACAGAGAAGACTATCTGGGTCCTTCAGTCTGATCTCCTAGACACTGATAGGCAGAGAATTTCTACGAGACCCACAGCTTCTGGTTACATTAGCGTTCAAGTACCCCTGTTTGATGAAATATTCTACAAATTGATGGCTCAGCAGGAGCAAAATGTATCTGTATACATATTATAAATCCCTATATAAATACTCAGAATGAAAATGGATTGACAACAGTCTGTCAGTGGGGAATTATGCATAGATTCAAGGCTATGTACTGAAATCTGACTTTTTTCTTGAGGTGCTTGCATGCAATTAACATATAGATGGAGAAATCATTCATTTTGCTGAACAAAGTCCCAAACTTGTATTAATCTGTACCCTATAAGTTTTTTTGCAAGAAAGGACATGAATATTGTGGCCATCACTCCAGCTGTTTTCACACTCCTGGATGGACTAGCACTTCTGCAGATGATCAAAGGGGTTTCTTACCGAGCCACAGTGGCATTCCAGGTTTCCACCCAAGCAAACGGCTCTGGAGGACTGAAGCGCCTGTCTGCAAGGGGAGGTGCAGCGTACGGGATCCCCAGGAACTGGCTGATATTTCTCCACTCTGAGCCAATTTGTATGACCTGGGATTTGCCCATCAGATCTCCATGGGATGGGATGTACACTGATGGGGTTAAATCTGATCCAGAAATGGGCAGGAATAAATCTATCGGGGGGATACAGAGAAAAAATAATTTGCTTTTTCAAGTTAGCACCATTTTAGAAATCCAAATTAATCCCATTTCCCTTAATTTTAAACTGTTAAGTGTCTAATTCACTTTAAATGAAACATAGATAAATGTTTCTCTCCCTATAAAATAATTCATGCTATGCTAGATGTTACCTACTGGATATGAACATTTAACTTTCCAAACCCCTACTCAAACATTTCTTCCACATCAGACATCACGTCAGAATACAAATCCAAGCATTTCTACAAAAAGAGATTTTCAGACTTCCCTCGCCCAGGTCTAAAAAGCACAATGTTAAACCTTTAAACGTTTATGGCAAGTCAGAGAGAGGAATGATAACCACACAGCTCATCGGTTTGGGCTCTCACCAGGAAAGACTTGCACTTCACTCCCCTTTCCAGTAGCTGTTTCATTACGTGAGACAGAAGAGCTTCAACAGAAGGCAATGAGCATAACCCATTTCCAAATTCCCTGCAGTCCTGCGTAGGGACTGCTGTTCTTGAAGTGGGAATCACCAGTGCAAGTGCTCACTTGAAGTCAGGACGTAACGTGCCAGAGAAGGGAATGTAAGTGTAGGGTACCAGAGGGCCTTCATCACCATTGCTTGCCTTACACTCTGTTGTGAATACTGCCATTTTTTTCCACAGAACTTATGCCAGTATCTACATTTTAGATCAAACATAATTACTCTCTGAATTTATTTTTTGCTCGCAGAAAATTATGAAATATTAAGGGGTTATAGTTTGATCCAATTTTTTTTTCTTTTTTATGTGAGGATTATTTGAATCATTGGCTATCTATCCAAAGCAGAGACTTTTCAATAATACCTTACTTCAAAACAGAACTAAGTGATACCTCATACTATTTCTCTCCTAAACTATTGTATTTGATAGGCAGGAACCAAATTCTAAGTCATGTGACTAAAACCAAAATTGTACAGAAATATGCAAACACTTAAGTCTAGCTTTTATGTCTCAGTTTGTGATTCTGCTTCACTTGACATCGATAAACCCCTTTTTTCCTCATTGAGTTTGAACCTAGAAGGTTCTCATTGATTTGTCAATTCTTCACAGAAATTTCAGTGAAAAGAAAAGAAAATGTTTCTTCCTTTCCCACTTATTGTCACCTGGTTTGTAATTCCTTCTAATAAAAGAAATAACTAGCATTACATGAAAAGAAAGAATTGTCTTTTAAAATCGAGGGGAAAAAACCCACAAAACTTACAGTTACACATAAGTACACAGCCAAACAATAGAATTTTTACCTGTCTGCACAACTTCTATTTGTCTTAAATAATTTTCACTTGTTTAAAATACTAGTTCATCTTGGTTTAGGGTTTTTTGTTTGGTTGGTTTTGTTCATTTGTTTGCTTTCTCCAGAGATGGTCTTTAAGACTTTCAATTGACAGTGGGTTTTCAGCACTCTTTGTGTTATTCTCAGAGTTTAAAAGGAAAAACATATAGAACCATCTGCAGATGCAAAGGAAGGACCTGGACTTTCATTACTGGTTTTTGTTTGTTTTTACCATTCTGCACTTCTGAAAAAAATCTTTCGTAGACTAGACTTCCTTTATTATACCTGCTCCAACATTAGATGGCAACGCTATGATTTTGTGCATTTTAATAAAAAGTATTTGGGGATATTTTCCCACCCCACTTCACTAACTCCAGTGAAACAGCAATGGACAATTGTCTAGAAGATATCCATATTGCTTTATGTCTAGTGAGGATTTCCTCACTCCTCCATTCACAAGAATTGTGCACAGGCCAGCACAGTTGAGTTCCTTCTTCCACAGCCTTAACTTGCTCTTACCTTGTCTCCTATAAACATATGTAGCTGGCTCTTTGAGTAAAACGCGGCAGCTGTGCCCTTGCAGGCCATGTGTGCATATATGTGTATCAGGGTAGAAAAGGCATCTTACTGCTGAAGGCAGGATTTCCAGTGTAACCACTGTACATGACTGGTTCTTTGAACAAGCTGTGAGGTGAAACGTGAAGAAAAAGAGCAGATGAAAATGTATTCTTAAAGTGTTTTGTATGCCATTGTTATACTTAAAAGAAAGAGTTTACAACAGGTCAAGCAACAAGGATATGAAGTAGGTCTAAAGCAAAATAATGGGACATAAATGTCTTCAGATTCCTAAAACATTCTCCAAAATAGCCAAAGGACAAAAGGTTATATTTACTTTAAAATGGAGCAATACAGCAAGAGAACTGGTATCACAGGTTTTTAGGAGAAGAAAAACATCTTTTAATAAAGCACTGAGAATATCAGTTAAATTCAAACAGCCCCCAGGGAGCCCCATGGAAAGGTTTCAGAATAAGAAAAGTGATCCTTTCGCTCATCCATGTTTGTACTCAGAGGTGGGTATCCAACAATTTTACTTTAGAAGAGCTCCTTCAAACAGTTACAGCAAAAGAAAAAAACAGTAAGTTACGCTGCTCGCCCTCATGAGGTGAGGACCATCTACGGCAAAAAGGGGGATCATTCCAAGGACCATCTTCTGCAGTAGGTGGGAACTTTTCCTTATTTTTACTACTCTGTGTCATTGAGAATTTGCCAGTCATGTGAAGTTAAAGGACTCTTTGCTGTCTAGTCAGAATATTGATTAAGGCAGTTCCCTTTGTTGTTACTACAGCCCAACTCCTGCTTCATCCCAGCTCTCAATTAACCTGCCCTCATGCACCACAGCTACAAGTAATGGTAGGTGGCTCCACTATCTGCCTCACTCAGTGAGCTTCCCTTAACTGTTCTTTAGAAAATAATTATATCCTTTTAATTATCCGCTAAAATATTTTCCAAGTTGCACAATGCCTGGAGAAGCAAGAGATCTCTGACCCAAGAGGTGTCAAATTTACACCATCACTGTAAGGCATTTTATATCTGTTGTATCTTCCAATAGATAAACTATTTCAGGTCCCTTCTTTCAAATTCAGAAACACTGGGGTAGTCTTTAAAAATGAATAAAATCAGTGTATCTATGTCAGAAGGGGTGGGGGGATGGGGGGGGAGCTGTTTATGGTTTTTTTAGGCTCACAAGCCAGTATTTTCTATAAAGCTATGACTAATCATTTCTTACCGGATAGACAAAAGTCTCTGGCAGTAGAAAAGTCATTGGCTATATCTCTACTAATTTGCGCAACTTCAAAGTCTGAGATGGATGAATCCATGAGAACAGAGGACACGTTTAAGGGTTGCCATGTATCCAAATATTCTGTAAAATGAATCATAAAAAAATAATTTAACTAGATGAATCAGTAAAAATGTCAGAGGAAAATAATGTAGAAGTAAAAGCATTGGGGCGTTCCCAAATGAAAGACTTTCACCCTTTTTTGCATCAACAGGGAATAGATGAAATACAATACTCAGAGGCTTCTGATTGACTAGAGGGTCCAGTCCCATTTCCAGAGGTCATGTACAACTAGGTTTACAAAGGTATTCAGTTAATAAAGAGGTAAATCTGGAGCAGCTCCATCCAGGTTTGGATGTAAATCCAACTGATTTAAATAAAAGGTTTCTGAACAGGCCTAATTACATTAAAGGACATGGGTCATAATGCTTGCACATAAGTTCCTGAGCAGGTACAACCACTAACTCCTTGGAAAGCAAGTGGGGATCCTGCATGTGACTGAGCACTCCCAGAACCTTCAGCAGACATCCACATCTATATCTAAAACAAGAGCTGATTTCCTAAGGTAGGCTTCACCTCAGCCCACCTGCAAGGTACATGTCTACATCTGAGTTAATTACACCAGACTCCTTGTACTGTCAGGAGGAACAAGTAGCTTTACTGCACAGTATCTTCATCCTGATTTAGATGTCTGCTTTAGGATGAGATATTACAAATATACAAACAGGTATGTTCACATATATACATGTAGACATGCATGCACATGTGTGAGCATATATGCACACATACATACTGACTCTGGTATTCATTGAGAATTATTCTTCTGTCTCACAGTGGATTTAAAACAAAAGCTATAATCATTCTTTTCTCATGCACAAACAGATAAAAATACCTGCAGGCTCTCAATTTTGCACACAAGTCAAAAAGACAGCTTGGCAAAGAATGGGCCTTTAATTATTTTAGTTCCTTTCAACAGTTCAAAATGTTTTAAAAGCAAAAGAGCCTGCTGTGACCACCGAGTCCTAAAGAGGAGGTTAGCGTTACCCTCTCCCTGTAATTGTAGGGTGAGGACAAAGCTGAGTCAGCTGTTGCCTTGCTATTCGTGGTGAGCAGATTTTGCCCTGTTACTTGAGTTCATTTACCACAGATGCGAAAGTTGTGACTGTTCATTTCATTCAAAATGTCTTTTAGTCTTCTCAGAAATGGATGACTTGCAAAGACGGCCAAAGTTTCCTTTCTTCCCCTCCTCATAGAAAGACAGCTATGACCATACCACTAAACATCAGATCTGAAGCTGAGGTCTGGGGTTCATACCATCAGGGCTGTGGCATGCCCTCCCTGCAACTTGGTAATCCTGGTGTTAACGTACTTGTTATGTTAATGAGTTAATGAGAACCCAAAACAGACCACAGGCTGGGCTGGTTGCATCATTCCTTGAGCAAATAGGCAGGGAATAGACATGACTAAATTAGATTTCAAAATTATTTTACTCAAAATAATTCATGACAACACACGGTAACTGCTACAACCCAGAGCTCTATGTTGATGCTAAAAGTCTTTGCTTTTGCAAAGTAAATCCTTCCCAAGGAACTGTAAACCTCAAGCAGGAGTTATCTCCCAGAGGAAAAACTGAAAAAAACTGATGTGCTACCGCCACTGCCAAGGCTGTTCTCTTACTGCTACCTTCTTTGCTAGCTTCACCCTTGCTGAAGAAAATGGCTGATGGAATGAAGATGAACCAACCTACTGCACTCCATATAACTTCCCAAACAGCCCAGCCCTAGTCCATGCCTGTGAACTAGAGGCAAGAAGGCAGCACTGGGTCCAATGAGTCCATTTCAACCACATCAAAATTATTCTATTCCTGTTACGTTTGGAAGCAACTCTTCCAAGAGATAGAGACTGAAAGTCTCCAGCTAAGTAGAAATGAAGTTTAATTTGGTATTGCACTGTTATATGTTGAAGACCGCAAGCTTGCTTGATATTGCAGAGTAGCAAAGTCATCATCAGCACTATATTCAAAGGGAGCAATGACCCTGCAGTCACAGCTTGGCTTGTGCAACAGGCCCTTACGCTATGACTATTCAATTATTTTAGAGGAACACAGGGGTTTCACTCATGTGGAAATTACTACGTTTCATATTGTCAATGCTCTCTCTCTTTTAAAACCATCTAATATGACCTGTTGCATGACCTGTGTTAGAAAAATTCAGCCTCTACATCTAGGGTAACAGTTAGTGGCATTTATTTAGAAAGATATTTAAAAATAGAAATCAGCTCCTTAAGTGACAAAGAATTAACCATTACATCCTGTCCAAAGATTATCTGCCCATACTACTAGATCACTCAAGTCTTACTTTTCCAGGTTACATCTTGACAGTGTATGTTTTCAATTACTCCTTAATTTATTTGTTTTTCTGAAAATGTGAACAAGAAAATATTTTTTTTAAAAAAATCAATATGACTTAAACTTTGTTTTTACATAACAGCGATGTTGCAATCTTGCACTATGTACAGTACCGGTAAGTGAGGTCCTACTACTGGAACAAGTAATCTTTCTAGGTTCAAACACAAAGTTTCAAATTACTAGCTGTGGTTCTTTCAAATAAGAGCTTTATCTGGATTCCATTTTAAGTCAACAAGTCTGGGTACATCAGTGGTTTTGGAAGATATTTCACCAGACTGACTCTCTTCCCATAGCTTCCCTGACTCATCGAGTGACCTCGGGCAGGCCCCACAACCCTCATATGCCTCCGTTTGCCCCCAGGTCAAACATTCAGAAGTATTCTTGCTAAGCTAAATTCTACACTCTCAGGAAAGAAATTCAAAACAATTCCACAAAAGCAAAATAAATTCCTTGGATTTACACCTCTGATACTTGAATTTGGCCTCCTGTATCTATTTCCCCGAGGTTTACTAGCTTACTGCTATTAAAATCTTTTGAAGGTGCTCAAATTAAGCTTGTGAGTGCATGCTGCCATTATTAGCTACGTGTAATGTGTTCTACATTTGATCACAAGCTAAACTTCCTACTTCTATATTAAATGATTTTTAATTTATCCCTTTATGGGGGATAGAGTCAAGTTAATAACATTCTTTTTAAATATATATGAGACACAATGGGCACTTTGCAGCTGATGCTGGGCACAGAAGAGCCTGGAAGATGTGAACATTCATAGGTCATACATTCTTCATACCTGAAACACATTTTATTTTGCTTATTCTTTGCCCCAAATCAGAGGTCACAGAAGTGACCCTTGCAATCTCCTGCTACCCATATAGGGTTGTTTTCAGGGTTGGTTTGGGGGCTGTGGGCTTTTTTAAAATTCTTAATCCTGGATGGAACATTCATAATCTCAGATTAGCTTTATATACGGAGACTTCCAGTGTTTTCCTTTTCTGACCTTCTGCCCAGCTGATCCCAGATGCAGAGAAATGCAGAAACACTCATGCTTATTTAAATGACAGAGCAAAGCCCTTTAACCCAGAGCTGCCATGGCACCACTGGGCATTACCAGCCAGCAGTGAGCTGCAAAAGAGATTCTGACTATTACTCATTTCCTTCTTCCCTTCTCCTGACAGCGGATCCAGCAATGTTTGCAGCCATGCACACCCACTTCATTAGTGGGCAAAACAGAACTTTCCACGGCTGATCTAAACTTGCCTCATCTGGAAACTGCTCCCAGAAGGCTCCTGGCTACAAACTGGCATTGCTTTACTGAAAATATATGGCGCACCTGATGGGCTGGAAGACATTTCTGGTTTATATATAGGTTAAGCTCTGACCTTCCAAACCACATTTTGGCAAATGCTTTGACTGGACAATTACAGCACTCTGAATCCAGCCAGCCCTGTAACTTTTATTGCAAAATTATAGATGTCCCATACAGAGAGCCCCTCTCTTCCAGATGTTCTTGTTTGGGTAGGCAAGGTTTAAGACTGGATTTGCAAAAGCATTCATGCTGGCCTCACACTGTTCCCACTCAAGTCATAAGATCACAATACTGGAATAGATTTCCTGGAGGCACAGAGTTCAGCCTCCCACTTTCACAGGCAATGACATTATAAAATTCTTTTCATAAAGTCAACAAAAGTTTCATCACTGACTTCAGTGGAAGAAAAGAGGGGTCAGCTCTGAGTTTGCTGGAAAATCTGACATTTGATATAAGGAAACAGAGATACAGAAGTGCAATAAAATAACTGGTCAAATTTAAAAGAAAACTCATAAAGTTGAGGAGATACGTAGATCAGACAAGGTTAACATGAGATTAAGGAGGCATATAAATCAGATCTCTGGGTTCAGTATGCCCAATTTATGTTTTTAAAGACAAGTTCTCATCTTATTTCTGAAATTTGTAAGCCATATTTAATAGCCCTGACTCAAGCCAAAAACATGCTTACAGATCAAACTCAGTGCTTTCTATTCCTAGCGTTCAGTTTTTTCCAATCAAGACTGCTAACCTGTCTGTATACCATCAACCTTCAAAATCAACAAAACATCAACTCAGTGGACCTGCAGAAAATGCACTCTTTCTAAAATATAGTTGCCTCTAATTTTTGTTCATCCACTGAGATTTGAATAATTCAAAATGAGTCATTTTCTTAAAATTGCTGCATAAGATCTATAATCACACCTCAGACAAACATGTCCCAAACTAACAAATGTGTTATTTATGGCCTTTAGCACTGAGCAATCTTGCTATGCTCATGTTAAATGCAAGTTTTCTGCCTCCTTCTTTAGTGCCAAATATAGTAAATAGTATAATAATAGAATACTAAAAATGCACCAGGTATTTATCCAGGTTTAAAATAAGCCATTTTCAAAAGGCTAAAATCCTCATATTTACAAACAGAATAAAAATGGAACTTAAGGCCAAAGATAGAGTAATTCTGCATCAGAGGTCCAATATGCTATATGGGGGCATGGTAGATCCGTTCCCGAGGATGGATTAAAAAAGGCTGTCTTTGTTTCACACCAAAGACCTCCCTGACATATCCTCAGCATTGTAGGAAAACAGAAAGATGAATGATACTATTAATCACCTGTCAGCTACATCAGCACCTGTAGTACCATCAGCATCTCTGCTGAGAACAGAAATACCCCATGTGCTGAGTTAGCCCGATAGAAAATTCATTCCCACATTGGAAAATCCCATAGCTACTGCTCAGTCCTGCATCAGGGGAACGACTGTAAATCATTAGGGGATCACAGGAGGCAGAAACAGGAAGGGCCTAACAGATCATTACATCCATATGCCTTGGTGGTTTCTCAGTGAATTACTTTATTTCAATGGAGTGGGAATGGAGCCCATATGATCTGTATACAATCTGCAGTCCCATGCAGAGATCACCATTTAAGGGCCATTGCTTTCTAGCAGCTGCCAAATCTAAGATAGATAGCCGCATTCTATTTAAAACCAAGGAACCTGAAGACACAAATGCTCATTAAAGTTTGGATAATTGCCGTATATAATTCATAAAATTCATAACAAAGTACAAAAGCAGAAGTTATACATCAGTGTCACTCCACCCTTCCACATGCGCAGGAATATTTCCAGGCTCTCCACTTTTCTTTAAGCACAAGTATTCCTTCTAAAAAGCCAGGTAATGTTTCATAGATTATTTTGCTTCTTTCAGTCTTAATCGTAATGACATAAAAACTTCATAGCTCACACCCCTGTGTGCAAACTGTTTGAATAACAGCATTATACAACCCTAAATTAACAATACATAATTTCTCATAAAAACCTTTTCTTATCTCCCCCTCTTTTACAGCTGGCTGCAGAAAGTTCCATCTGAAATCTAATTAAGAGACCTGTTTTCTCTTTTACATAACATTACTCCATATTCACACAACTCGGCGGGGTTGTTATTTAAATACTAGAGTAAGTAAACGAAGACTGCAGCATGACATATAAGCATCTTCAGCACTGGCAGTCTTAAAATAACAGCTGTCCTCCCATCACTAAAGGTCACAAATCAGACCTGAAACTCACCACAGATAGCTCCATACTCAGTGTCATCACAGCACTTAACTTCTTCAGGGGTGATAACGCTCCAAATGTAGCAAGTTGGACTTTCCCAGTGTGTTCAGGGCATCTATTTTTCCGGCATGATTTCTTAAATAATAGCAACCATGTGGAAATCACAACAGACCAGTAGAGCATGCTCTGCTCCATGTGACAGATGTACAGAAAACAGAAGTATTCATTTAGTTAAAGATGAAAACTACACATCCAGTTAAACGCGCTACAGATTAGTGATGAAGATGACTTGGAGAGCTTAACCTTCTATCAGAAAGGGTATTGCAAGAATACAAATAGGCAAAACATGTTGAAGCAACAACAAAGCAACAAGAATTCAGGTAAAAATCAGTGTGCAGCTCACCACCCTCCTGCCAGAGAGCAGTGACCTGCAGGCGTTACAGAGCACTTAATTCCCCCCCCCTTTTTTTTTTTTGCAGGCTAATGAGGTATCTAATGAGTGTTAGAAATGCCTAGCAGTGCTGCTTGTAGGGGGAGTAACCTGGGGAAAGCCAACAGGAGCCTCAGGCTGAGGAGAGGAATCACACAGCTACAGTGGGCTGCTGGATGAGAAGGTTGGTACAAGGCAAAAAACAGGAAGAACCTCAAGCCTTCCCTCCTGCTGTCTCTCTCCTGAGGTTAGCCTCACATGGGGCAGGGACTGTTTTGCATCTCGCTGGTGGCTGCAGGCTGCTCCATGACAGGGCATGAAAAGAAGCTGCTATTGAAAATTATTTGTACTATTGCAGATTCAAAGCTCTAGAGGTTTTATGAACATTACTGCTCATGAACATCTTCAAAAGCCCAGACTGGAGAACAGAAGGAAAACAAATACATGTTTTTGTTCAATTTATTTAGGGAGCGTTTCAGTGAAGGAAACCCCAGTAAATTATTTGGGTGAGACAAAAGAATTTGATCTTGACTTTTCATCTTTTAAACCTGTAGTGACTACAACAGAACTCCCCTTTGCGTATGGTGGAACTAACAAGGCTGGACGGTGCCTTGCAGCTTCTTGGCTTAAGGATTTCTGCCTTCAGGCAGATACTAGGATAAATTAAATCATTCTAATTGCCCTTTGCTGACTTTGGGCAGTTAAAGACTGTATATGCAAGCTTTCAAAAAAAACAAAACAAAATGAAAAAACAGTGAGATTCTGAGTTTAAATAATGCTGAAAGTAAGACAAATTAAGATCTGGTGACAATCCAGAGAAAGACAATCTAGCTCTGGGAAAGCTGGCTTCACTGCAGAACAAAATGGTTTGGGGGCCATAAAATTTTCTTTTAAAGAGTATTCTCTAGCTTATTCAGGGAGAAAACAGAGACTCTTGACAGGTTGGTTTGTGGCTGGTTTTTTTTGAAATTAAGGAACGGCACTTTGGACATCTCCAGGGCAGAAAGATTCTACTGGCTCTTCAGAGATGCTCAAATCTGTAGTGGTATCCTTCCATAACAGTAGAGATGGAGAAGCTGGTGTTTAACAACCTGACCTCCTGCAGGACATCAAGAATTCCTCAAAATTCAGCTTTGTATAACTACATGAGTCAGCTAATGTAAAATGTTACCTCATCTTGCAAATCCAGCTCTCCTGACCACCTAAGACAGCAAAGGAGCCAGTAGACCTATTGGTTTGAACTAGAAAAGCTGAAGCATGTGTGAACATGAAAGAGAATACCTATTTTCTCAGAAGACTGAATGTTAAAACAGCTTGTCCACACAATTGCTAAGGTCCTAGCCAGTCTTCAGACAGAGCTGAAAAACAGCTTGATGAAAGACAGCTTGATCCAAGATGTATTTCTGCCCATTTCTCCAGTTTGTTGAGGTCCTTCTGAATGGCACCACACTCACCTGGTCTGTCAAGTGCTCCTCCCAACCTTTTATCATCTGCAAACTCACTGTAAGTGTACTCTGTCTCATCGTCCAGGTCATTATTCAAGATGTTAAACAGCATTAGCCCCAGTATCAGCTCTGGGGTACACCAGTGACTGGCTTCCAGCCGGATCACACCTCTGTGCCCAAGAGCTCAGCCAGCATTTAGAACACCTCACTTGATTTATCCAGATCTTACTTCAGTTTCTGTGAGAATGTTATGTGGGACAGTGTCAACAGCCTTTCTGAAGTCAAGATAACATCCACTGCTCTCCCCTCACTCGCTTAGACAGTCACCTGGTTGTAGGACACCATCTGGTTGGTCAGGCATGATTTTGCCCTTCATAAATCTGTGTTGACTACTCCAAATCACCTTCTTGCTCATCATGTGTCTGGAAATGGTTTGCAGCATCAGCTGCTCTATTACCTTCCCAGGGATAAAGGTGAGGCTGACCAGCCTATAGTTCCCTGGATCCTCTTTCTTACCCTTCTTGAAGACAGGGGTGAAGTTCGCTCCCCTCCCAGCCTCCGGAACCTCCCCCATCACCAAGGCCTTTCAAAGGTAATTGAGAGTGGCCTCAGAAAGACACCAACCAGCTCCCTCTGCAGTCATGGGCGCATCCCATCAGGACCCATGGGTTTGTGTGTCCAACTCGCTCCCTAACCTGACCCTGCTCCACTGAGGATAAGTCTTTCTTGCTGCAGTCTCCTGCCCTGGTCTCAAAGGCCTGAAGGCTGGAACTTGCCAGCAAAGACTGAGGCAAAGAAGGCACCTCAAAATTTTCTATATCTTTTGCCATCAGGTCTCCTGCCCCATTCAGCAACAAACCCACATTTTCCTGACCCTTCCCTTTGCTGCCCATGTGCTTGTAGAAACCCTTCTTGCTGAGGTTTTTTCTATTTTTCTATGGTCCTACATGCCTCTATCCTTTCTGTCGAGAATAACAATGAGTCAAACAGGCAAAGTATCTACTTCCCACAAGACTAAAAATGAATCTGCTAATCCGGGTTTCTTCACAATGTGTTGGGGCTTGAAACACCATAGACTGGGAATGGAGTCAGCACCTGAGTGCAAATGGGAGGAAGCAAAGTGCTGGGCACTCTGTCCTGAGCATTGCAAACTGGCTAACTAGAAAATGAAGCAACGGCATTAACTGTTTATTAAAATACAGGCCTTAATTGTTCTTCACTGAACTCAGACTCTAGATTGGACATAACATTAACTTCACTATTTCACAGAACCTTCTGGGAAAGTATTCAAATTTGAGTGTCTTTCTGATCTTTTTATGGAAAGTATTATTTTATTTATAAATATATATATACGTGCTCTACAGGCACACACACACACACACACACACATATATACACACACGGCAGTGCCCTTTAAGCAGTGACATTTCCTCACACTCACCATCTAGTTACCACACAGGAGTCACCGTAATTATTTTTTCCTCATGTACCAGCAATACCATGATGTAGCAAATTCAGTCACTGCTATCTTTTCTATGATGTCCAATGCTAAACCCATTAATCTTCTATAGCACATATTGATATAACACATATAATCATGAAGAGTTTGGAAACAATGTTTTTGAAAATTTTCCAAAACCTCTGACAAATGTGACACAAATAGCAATCTGACCTAAATAACTGGGCTGGTACTTTTACTACCAAAATGAGGCAGAACTTCAGAAGGACAGGTGGTGCCCAGTTGCATTTTCAAGGCGTTGCTGCACACACTGGCGTCAGAGACCCAAAAAGTACAGGACACTTGTGCTACTTTGACTTTGGGGCTAGTTGTGTTCTTTGCAATTCAGTGACTTCTGACTGCTGTCCTCAGGACCACCACCCCAATCCAGAATCCTGCATCTTTGTAGGAGGCTTTGCTCATGCGGGGGTTACCCAGACCTTTGTAAACCAAGTACATCCCTAGCTGTTCTGAACTTGGAAAGATGAGCTGGAAATGGGTGTGATAGATCAAGATTGTTACTAAGGGCGAGATGAGCACCTCACTTGCTGTGGCTAAGTTCTGGGCAGTCTTTAGAGTAGAAACCAAATGACAGATAGAAAGGCCTAATTTCCTTAAGTGCTGCTCGTTCGCTATTTTCCTAAATTTAAGAAAGAAAGAGAAAAATAAAAGGAAATGGCAAAATTACTAGTAAGTTTCAGACCAGGAGGAAGAAAGCTTTAGTAAAGCAGTTTTCTACAGCCCATGGGAAAAAACAGTTTGCAGAGGAGTTGAATTGCGCAACCTACACATTACCCCACTACCTGTGCAAAGCATTTCACACAAAAATTTCTACTTACCTATAAAGATAGGAGTTTTCCTCCTACTACATTAAAACCATCATTAAAAAAACACAAATTCTACTAATTAATACAAATAATCTGAACATGACTATGACTGGTGGTCATAGATATGGTGATAAAACATTTAATAATAAATTATGAACTCAATATTGAAAATTCTTTGCAAAAATTAACCAATTCCTGCAAGCCCAGTCGCATATGGTTTACGGAAAGACTGACACAAACAGATTTAAAAATTCATTCAGATCAAAGAGAAAATTAAGAGCACAGATGGATGAGACTTCTCAATTTCAGTCTAACCTGAGGGTTAAATTGAGTTATCTAATGACTAGTCAACCTGCTTACTTTCTGTTACACAGAGCATTTAGCAGATATGTTGTGTATTTCTGGAAAGGGCACATCAGGGAAGCCTGCAGATGTTGACAATTTGCATATATTTTCAGGGGGCAGTGGACACAAAGCCCTGAAAGACAGCAGTTAAGTTTCATTTATTAAGAGGATCCACCCACTTTTAAAATAACTCATGTGAGTACCACAAGATTCATTTATCGCAAGACCAAATTTTCTTCCCGATACAAAAAAAGGTGGTGTCATAGCAAGTTACAGCATCTCTTCAAAAGTGGGACCCAACATACACCTCAAATACTACATTTCTTGTGATCCATTTCTGAATAATCTTTGAGATAATATTCCCATCCTTGCAGGAAACCACAAACAACGACTAAAAGCAATACAGTTTATCATTCTTCTGTACCACCAATTATGAAGCCATATAAACCTGCATCGGTTTCTGGAGGAACTGCCCCTTTCATCATCTTGGTTTTTGTGGAAAACTAGATTTGTTAGATTTGGCTTTGCATCTGTATTGCCATTGTTTGTATCTATTTGAAAACTCACTGTCATTCCTTGCATTCAGCATTACTCACAGAAACTGCTGGTGATATGTCCAATCTGTCATCTCTTGCCACCCCGGGAAGCACCAGATGTTACAAAACAGGAGCTAAAAACCCCACAACAGTGGACAATAATGCAATAAACAGATCTGGGCTGGGGAGCACCCCTGCCAGAGTATTTATTCATTGGCCACTGCACTAAAATATGAAGTTATATCCATTTAAAGGGATGTGACATCCATGCTTATAAATAATAGCTTTCTTCATCGATCCTGCCAAATATTTTGCCCCAGTGACCTCTTGTGGCAATGAGTTTGAGAGATATTGCCAGCATTGTGGATGACAACAATTCTTCCATTTATATGATACACAACTAATAAAAATGAGTAAACACCTGAGTAAGCAAACACCTGAACAAGTAAACTCATGGGGAAAACAACCATTTCATTACAGTGTGATCTTTTAGCAATACATAAAAAGTAGAGGATGTTACCTTTTTTTTGTTGTTTTGTTTTTGTTTTTGTGGGGGTTTGGGGTTTTTTGTTTATTTGTTTTTTCTTAATGCGTGAATACACTTACCACTTTCTGGCCTGTGAGGTAAACTAACAGGTGGACACAGGTTAGGCATGGTGTTCTTCAAGTCAGCTAAAAGCAGAAAAACCCAAAATATGTTGAAACAATTACACTTGAAGGTTTAAAATGTAATCCATACCTCAATATTTCCAGCATTACTTCTGGGATCTGAATGCTGCATTTTCTCAGCACACATACCAAGAGTAAGGATGCGAGGATGCTTAGCTATCTAACCCTTCTGAGCTTGTACATGAAACCAGACTTCCCTACATTTCTGTATTTATAAATATTCCTGCAAACACTTTTCAAAATGCAGTTATTTATGAACAGCTCATTTCGGTAGTTCTGTGGGTTTTTCCATGCCCCTCTCTGCATCTGGTCTTCTGCATCACAAGAGACATAAGATTTTCTCTGCTTCCTGATTAGCAGACTGGAGTTTCTCAAAACAAGAACTAGGAACAAGTCAATTTCCAGCAGGAAACTTTCCAAATTAAAATTCAAATAATCACTCATATCTTCCACACGCAAAACTTCTCATTTGCTAATATTTCCCTTAACTATTTTGTAATTTCAAATAACAAACAAGAAGTTTGCCCCGTGCATTCATATTTTGTAAAACACTTCAGCTAATCAAATCAGTTATAAATTCTCTATTAAGACAAAATAAATTACCATCCATATAGAAGCTGAAGACACATCAGTTTTTCTGTTTGCTTCTTCCACTTTGTATTGCCTATGCATGCAACCAACAGGTATTTCTAAAAAATCAGGAGTTTTACCATTCCCATTGACAGGAGTGAAGAATCTGGCCTATACAGAACTCTCTTTAAAATGCTACTATATGCTCCTCACTGACTGAGCTGCAACATATGAAGTCAAACTGCTGATGAGTGGAGCTGTGCGGGCAAACGGCTCACATGTCAACTTAACATATTCTGAAATGCGGAGGCACAAGTACTTTCCTACAAGACTGTGGACTCAAACCAAAGACCCTGCTTGATGCTAACGTTCCACTGCCTATGGTAAATTCCTCCTTCAGATTTCACTCATTTTCCCTTTTAGCCTCAGAGCTTTTTTGTTCCTCTTCCTGGTTCCCAGACCCCCAACACACCAGCACAACTGATACAAATTTTTGTCTGCAAATATCTCCATTTGCATAAACATCTGTGCCTTGCTGTGTGTTACGGTGGAAACACATCTGAAGCTTCCTCACTACACATAAAGAAATGTCACCATCTCTCCTAACACTCCCCCCTTTGCATACACCCCAGTCTCCTCTTCATCATCCCTCTTTCCATGAAGTGAGCAACATCCTTTATTTTTAGTTGGTTCTTTGCTAACAAATTCCAAGAAGTGGCAGTGTATCTACACCTCCATTGTCTCCACGTTTCTACTATTCTTCATTCTTACCCCGGCTGCCTCTCAGCTCCCCCTGCCCACGGGCTCTTGCCCATGCCTACTTTATCAGGGCCGTTGTTCCCTTCTTCCCTCCCTATGAGCCTCCGTGGCACCTACCAGCTCCATGCTGTCTCTACTCTTTAACAAGGGTTGCCCCACTAGAGGAGGACATGAATGGTTTAGTGGGCAGAGTGCCAGCGCAGGACTTGAAAAGCTCAGGACTGAGTTTGTATTTCAGACACAGCACGAATGAAGGTTTTCTTTAAATTTTCCGACACTGTAAAATGCAGTGTATTGCCAGGATATCTGATCTAGCTCTGCACAACTTTAACTGAATTATCTTCATATCACATGCCCTGGACAGTATATATCCACACTTCATACTTCCACTCCGATATCAGCCCTTCTCTACTCCACAAGAACTAAGGGAGGTTTAAAAGCAGGGAAAAGTACTTCTTATTCAATTTTTTTCCCCCTGATTCTGTCAATATCACCAGATATTGACATCACCCCGTGGGGCCTCGCTGCTCTCAGTGGAGTTCAGCAAGGTTCTGCCTGTGTAGACTCAACAACATGCTATCCTCCCGTAAAGGCGGATGCAGTCAGCCAGACATTTGTTTTCCTCACTGTTTCAGTTTTGTTAAATCAAAGCTAAACAAAGTAGGACTAGACCCACCCAAAAGTAGTGTGACAAATTACAAACCCATTGAAATATCTCAACAAACTAATGGAGCTTGTGTTTCACTATGGAAAAGAAAATTCAGTTTGACTAGGAGTGGTTTTGATTCCTCTTGAGGAAATAACCTATCTTCTCATAATTTCTCTTCTGTTTAAACACGTGATGGCTTCTTACTCTTTGAAGTATACAGTGCTACCTCGGCATTTGGTCTTGTCCCTTTCTTCAGCAAAACAGCCAAAAGTGAATTTTAAATCCTGTAACAAAACCAAACCTTTTGAAGTTACGCATTCACACTCACTGTTAAGCCATTAGCCAAGCAGTGAGAAACAGAGAACGATGTCCTGACCAGGACTGTGCAGTGGGACAAAATACATTTGGATTCTGACATCAGCCACAAGTCTGTCATATGATCTAAGAAATTAAATTATACCTCTTTGAGGTATTTCTATCCCTTTCTATTATAAATGGAGATTTAATTGCACCTTTATTTCCCTTGCACATACTTGTCTGCCTTGTCTATTCGTGATCCTTATAAATGGGTCCTCCATCTGAAAGCTGGAGCTTCTATATATTGAAGCTAAATAATAAGCTTTGATGTGCAGCAACCAGCTGGAGAGGCCGTGTGCTCTGCATCACTCACCAGGCTTCTGATACCAGCCGAATGGGTGTATTCTGACTTCAGCATCTGGTGAACTACAATTCAAAACTTGCCAAGCACTTCTTGTTTCCTCAGCACACGTCTGGATTCCTAGGCTGTTCAGGGTCAGGCACACGACCTTTCCACCTGCCAGGGAAATACATGGTTATAGAAATGATGAGGAAAATTTTCCTCTTCTAGATAGTATTTTGAGGACAGTAAATACAGCATGATTCCACTGAGTATTAAAAGGAATTCCACCGACTTAGAAATCAAAGGAAGGAAATAGCTAAAATGAGCCAAGTTTTACTGTTATTGAAAACAGTGTTGAAAAATCTCAATTAATTCAATGGGAGGGAAGTTGAGTACCAACATTATAATCTATTAAGGTCACAGAGTATTTCCACTGAGCAAAGATCAGGACCTCTTATTTAAGCAAGTAGCCCTTTCTGGTTAATGCAATCCTGAAAATTAAAAATCAGCAGGTATGTTGAAACATGGCCCTTATTTGTATCAAGATAATAATTCTGCCTTTCAAGAACCCAGTGTAACTATTTCTGTACCTGAAAAAAAAATAATGGAGGGTTTGAAACACAGCTAGCACTTTCATTGAAAGTTTATCCTAGCTCATGTTAAAATCACTAGCGAAAGTTCTCTTGCCTATACGAATGCCAGGACTGGATGTCTGAAATGCCACAGATAATAAATATTAATCAGATAAACCAAGAGGTGTAAATTTTACATGTTAGGTGCTTTTAAATTCTTAATTTATTTAGAACTATTTAAAGAAACTCAAAGTCATATTCAGTTAGGACCTCAAATTTCACATGGTCATATGGAGGTATGAAAACTGTCAACTATTTTTGATTTGTGCAGCAATTTCAATCTAAACTATACTGGGTTAATTTTCCAAGCTACTTATTTTTGATTGAGTGAAAAAAATTTTCTGCTCAACAAAAAAGGGAATGAAAAATATATATTTCTGGTGTTTCAAATTCCCAAATGAATTGTAAAACCAGCACCTCCTAATGACTTCAGGAAGAGCTGATTAGCACATGACACTTCCAAAAACAAGGTTAAGCCATTTTATTGACCTAAATCTGCATTTGGAATAAAATATTAAAACCCACCTCATTGATTTTGACCTGGGTGGCATCCAATTTTAAAGACCTTCTACAGACTTTCTTTTAAACGGTGCACTTCCTTTACAGCCAGTGGAGACAAAGAAAAGTACCTCCAGAGTAGGATTCAGTCAACCAAAGCTTTAATGACCCCATAGTTGTGTCTACACATCTCTCTACTGACTATAGAGGGAGCAGAGGTTGACAACACCCCTTAACTTAGCCATCTCTGGTGAGTAAAATAGGTTTGTTTTACTTTCAAATGGCTTTCAAGTCATGCATACTTTCAAAGAACTAACAAAAATCCTACTTGAAATGTCTGAAGTACCTAAAATACTAAGGAAGAGAAGATAGGCAATCTCTATCCCAGTCTTCCTCAAGCAGAAGATTAAAATTGGGAGCAGAGAAGTTCAGGCATCCAAGAAAGCCAAATGCTAAGCTGCCCCAAGGTATCCACAGACATTATGTGCTTAACATTCATTTATTTTCCATAATATTTAGGTTTCTAAGTCCCTTAGGCTTTAAAAAATGAAATAATATTAAAAAACAAACCAAAAAAACAACCAACCACAAACAAAACACAAGAAGAAGTCAAACAACATTTTGGAAGAGAGGTTTATAAATGAGGAATAACAGTTGCCTGGAGTTTTATCAGTTTGAATTTCATGCTGTTGGAACTGCAGTCTCTTAAGAACTCATGAAGATTTCTTAATAACTTCTGAGATGTGGAGCATGTCATTGGGCTGAACTAGAAGTGGTTATGGTTACCCAAAAAGGTGCTGAAGAGAGTTGCATAAGGTCTGCAAGGGCTTTTAAAGTGCCCTTCACAGCAAAAGAGTAGTAAAGTTTGGAATAATGGAGACTGAAATTATTTAAAAAATAAAATAGTGAAAAAATACCTGACAACTGGGAGTCATTAAAAAAGCCAAATCCTGTGCAACAGGGGTCAGCATCACACCAACGCTCACACTCAAAAAAACTAGGAAAGGAAAAACATCATTACTTTTAGTATCATTAATAACCTGTCTCTGTCATGAAGAAGGAAAGAGAGGATGCTGCATAGCGGAGAGACACTGAGAACCTGTAGAGAAGCCTTTCACGATAAGACTGCCTCGTGGTTCTTCATACTGCATAGACACCTCCATAGATTTTCCATTTGTAGATGAAATTACGTTTGATCAGTATACATCTACCAGACCACATTTAATGATGTAGATGATTATTTTGATATCTGCCCTAAAAATATCAGTCTAAATTAATTTTGTGTATTGTTGCCAAGAGATTTAACTGGCCAAAGAGCAATTTAATGGGAGTATAAATAATAATTCACATATATATAATTACTAATTATATACATTATTATTTACAACTCAATTATAAATTTCCTTTAAATCATATGCTTTTTTTTTTTTCTTGATTAAATATTCTCAAATAGTGCTCTTCTTGGATCAATGTGTCTGATCCCCTTCATCTGTGTAACTGGGCCTTGGTATTCCAGGCATGGTTAAGCTTCCAGTAAAAACAAACAATCATGTCCTACCCATCTGAAACAGTTTTTCGGCTCATGTCAGTCTTATTCCTCACTGAGATGCCAGTTACTTTCTGGAATGGTACACGTGTGTAGAAGCTCTTCACAGAACTTTTTAGAGTGACTGGAAGGAAAAGGAAAATAAAAATTGGAAAAATCAGCTTAACCTTGTAATTTACATATATTGGTCAAGTAATCACACAGTAAGGGTAAAGTTTATGTTTCTATGCTACAATGGTCTTGATCGATTAAAAGATAGTTTACATTATCACAGTAAACTTTTGATGGTTAAGCTTGAAGATGAACAAAACCCCAATAAGCGAAGGCTCTATAAAGCTAAGCAAAGTACATCGCCAAGGAAGGACTTCCAGGCCAGGGCTTCTCTTTCTGAGACCTGTATTGACATTTCTCTTTCCACAAGGTCAAAAACTGGGGGGCAACTTCAGGCTGGAAGACTCCAGTGTGCTCATGTATTATTCAACCTCTGCTGCACTTTGGGCTTTCCGAAAAGACACAATTTAGTAAAGGTCCACTGAACTAAACTACATTTTTCACCGCAAAATTACAGGTCCCTGTACCGTGATAACAGGCTTGTTTGTCCAGTTTTCTTACATGAGTCCTATGAGAAAATCATTGAACTTCCTAAGAATTCAAAGAGCAGAGTTTAAAATCTACATGTAGATAACTCTGGATTTGCTAAATATATATATATATATATTACACTCAACAAATTTCAGGTTTTGCATTGCTTAACTACTGCAGAAATTTAATGGTAGAAAACAGGATTGATGATATCCCAATGACACTACTATTTTACTCACATTATAAACAGATCTAAGGCCTGGTATACAAATTATTTGACGTACTCTTGGCCTCTTTGAATTGGGAATAACTGAGGTGGAGAGTGGAACTCATGGTTAATATCTTTCCATCCTGAATGGAAAATGAAAAACCGTACCCAGAACAGCCTAACCTTCCCTTGCACCATCACGTCCCAGGACTCGTTCATATATTCATGCTTTTTATCTCAGAATCAAGAGCGAAAACACCAGCTTGCATTACAAGGATTAGAGCACACATTATACATCCAAATCTTAAAACTTGCCTATTTTATGATACAATATCTGTGGTTGCCAGGGTAGCACAGTTTGACAGTTTTCTGGTATTTGATCAGTGCTGCCATCACAGATCTGTGCCTCTGGATAGAGGTTACAAACAAAATATCTGTCTGTGGTGTTTTGAAGATCTGCCATTCGACAAAACTCATCTTCTTGTGCACAACCTATGAAGCAAAGTCACAAAGAGTTACACAAACACGAGGGTTTCTTCCCCTTTCTGTTCCTCTTCATGTTTTCAGCAGACTTAAAGCTATCCGTCAGCAAACAACTAAAAGTGACAATTTTGATATTATTCTATTACAGTGCAAGAGAAACAGGGACAGATTCCGTTTCTAGTGACACTGAAGAGCAGGCTTACCTGGAGAGCACAGTAAAGGAGCTACACCACAGCTGATTGACAAGCATTAGCCTAGTGTATTGGTGTCACTTTAACATTGTGATTCATAAAGGTATCTCTGCCCTTTTTAGTAAATTTGATATACAAACTGTATAATCATAAAAGAACTCTGCATCAGTTGTGGGTCTCTTACTTTAAAGAGAAAAAAAAAGGACAATAAAGCTTACAACGTCTTAGTAAGATTTTGCAAAAAAATCTTCTGAAGTGTTCATATATCACACAAATACAAATGAGTTTTCTAGAATCAACTGTTCAAGCCATTTGCTTGTAGCAATTTGTGCTGAAATTTGCCCCAGGGTAATACAGCACCTTCAGAAAAGAAACAAAGCTGTCAAACTCACTTCTTAATTACTGTGGCAATGGCTTCTGTAAATATATATGTCAATGCTTAACTTGAAACAGGTAAAGCTCTACTGACCTCTTGCAGTGATGTTTGTGCACTGTTTAGTACTCTTGGTTCTGCCTTCCTGGTAGTCAGAGCTAGAAACTCTACTCCATTTATTAAATCAAAATATACTTTATCATACCCTAAAATATCTGTATTTTACATTCTTCTTTTACCACTATGTCACCTATCTATTTGGAGGTGTACCAAGAACAGCAGAGCATTGCCTGAGCTGTATCTTGGAGTTCTCTTGACCATAACAGGGATAGCCGGATGGTGACTGATGGGTACCCTTTCTGCCACAGCAGACAAAGTTTTACAGTTTCTTCCTTAAAAGGAAGAAACAGGTAGCCCCATTAGCAGCTTCCATGAAAAATTTATGGGTTTTCCTCCCAAAATCTCAAAGTCCAGGGTTTCTACTTACAATGACTATCGTATCTATTGGAAAATTTTAGTTAATTATTATTCCCTACAGAATAACAGTCTCCAAGATGTCTTACGTGTGAGACACCAAAGCACAGCTTCCTCTGCTGAGTACTTCTGCCTGAAGATCCAATACTGCTGGTAAGGGAGAGAATAATTCTGGTCACTTCGTACCTGCTTGCTGTCCATTAGGTAGAAAAGATCCTTTGTGGAATCTGAGATTCAAACAAACAAACAAACAAACTGTTCAAACCCAAAAAACCGCAGCTATGATCTGGAATAAATTAAATTTATTTATATATAAATTTCCGCCTTTCACATCAAAACAGCTGCAACCATTTTGTAGGGCTAACGTACACCAAAGGCTGTTTTTAATAACAGAATTGTCCACCCACAGTTATTGATGCTTGTGTAGGCAATGCTTCCTCACCGAGCTGCACTGCACAACAAAGCATTGTCAGACCATTTCCACCACCCAAAAACTAGATGAAAATCATAGGTCCTAGAAATAAAAAGGTTCTCTCTACTCTCTCATGCAACACATCATCTTAACAGTGAAGCATGATGCCTAAGAGGATGTTTACAATACCTAAATCAATCTAGTTATATTAATCCAAAACACAGCATTTTCCTCATATTCCCTTGAGAAGATTTACACCTCTCAGTGTTAAACATTTTCTTAACAAGCTTAATACCTATTTCAGTCATTTAACCTTATTTCTCCTACTTTATGCTGTCACAGACCACGTTAAATAACTCCTTTCTGTCACCTGTTTGTGATCTTTAGATGTGCATACAATGCTTTATCTCTCGAGCTCCCTGTGAAACAATCAATCACAGCTATTTCAGGCTGTTTTCAAACTAATCCCTTTAAAGAAACGTCCAGTACTCAGAGAAATGAACACTTTTCACTGCTCTTTTACAAATATCTTCATAACCACCTTTTTATTTATCAAATGCTATCAGTAGGTCTCATCTCCAGCTGCTCCAACACTGACATATTCTGTTATTTAATCTTACATGCACTGAAACAGCCAGACAAAAATGAAAACAGGGAAGTAAAGACATGCTGATGATTGCAGCTGAAATGCTGAAGCACCTACTGACATGTTGGGAGTGCACAATAGCTTTGAATTTTCTATCAGAAAATAGAAAAGATATGTTACCATGTGCTCTAAGGACGAACATCAAGTGATAAAAGCTCTGTAGACATTTTGCCAGATGTATCCATAACTTTTCTAAAAAGGTGACTTATAAGTCTTGTTACCTCTCAAGACTTAACTTCAACCTTCAGTTTCTCTTGTAACAGTTTGTGTCATGACTAAGACTAAGGGATGGAGGCAAAACCTGCATTCCTTGCATAACTTCAGGTTTTAATGATATCATCAGCCCCAGCAGAGTAAATGAAGAACCCCGAGGGCTGCACTCATGCCTTGGCAGGTAAACGCAAGAGAATTTCACCCAACGTATTAAGTGCAGTTTTTACTCATTTTTAAGTCTAGACTTTACAATACCACTAATTGTATAGGAGCACCACTAGGTAAATGGACATTTTAGTTTACCTTTCTTTCAAATTAAATGAGCGAAATCAGCAATTCACTTCATGTTAGGATTTTATATGTATTAAATCACATGCTCAGGTGTTCATCAAGACTGCTCAGCAAAGATTACAGTTCATTAGGGATAAGCTAAAGTGCTCTCAGCAGGCTCCACTGCTGTCTTTCTCTTAGGATTATGGTGCTGAAGGCCCAAACGAACTCTAGTAACTTATAAATGGTTTGGGATATATACATGACTTAGTAGAATGAAGAGCAGACCCTGGAATAACAAAGGAGATAAAGAACTTCACAGGTCCCTCACTTCCACCATGCATGGAAGAAACACTTGTGATTGCAGTTTCATCCTGAGTTTCTGTAAGCATCATATTTACAGTCATGTTGTCAGTAGCAGTAAATATGCCCAGGTACTCAGGCTAAGGATTTGATTACTGCGTTTATGTGAATATTTTTCTCAGCAAACAATATTTCCTGAGTCTTTACAGTTCAGTATTTCACAGAACATTTTAACACTTTAATTTTCGGCTTGGCCTGGGAAGTTAAAAACCATAAAGACAGGAGGTTTACATTTTTAACATCTTTCCTAAAACCTGTATCAGACTTCCTACCTAAAAGAAATCCTCTGGACTTCAAAATACCTATATCATTACTATGATGATACGTGACAATATACGATATTTTTTGG
This sequence comes from Ibycter americanus, assembly GCA_035590275.1. NCBI lineage: Eukaryota > Metazoa > Chordata > Aves > Falconiformes > Falconidae > Ibycter > Ibycter americanus. The sequence goes on along the minus strand of JAVJGI010000040.1, from coordinate 174,192 downwards.
TTAAATTCTGGAACCCCCTCTGCTGTCTTCTGCTGCCTTCTCTGTCCACCCTTACTATAATACCTGATAATGTTAGATCATTCTCTGTCTTCAAAGCAGTAGTGTCACATGCAGGGTTTTTAGTCTGGGTGACCATATTGGAGCCTGGAATGCAACAGGAATTCATGAGCATAGTAATTCCATTTATTTTTCTTCCACAAGACAAAATCATCCTTAGTTCCCAAACTATAACGAATATTTTAAAGTGCACCATTTAGCAAAACTCCTTAGGTAGTTCCACCAGATGTTGAATTAAACATGAATTAAACCATCTCTGTATAACTCTGGGGAAAACCTAACCCAAAATGCACTGTTTGGAGGATAAAAGCAAATGCTGTATCCACAATGACCATGCATTCAGCATCAGTGCTCTGGAGGCTGTGTGGATTTATAAAGCAGTACCACAAATCATTTGTGCAGGTCCTGCTATGTACATTGTGTCATTCAGAAAGTAAACTTGCAAAAATAACACATACAGGGTTATTATGATAATAAAAATAACCCGCCTAGTTATGCACAAAGTGCCAAATTATTATAGTACCTGCACACTGATGGGACAAAGTGTCTCCATGATACCATTTTCACAGGTATTATAAGTTATAAAGTATATTTTCAGACAAAAGAATTTACCCAAATTTCATGAAACTGACAGTAGCAGAATTAATCTAGATTACACCCACCCCTGCCAGAAAAGGCTTTTGGGTGGTGACTCAATTTGGACAGTATAAAATAAAGTGAGAAGACACTTCCATTATAGAACACACATCTGCCAGTGCCTACAGTTCATCATAAACTTTTATAACAACTTCCATGAGATAACTCACCTCCCCACAGGTAAATTTGCTGAAAGGTAGTAAAATTTCTTTCTGCCTCTTCTACCAACTTAGAAGCTAATAAAGAAAAGAGTTTGTTAGAATAGCTGCTCAAATTAAACAGGTAGTATTGAAACATTCAGAAATTGCATTAACAACACATCACTAGACTATGCATCACCTGATTTACAATACAAGACCCTAAGAAAGAAGATCTCAAGTGTCCTCATGCTAATCTGGGTCTAGGATGCCAAGGCTTTACTCTATTTTCCATCATTGCTTTTTCTGTGCAGCTCTGGGCATCTCTCTTTCTGTCTTTGCTCCAGACTTTACCTTTCTTTCAGGTTATTGGCTTGAATCTGCCCAGATTAAATACTGGAAGTATTACATGGTGACATACTAAACACATTCTTGACTTTCATTAATGTTAACCCAGTAAAATGTGAAAGGTCCATCTATCTAACAATGCATCCAATTAGAGAGTTCTTATTCTCTTGTGATTGTACAGATATGGATTTACTTGAGAAAAAAGCACTGAAGTGTAAGAGCAAGCTGGTGAAAAAGGCAGATCCTATATAAGTATTAAAGAAAAGTCATGTAAATTGAGATAACTCATTGACATACTTCCGCTGAACACTTGTCCTCCCAGGGTGAAGGAAAACATCTTCTCTTCTTCATCATAGCTCACGCCTTTACATATCCCACCAATGACAGATGTTGGGGCTGGGCTCCAGCCATTTGCGTTGCAGATCAGCACGTCTGCGTAGCTCATCACACTACACAAAATGGCACCTAGGTTCAGGCACAGAGAGAGATGCATCACTCCAATAGTGCTTTGCACAGAGCTTTTCACCCAGGCAGCCCAATGCTTTCTCTAAATGCCAACTGAAGAAGAAAACCAGAGCTGTACATTCAAATTGGAGTACTAAGGTTAGCTATGCATACCCAAACTGAACATTTGTAGTCTGCTTTTCAGAGATTTCAAGCACATACTATTACCACTTAATAAAATATCACTATTATCTGATAATACCCAACAGTCTTCTCCAGCACTTTATAGCACCATGGAGACATATTCAATCCTTTGGCGATCTTACAATCTCAGGCTCTGAACCAAGAAAGCACTTATATTTTTACTGGGATGCTTCCTGGATTGGTGCCTGATTTCAGTCAGCCCAGCCCTAAGCCTCCCCCGGCACCGTGATGCGAGCCGGCGGGACCTGCACGCTTGAGGTCAGGTGTCCCCGCATCAGCCTGTTACCATAACTTCTAGACAATAATCAGCTCTTCCTTTGCACTTGCTGCCATAGCTCAGGGATTTCTATGGTTTTACAATGCCCTCTCTGGTTTGTTTTTATGGACTGGGTACACTGGATATTTCATCGCTACTTTTTTCTTCTTTTCCTTTTTTTTTTTTTTTTTTAAACAGAATGCTAGTCCAAATAATGCATTTTCCTCTAGTATTGATCCAAATAAGTTTACCCCAACAGAGAGCTCTACAACATTTACTTTCTCCACAGCCGCTTCTATGCTCACAAGCACGGAGAACCCAGAAATTTGATGGTAAATGTATAGAGAAGTGGACTTTACAAGTTCACCTAAAATATTTTGATGCAAAAAAATATGAGATGCCAAAACAGAAAATAATTTTCTGGAAACATTTGCTTGACAACTTCCACAGAGAGATTTGTCTCAAATCCAGGATCAGTTTCCACTCCAAACTAGAGAAGTGCTTGCCACATAGCAGCCAGTAGCACATGCCTGAATTTGTGAGACACTGTCTTTAAAAACTTGAGACATCTCAATTAGAACTTCACTTTTTCTATAGGCAATGTACTCCAATGGGAAAGCTGATCCCATGTGAGCTCAAAAAAGAAACAACAAAAAGCAGGCACTGACATTAAGTGCTTATTTTGCTGGCAGAAATCTGGGCTCTGCCTAAGTCCCACCTCTGTCCAGACTCTGTCCATCCCACTCCCATTTGCTTCTCCTAGCTAAACACCCAGATTTAGGTGATTATAACATCCTTGCATGCAATAACATAACATAATTTCCTGTTTAGTATCCTCTTTTCCTGCTCCAAAAAGGCAGCTGATCTACATTTACACTACAAGGACTCTGTCTGGAGGCACCAACCTCTGGCAACCAAGCTGCATCAGGTAAGGAGAGAGGTGTTTCCAGATGGTTTATCCCATCCGGATGCAGATGTCTAAAGCAGGTCAAAAGAACTGTCCTTTCAAAATTTTTCTCCAAGAGCAGCTTGCTACCTCAGGTCTTTATTGCTTCAGGCCAAGCCTTGGGCATCACTCAAATTCTGCTTACACCAAAAAATGTCAGCGATGTGGAAGCAGGCTGCTGACACTGGTATGATCTAGAGGTAGGTGTACTGTACCCAAAAAAATGAGTTCTACTCAGCATTTATTTTCTACTGCAAGATTTTTTGTTTTACAGTTAGACAATACCTCTATCAAGTGCAACCTGACTCAAGATGAAGCCATCACAGCATGAGTCCCTACTGCAAGTCTGCCGACAGAAGAGCTGAGCATCAGTCAGAGATGTACTAGCTGCTGAGAGCACCACGGAGCGATACACGCCAGAAAGCACGTTCTGAAAACTGGTCTTTTCAAAGATCTTGAGTCCAGACGAGTTAAATTCCTGTCCTGGGTAGAGAGAACAGGAAAGAAATGTTCAAAAGAGCTCAAGGGGAGATGGGATGCTTTAGGACTGCCTGCAGAATGTAGCTGGTTGAAAGATTTATGATAAAAACTCAGCCATAAAAGTGCTTTTCTGGACTTTGAGTTTCAGATGCAAGATAAGATCTTCAAATGGTTTGGTGCAATTATACCTAGGTAGCTGGCAGAGTGTACTGCTGGGGTAGGAAAAACAGCCCACTGTACCAGCAAAGGGATCCCAAACTGACGTACATGGTATGGTTGGTAATATTCCACTTTCAAGCACTACATTAATAACTCCCAGATATAAATGAAAAAAACGTAGCTTGTTAAAAAAGTAAAATGTGTAATTTGGCCAGCATAACTGCATCTGCAATTAAGGTTTCTGCTGACTAGACACATATATAAGAGGACACAATTCATATAAACCTGAATCTAATTAGCAATATTAACAGAAATCTGGGGTAGTTCTGGCATGAACAAGATCACATTGATTGCAACAAGCTCAGGGGACTTGCCTTTTTTCAGGTGAAACTTAGCTCTTTATTTTTATTATTAATAATAAATGGTGACTCAGAGGTTTCGACAGAAGCATAAAGAAAACAGTGACAGCAGAGAGTTTTGGCTCACACCCTGCAGCATTCTGTATTTGGTTGTCTTGTTTCAAATTTGGCATGAGGCATAAAGTTGGACACACAATGAATGGGACAGGCAGTGGTATCAATCACACTTAGGCCAAAAGAAAAAATAATTATCTCGTACATTCATTAGTTCAGCTGAATCACTTTGGGATTAACTGGAGAGCAGGTTATTCCTTGGCTGGTATATTAGTAGGAAAACTCACAATGAAAATTAACCTCAAATGTTAAATTATGTACAAGCTGGTCATTAATAATACCTTATATATTCAAATAACAAACTGTTTTATGAAGTGAAATCAAAGTACAACAGAACAGAATAGAATAATACATTGGGTAGAATTTGAGGTTTTGTGGGACTATCTGCTGGAAAAAGCCATCAAAATGGCTTACCAAAGCTGTATTCTTAATTTCTAGGGAACAAGACATGAAGGGAAGATTTGCTGAGGTTTCTGGGCTATCGCTAAATGTTAAGCTCTGAAAAGCATTATGTCTTCTTAAACAAATATGCTCCCCACATTTAGTCATGATCGTATACAGAAATAACTACAGGCTTGGGCACAGCCGTCTAACATTAGATGAGTGATTTGCATCTGATACCTCTCTTCAAATAGACCATCACTGTGTCTCCCTCTGGATTCCTGACATGAAGCAGGCAGCTGAGACGACTGATGCTAGTGGCAGTGGGGTTCCCCAAAGCACCTTGCACCTGAGACAGAAAACAGGCATGTAGAATAAATACAGCCTAACTGATTTCCTCTCCTAAAACACATTTTGCTTATTCAGAAACTCAGAGGGAGGAATTAGCACACACGGTTTATAACCTCCACAGCTCCACACGGCCCAGTGTGGGCATTTTTTGTTCTGTCAAACTGAGACCTCAACTCTTCGATGCCATATTGCTGTGTTTAACAGTAGTGAATAGGAGGATGTTACAGTGCTAAAGAGCACACAATCCAAACCCTGGGCTAGAGAAAGGGGCTGAGAAATGATGACTGTTTCAGGTGACCTGATTACCAGCCTAGGTAGTTCTAGTCTGGATTATCCAGATTAACTCTCCTTTTAAATTAACTCAATTTCCTGAGTGCAGGAGCTCAGCATGTTTCAGGAACAAAAGTGCTGTGTGATGTTTCAATCAAACACTGAGGCATTCAGATGTCACTTTTGGAAACATTTGGGTGTAGCTTCTTTACCAACTTGCAGGAATTTACTACTGCCATAGTGAAAAGCAATATCCAAGCGGTCAGGTAACATCCTGCCTTTCTTCTGTGATGCTGTCTACTTACATTGAACATACTGTATTATGGTAAACACATATTTTAAAATACGATCATTTTTACCATTCCAGAGGTGGTGCAGTTGAAGTTGACTTCAGCAGCACTGTATAATTCACAGAGAACTTCAGCACCAGCAGAAGTTACAGTTGCAAAACCACATGCATCTTCCTTCTCACAGCCTGAAAAACAGGGAAGAAACCTTAGATTTCCTAGCATTTCATGTGCAAAATTTTTGCTACAAATTCCACTGTTTACTGCCATTTGCCTAGTTTTTCATACGCCTATCAGACTGCAAGCATATGAATTTCATTAGCCAGATGCACTTTAGTGTTCAACTATTTTAGTAGATGGTTAGGTTTTTAAATTAAATTAATGCAAAAAGTTATTCATCACCTAATGATACAAACAGCTGAGTTAGGTCTAACCACCCACCCAAAATATTTAATGTCTGCTAAATAATTTTATCTGAGGCAGGCAGGGAGGACTCTCATGAACCACTTTGACAGCACATTACACTTGCCTGATACAGTAACCCCATGGCAAAAAGGTTGTGACAAATATAGGGGTGATAGGAAGGAGGGAAACACCAAATTCTTTAGTTGTGCCAGCCACCCCTGCAGCAATCACCTGGCCAGTGTAAGGGAGCAAGAAGCCACCCCCCTCCAGATTTAGGAGTAGCTGAAGATCCTTCTACCCTTACACACTCACTTCTGACTTGCTCCCACAGCTCTGCTCCTAGAACAGGCAGTGAAATTGTTTCCAAATGCCTGTAGTACAAAATAAACCAGCTTAGATCAAAACATCATCAGAAATGCAAGCTAAGCTGCCTGACTTTGTAGGGATGCAGAGACGGAAAGATTAACTCTTAGCCTTCAGTGATACACCCCAGCAGTAATATTTTGCAGCAGTGCTGCCATTTGACAGTTGACGTAACTTGTGATGAAAATGCAGGCTGTGTGCAATGAATCAGATCAAAGGTGCATCTTTTCCTCCCTAAGTTCATTCCCACAGTGCCCTCAGCTCAGTGTCTTGCTTCTGAAGGTCTCCACTTTCAGAGGAAGGTGCAAGAAACCTTACAGTATACAGCTAAGGGATGATCTGGTGCAGGAAAATCATTCCAGTAACAAATATAACGCTTCATGTGTTCACTTCTTAGCATGAGATGACTGCTTCAGCTAGACAGTGGTATGCAACACAAACCCAGTGACTTTGTCAGACTTCTGTGATGTCTGTCCTACAAACAGGCCACCCGTGTTATTACTGCCAGGGTGGTTTTATTCTGAATGTAACCCCTCTGCCTCTCTTCACAGTCTGAGCATTAGGAGACAGAAAGTGAGACTGATTAAAGCACCTTGAAAGCAGTGCAGTGATTCTCCTTGGTTTTAAATGGCTTTGAACCAATATAAACCAGCAAACATGATGCATCCAGATGTAATATAGTATATACACTGTAAGCCTTGGCAGAGGAATATCTCTGCACTCCTTATAATATCCTTCTGACGTAAGCAAGGATGATTATTCCTCTTTTATGTGCCAATCAGGTAATTTGAGAAGAGGTGAAAACTTGGTGTTCATATGTCCTGAACACCTAATCCTTCTGTTATCTGCACATCTGGAAAGTCTGATGACTATTTCCTGGTCTGAATCTCAGCTCTCATCCATATTGCAACCTACACCAACCAGCTCTAAAGTCAGATGACTTGTCTGAAGTGGTATGTAAAGTCAGAAGACTTCTTTCGGAAAGAAAGCCAGTCTCTTCCCTGAACCAAGGTCACCAAAAGTTGTAAACATCTTGCAGTGAATTGGTACATATAGTTCCTGTAGGAACTTCACTATAAGCATATAAAAAGATTATTATTTTCCATGGTGGTTAATGTTGTCTCTACAGATTTTCTGAGTTTTCCTTACCTGAAATGCACTGAAAAGGTGGACTCTGCAGGTCTCCCCCAAATGGCTGAGACTGAAGAATTTGAGCTTCTTCTGACCCATAAATCAGTCTGGAGGCAGAAACTCTCTCAAATTTTCTGAGCACTAAAAAAACCAAACAAAAACAAACCACAAACAAAAACCAACCTGGTACTATTATCAGTTCCCATGCTGCAGAGACAAAGATTTTAGACAGAAATAAAAATCAAAAGAATTTAGTAGGGAAAGAGGTTTGCTCATTAAATGATGTACCATAACTCCACAGATAATGCTGGAGACAGCTGGACTGAAGGTAGAATTTCTGTTTTGGGGGGGGACAAAAAAAAAAGTAAAAAAAAAAAGTAAAAAAAAAAGTGATAAGATCCTTTAAAAAACAACCAGGAGTGGGCTAGGAGTTTATTTTCAAGTGAGACTTCTCTCTGAGCAGCAGACTGACCACTTCCCATTACCTGTTCATGGCACCGAACTGACTATTGAGTCAATGAGGGAACCAACCTTCTGCAAAACAGACACTGAAACAAGAGCCAGCTCCCACAGAAATTGGTTAGGAAGGAAATCCAGGAGCCTTACCACTTGTTTACAGGAGTACAACAGCCTAATCTCCACTGACTTCAGGCTCAGGGATCTGTTCGAGGTAGTATGTCCTACATGCTCCTTTTTTACTCCTTCATTCAACCTTTATCTCCAGACTGTCACTTTCCTTCCCAAACCCTTTTATCCAGTCTCCCTGAATTGGACCCACAGCACCCGAGTATAGGGATGCCTGACAAGCAGCACTATTCACAAACTGGGCTCATGGGGTCTAAAGATGCAAAACCCAAAGGTCACTAAATGGGGTGAGGAATCCAGTTTAAACTCCAGAAGGTTTGATCCTGGCTGTGCCCTGAAGATCACAGTCTGGTGAAGGGACACGCAGTAGCACCACCACTACGCTGCCTGGGTTGCTACGACCTATAAGAGTTACAAAGGGGGTTTTGTTCAGTGGCCATGTGTTGATACATTATTATCTTTCAGTGAGCACAGCATATCAAGGAGAAGGGAAGAACACAATGACTTAGCATCACCCTTGTGGCGACCAGACTTCTCATCTAAATGCCCCAAATGAAAGCAAACCTCTGGCTCATTGCAGCCAATGCCTGGTCTAGACCTACAAGACCTACAAGAACTAAGAAGCAGGAGCCCTGGTCTGGTCTCAGCCCATGGGAGATGCCTGCACATGGAAGAACTGGAGGCTGAGCCCTCCCCTCCCCTGCGCACATGGGTGCAGGAGGATCCCAGGCCCCTCCCTGAAACGTCTGGATAAACCACAAAATAAAAGTCAGGGATAAGTTCTTAAAACAATCATTTGTACTCTTACAGCAAAACAGTCAAGACTAAATCAGAAGCAAATGTCTGCTGTTGTCAGGGCTGAGTCAGCAGGTGCTTTTGATAAAACTGTCATTTCTGCTCAGAAAAAACACGAGGGCCAGCCAAACACTTAACAAAATCCTTGCACTCCAGCTTGGCAGGGAAGAGGGCTGGATGATGGTGTAAACAGAAGTGGAAGGTTTTTCCTTCCTAGAAATACAGGACACCAAAATATAGTCATGAGCTAAATTCTGCAATAAACCAAATCCCTCCTACATCTGCAACTCACAGTGATACCCGGTTAAAAACAGAATTCATGTTTTTTTCATAAGACTGAAAAGAAGCAGGGCTTTTGTGTTGTTTGCAATTGTTTGCTGCCCTCATTTCTAATGAAAAATTTTAAATAAAAATTTACAATTTTTTAATGTTTTTCTTTTCTTCTGATTTTTTCCCTAATTCTGGCTCCATCCCACCTTTCCATTTTCTCTGCAATAACACAGGAGGAAAGCAGAAAAGAAGTAGAAAATATAATGAAACATTAAATTGAAAACATTGCAAAACCAATAGAAAAGCTGCCTTTTTTTTTAGTTCTTGAATTGTGCTTTTAATATAAAGAAAGTTAAAAAAACTGCATTCATAAAGCTACTTTGTCAAAAAGAAAGTACAATGAAAAGTATGCTACCTTCTTCACATTTTCATGAACTTGTTAGTTCACACTGCCCTCTTCTTAACAGTAATATAACTACTCAGCCGTTTCACAGGCTTACCGCATAGCAGAAATTCTTCACCTCACATATTACTAGAGTAAAGCTCTAGATCCTGTGCCCTGTTGTTGCAGTAAATGCTAAGCGTGGCTTAAAATGTAACAAGAGGGAGAATAAGAACGAGCATGGGTTGTTACAGCTTATTACTGTGCAGTCACATAAGGGAATTCTTGTTTCATCTGAAGACTCAAAATCCAAAGAACAGCTGGGTTATTTATTGACCCTGCCCAATCGCCAGCCTCCTGTCAAAGCAAGATCAGTCTTCAGACCCTGCTGTCTTGTTGCATGCTGAATTCAGTTAATAGAAATGGAAGGGGCAGGGGGAAAAGTAGCAATAGGCATAATAAGCACTTCATATAATGCTTTCTGGAAACGCAGCATGATCCTTAAAAGAAAAATATGAAATTAAATTATCCTGTGAAGTCTTTTCTAAAAAAAAGCAACAACCAGACTTCTTGGGTGTTCGTTGTCTTTTTAAACCCTGAATTGTCAACACTTATATTTATTTGTAGTGAAATTTTCTAGCATGATCCAGAAACATAAGCACAGATACCTATAACTGCTCCATCCTAGACAGAGTCAGAAATGCTCATGCAGGAAGGCTCAAGGTAAGTAACAGGAGAATTAAGCTGCTGTGGGTCTCCTGCCCAGAGAAACATCCCAATTGCCCCGTGACTGAGAGCAAGAGAGGCTAACACTTTGTGTTCATAACTACAATCAGTCTCTGAGTATGCTTAGAGAAAAAAAGTAGCTATTTCAACTGAAGATAGTTTTGCAACATCTTCATAACTACGGGCTTTCATTTCACTCTCTGTCTACTGATCACACTTGTCATAAGACATTGTCTAATTCACAGCACACCACGACGCCAGCTTCTAAACTGAATAGTCCATTAAATTTGATACCAAGCATATGATGAGTAATAAAAACTTCTGGAAAACTGTTTTTGGGCAAGGCAAAAGCTTTGAAGCTGAGAAGCGTAATTAGACCTTACTGTAGGCAGTCTGGGGACTGTTTGACGGATGACTTTTTTTCAAATTATTCATCCTTGAGAAGTGGCATTTCACAACTGTGTTCAAGCAAAAGTAAGTTCCCCCAGTTTGCAAGGATATGTTCACCAAGTCCAATACCACACAGCAGGATCCCAGAGGGTGACATTATGCCACGACTGCGAGGTCATTGCCAAACACAGTCTATTTCACATGAACACAATGATAAGTGATAATTTTACACAGAAATTCATAATTCTGCTTCTTTCCCACTAGCCTTCTCATTATTCGTTTGGGTTTCCAAGCAGAGAGCAGGATGTCAGCATACATCAAAAAGCTGCCAGCCATCTGAAAGTGCAAGAAACGTGCTTCTCTCTCTTCCTGCACTGGAAATAACTTCCCCAGTGTAGTCAAGACATGCAAAATTGAGGAGGAATGTGGCTTAAGGCAGAGGCCACAACTACGGGAAAGTGAATCCCTGTAAGCTCTGCGTGTGTCTCTTCATAAGGAGGTTTCACTTACGTGGGGTCACAAAATATTCTTCTGACACTTACCTAGGCACTGGTAGTCTGTAAGGAGATCATCTGTTTCAGTCCAGTCCAGTGCTGCTCCAAAGCTATCAAGGCAGAAGGATTTCTTAGTGTCAGAGTCTTGCTGGGAAGTTCTATACTGGCCATCTTCATCACACTCCAGACCCTGCTCATTGCTTTGACAGTACGTGATACCTGTTACAAATACACAAGAAAAGAAAAGAAAAAAAAGTACTTTGATAATGATCTCACTGGGTTTCACAAAATGGTTCTGGTTGGAAGGCATCTCTGGAGGTCATCTGGTCTAACCCCACTGCTCAGGCAGGGCCACCTAGAGCCGATTGCCCAGGACCATGTCCAGATGGCTTTTGAGTATCTCCAAGGTCAGAGACTTCACAACCTCCCTGGGCAACCTGTGCCAATGCTCAGCCAGCCTCAGGAAAAAGGTGTTTCTGGATGTTCAGAGGGAAGCTCCTGTGTGTCAGTTTGTGCCCACTGCCTCTGGTCCTGTCAATGCAGCGGGACAATGTTTCAATGTTGTAGGACAAAAGTGCTCCAAGTATGGCAGAAACTTCACTGAAAATTAATCTCTAATTTGCATGGAGTTTCATGCTCTGAAACATGGTCGTCTCACTGCTTTGTTGTTACTGCACTTCATATTCCAACATTTTTAGGATTCTCTGCCGTGGATCAATTCTCCATTTATGCTAAGTACTGTAAAGCAAAGAAGTACAGAGAAGGAACTCTATTTTCATACAGGTTTGTACAGTGCCTGCTGCAATGGATCTGTGAAATGCTATGAAGAACAGCACAAGAGCCATCACATCCGTTAATTCAGCAAACTCTTCAGACTTTGTGAAGAGACAACAGGGAAAGAAAGAAAGCAATTAGCATGGCCTTTTGGAAAGGGCTGGCACTGAGACTCAGGACACAGGTAAGGTGGAAACCAGGTAGGGAGCAGGTTTAGTTGCAGGCGCTTGCAGTAAAGAAAACTGCAAGTGCAGTAAAGAAAACCTAAGGAGCAAACTTTTTAGCACAGGAGTCCAATACGTACACACGGAACACATACAGAGATGAAGAACGACAACTTTAGGCAAAAGGTAATTGATGTCAGGGTGCACTACAATAAACCTGGGGGTTTTATCCCATCTAAGAGAATGAGTATGTTGAAACAGAACAAAGACGACTCTATACTCACCAATACGCCCAAGAAACTGATTCTTACTATTGACTTTTACTTTTATCCATGAGCTAATTCTGCAGACAAAATTGAATTTGGACTTAAAGAAAATAATGTATTAGAGAACTACATGCAAAAATAAGTAATTTAAACTGAATATAACTTTAGTGAACATATCGATAGTTGCTTTCTGAGAAGTATTTATATTTGCAGGGGAAAGAGATGCACAAAGACAAGACTACTTTAGTGTTCATCAAAGTGACAATAAACGAACGACATGAGATGTTTCTCACTGATACTGAACACTCAGATACCATTCCTGAGGACACATCTTAAGGAACCACAACATCCTGGATGAGACAGACCACTTGTTTCCAATGCATTTTTCGTCAAAACACCAGACAGTTTGTTCTGTCTTTGTAAAATGTCTTTGAGTGTATGCAGAAGATCATATCCATAAAAAAAAAAAACAAAAAAAAAAACAACAAAAAAAACCACAAAGGGAGGTTCTGGTTTTTTAAACTTACAGATGAAAAAAATTCCATCAGTTATTTGAAGCCAGAATACAAAACATAAGTGGAAAAAATGAGTTCAACTTACAGTGATCAGTGCTGCTTGCCCCATAGGAGTTGGTAGTTTTGCCCACAGGACACTTGATACAGGAGGAACGTCCTGTCTGATGCTGATAGTAGCCAAGAGGGCAGGGAATGCATTCATCGTTCTGGAAATGACTGCCTGGAGGACAAACAACTGCAAAGAGAACAATCACCTTATTACTCTCTTGGAATCCAACCAGTTCAGGCATTTGAATACATATGTGTGGGAGTATATATATCTATCTCACGCTGGTAGACTTGCTATAGGCTTCAAGCTCTTAATATATGTATTTCTAAGTGGTGTAACAAAGGTAATCTGCTCATTAGACTCACCAATGACTGCAGTATAGGCTCTGGTCTTTTTTTTTTTTTCAGATCACCCTAAAAATATTCTTGAATTAGTGCACATCAAGCTGTCTGGAAATGCCAAACCCAGGCTTGATTTCCATTTGTCGAACCCATTTGTAATAAGATAATGCACTTTGTGGATCAGTTGTGAAAGAAAACAAAGGAACACAAGCTACAGAGTAACTTCTAACACTACAGACAGAAACAGAAAGGCTTCTAGGAGTAGAAACTCCAGAAACATCATACAGAAACCCACCATATGGCAATACTTTCATTCAGAATTCCTGGTAATGAAATTTTTGCGAAGCACTTCCAAACTAAACAGTAATGGCTGGATTAAAAGTCACTAGTTGTGCACATGACAACCCAAACACAAAACAAAAAGATATTCTTAGTCTGTGTATATATATATATATATATCTTTTTCAGAACAATCAGCAGTAGTATTTCCAGCTGACTGGTTGCACATTACAAAGAAAACTCCTTGTCTTCTGGGAGGTCATGAAATACTTTCTTCCCCTCCAGATCATCCGAATGAACATTAAAGCAGAAGAGTTGCAGACACATTTGCAGGGCAATACCTTTACTTGTTATTTCACAGCTGTTTTCCAGATGTAGATTTCCTTCAAAACATTATCAAATGTATATTTTGGGAATTTGACAAGGTGCAAAACTTCATTTCTCTTCTTGCCCTATGTCTTGACAGCAATTGAAGTTTGTATGAGAAAGAAACAGTAACGGAAAATTGGCCATCCCCACTACAACCCATATGATGAATTGCTGTTCTGGCCAACACACCAGAATGTAAATCAATTTAACTTATAGGAGCATCTAAATTATAATAGACTAAAAAGACAACCAGTATAAAAATGATCATATCTTCCTTCATCTGCTGTAACAGTTTCAGTGGAAAGGTATAGGATGACAAAACTGTGAGAGTGAAATTTTCCTCCCAAGTACATATCAAGGCAATTACTCTAGGTCTAACACATATCTAAAATCAATTATAGAAGCAAAAAATCCTGGATAAGACAGAATTCTCCTTGCTCAAGCACATTATTTAATACACAAGAGTGTCTGATACATTTTAAAGACATTTTCCAACACATGCAAAAAGGATCATACTCATGTTGCAAATGAACAACAGTAGAAATTAAAATGAAATGAGTAACCCATGCCTAAATTGAAGACAAAATGCAAAGGATGAGGGAGACTAATTAAGCAATTAAATATTATAAAGGAACAAATCAAGCTTTTCAAAGCATTCTCCTGGTTTTGTAGTTGTAGTCATAATGTGAAAGTAGTATCTGTGTCTCCTATAATGTTTTAAGCAAGTAAAATTGCCTTTTGTGTCATACATTAGATTAGCAAAAGCGCACAAAGAACAGCAAAAAATGTTGGTGCAGAGACGCATGTTTTCTAGACTATGACTCTTGGAGACATGTATCATTTCAGCTATAGGTTACACTCAACACAATCACACAGAGGTGAAGTTTCATTCTATAAGTCAAACAAACCACCTTATTGTACTTCTTTCAAGCTTTAACATTCATATATGTTAACAATATAAGAAACTAAAGAACAGGTTTGAGCCAAAATCTCAGAGCTAACTGTTACCACTGGGCCCAAACTTTGTATCCCTAAAATAGGAAAAAATAAAATAAAATATGAAAATAAAAATAAGCCCCAAATTTAATCCCTTGCTCCTGCACATGAAATTTGTAACCTGGTCACACTTCTAACTAGACTCGGGCTCCTGTGTACCAGGGGAACTACATGCTGAGTAACGAATTCCAGGCTAAAGAACAACTCACTGGAGCCACTGCGCAGGGATACCACTCCTCACAGTATTCTCTTTTAACTTCAGACCAGGTCTCACTATGCTAAGCATGCTTAGAAACTGTCACAACTGATCATTACCCAATGCTTGCACTGCTCTTTCCCCTGTCCCTTTAAAATTTAGTTAAAATAAAACTGTTACCTCATACTCTTAAGGAATTATATTTATAAACACCTGTGGAGTAAAGTAACTCAGTGTAAGACTGAGACAAAGAAAACATGTCACATAAGGAAAACTAACGTGATAAACGTTACCTATTTTACAGGCAGGAAAACATGAAACAAAGCTACAATACATACAAACCTAAAACACAGATGACTGTAAGGAAAATACATGAGATGAGAGGCAGGTTCATGCCAGCTGCATGTTCCTAAATGAAAATATTGAGTTTATTGAGAACACTGGAAAGCTGCTCCTACTAAGAGCTGTCCATGCTTCCCGAAGCAAGGGGAAATGTCACTTACAGTGAAGTAAAAACAAACAAATCAATAAGATCAGGATCAGAGAAGACAATTTGTATTTCAACAACCAGGTGGAACAGGAAAAGGAAGAGAATAAAGAAAGAATCCCTGTCACCCTCACACAGCTTTGATTTCTGTAATCACAGGTGCTACTTCTTACTAGTAGTCCCTATTATTACTAGAGATGCAGACCCAGACAGGAGAAATGACCAGAATATATCCATAATGCAAAATAAATAAATTAATTTATTTAATTATAGAGGAACCAGAAACAGAATTCCTAAATCTCCTGTTCAGAATAAAATATGCAGTCCTACCATACCAACCAGTGTCAGCAGCATGTATACCATGACATCTTAGAATACAAAATCTGTGCCAAAAGCTGGAGCAGAAACTGTCTCCTTTCCACATCTCTATGATAGGTCTGTTTCACTGGGTGACTTTTTCTACAGCTTCCTGGTTCAAATATGTATGAACTAAATCACCAGGCAAATTAATTCACTGCTGCTTGGAAGCCTTTATCCCTGGCAGGAAGTATTTGGCAGAAGATTCAATTCTTTGTAAGTTCTTCTGCTCCAAGTGATGGACTCTACTTAATAAATAATGATACCTTTAATCAGTATAACAGTACATCTTAAGTGACTGCAAGTTGTTACAGACTCCAGATTCTCAGTTGGAATTAATCTTTTTTTCTGCATGGTGTATTTGAATAATCAAAACCTGAAGTGTTTCAGACTATGGAGATGAACTGAAATTGCAGCCAATTTACCCTTAAAGGCCCAAGCTAGAAACTGCAGCAGTGCAGAACTGATTCATCACTTGATTACTTTGAAGTTCTTGCCCAGGCATTGGGAAGCTCTCCTAGCTTAATAAGAACCACCATACCCAGCAGACAGCTAAGTTGTTTCCATGTATTTTGCTTTGTTCTGAGGTTCTCTAACTTAAGCTTCACAGTGTTGAAGTTTTCTCATCTGAACGTATTTCCCATATTGGAAAACTTATCCAATAGCTACTACTCTTGACCTTATAACTAGAAGTGGTACATCCCTCCTCTGTTCCAAAAAAAGAGGTAGACATAGTGAATACATCCCAAACTGACATGAGTAGGACACAGGCTCACTGAGGCTAACTGGGCCGACGAGAACGATCAGGGTTGCACTGCAGGAGGGTTGATGTTGATAGAAACAACAGCAGGGCTGTTAAGGCAAAGGCTCTCTGGCAGCATGACCTGGTACACAGGACTGCTAGGCACAGCCATGGGGATCTGTCGGAAGGGCAGGGTTGGCAGCCCTAAGCAGGATGTTGACAGAAAGGCAGCCTGTTCCAGGGAAGCAGACTAAACAGAAGGAAAGAAGATGAAAAGAGGGCAGAAGTGCAATCAGGTCTGGGTGTTGGCCAACACCGAGGAAGCTTCCATCTGAGCTGGTTGGAGTTGCCCCAGGAATTCACTAGCTCGGGACTTTTGCCATTTCTGCATCTAGGTTTCTATTCTAGGTAATGTATCATCATCTGAAGAGCTGGATACATTATCTTTGAGAAATCTTATTAAGGATCATGTACATGTAATGTACATCACTTACAAATTAATGTACATACTTACAAATTAAGGTCATGACCTTATTAAGGCTCAAGTACATTACATGCACATGACCTTCTAATACCAGACAGATCTAAAATGTCCCCGAGAATGTTTGCAAAACCTTCTATACAGTGCCAGTGCCATGATGCCTATTTCCAAATCATTGGTTCAATACAAGGACTGAACAGTAAGCAAAGCACTAATTCCCTCTTCTCCCCAGATTTGTTATCATTCACATTGGTGCTTCATGCCTTTCACGTATTAACCATAAACACAAGTTCACTGGTGATTTTCTAACTTTAGCTTTATAGTGATTCCTAACGACATCAAAGAAGGGAAAGTTAAACAGAGACATACCACATCCTTGTGAATTTGGGACTGCTTTCCCAGGAGATGAAATTCTTTGAAACCCGCTTCTACATCCTAGCTGCACACTCGGAGACAGATCAAACTCTTCATCACGGGGAAAATCAACGAAAGAATCTGCTAGGAATTGCTTGGAGTCCAAATGCAACAGAAAACCACCATCCTTAATCTCTTTTATAAATGCTCCGATGAGGTTTTCTCCAACAAATGCATTTTCTAACAGGGGAAAAATACGAGAAACTATCATGAAAGAGGTTTCCAATATGGGAACGGAGAATCTCACAGAAACTGATGAATTTTAACTTAAAACCACAGGCAGATACAGAAATACAAGCATGTTAGCAAACAGCAGACAAGAATGAATCTGTACAGTGCCTATCAGATTCAAGTCCTAATCTCAATATATGTAGAGGGTGCCAAAGAACAAAACTTGATTTCTGAGTTACAAAAATACAGCAGATGAAAACCAGGATTATCTGACATTCAGATTTAATTTATTACTGGGGTTTTTATCAATAGGTATAATTTGCTTCTTTTTCAACATTTCGTTGGTTTGTTTTTGAAGGCTGGCATCAGTAACGACCTAAAAATCACCTTCCATCACACCATTGATATTCAACATAACTATCCATGCAACAGACATGCTCTTCACAATGGCTGAAGCTGGTGTTTAAATCTGGAAAACAGTGAGTACCTTTCCCACTCACCATATTCTAAGTTGCCCAGACATTTCCCTTTCGATGACTTGTACAAGGACAATTTTCAGCATTAGATCAAGAGCAAATTCTCCAGTTTGACTGGACCAGAAGTACTACAAGAACAGTGTTCCCATCAGATTTTGGTTGCTATCACTTGCTGTTTATCCCTGCAGGGTTTATGACAGTTAATGAAATGTTGATGTGGTTTACTGGTGGAAATTTACAAGACAAGGACCTCCTGTAGCTACAGGAGATGGGCAGCCCAGTAACCCAGCAAATGGGAAATCCTGCACCGTATGTACTTTGAGTTTTGCGACTACACTAATGACCTTGGACATTGAATTTTCACAGGGAGGATGTTATATACGTAAAGAGGGTGTGAGGAATGTTGCAGCTCACACATTGTACAAAGGGTATTATTTTGTGATTGATGTGTCCAAGTCAAATAGCTGAAGGTACTGCCACCTTCTTACGTGGTGAGTTTCCCAACTTTGCACTGTAACCCACAGGTGGCTTTTCAGTTGTGCAAGGAGAGAATTTCACAGCCCAGTACGAGGCTCCGGTGACGCAGTGCTGCGCTCCTGCCCATGCTAAACAGACCACAGACGTACGATGCTTTTTCTGAAAAATCATCCTAGACCTTTAATAGTGAAAGCGTAGGTGCACTCCCTTCCTGAATGTTGGTCCATAGCTGACTGCTCACATGTAGGTGTTGTTTTCCCATTGCAGAGGAGGGACACAAGGTTTTTACGCTTACGGGCTAAAGCGAACAGACCTCACATTAAAGCTGACAGCTGTGTCCTTGTATTCTCAATGCTCTGATTCCTCTAGCTTTGAGCAACCTATCATTCTGCTGCACTGATACATGCTATAATCAGCAAAATGGCCCTTAGTTTTTGTTCAACCCCAGGCCAAAATGAAACTTAGTTTACAAGGGAGTAATTGGAGATCACCAAACATAACCAACAACACTGCAAATATTTTGCCAGAAATTATCTCAGAAGTGAAAGCAGGAGTAAGCAGATTAGCCTTTTATTCAAGCAAATATCCTTCCAAATTGTCTAGTGACTAGCCATAGCAGAATTAAAAATAACCTTAAAATGACAGCAAAACGTGTTAGAGATGGCAGAAATGAAGCAAGCAATCAAACCAGTAAGAACCGACTTCAGTCTGTTAAATGTCCTTTAGTCTAAAATGTTTCCCTGTGTTGAAAAGTTCTTAAGGTCACTAAAAGTGACCCTGCTTATGACCACACTGCATATATAATATCCTTTACAGTCAGAGTATATAAACAAGTGTTTAACTGTAGTATACATGATCATGCATTGCAAGTAGACAGGTACGTTCTGGAACGTCTCAACAGAGAACAATTCTGTGCCTGACGGACATGCCAGCCACAGACTCACTGGTAACATCTTACACGAGCTGCCTTGGTTCAGCCCCTCCAGCATGGCTGGCCAGCTTGGGGCACGCTCCCCTGCTCACATAGGACCTAGCTTCTGGTCCAACACGAGCTTCCTGGGACCTTCAGCTTGCTCTAATGCATGGCAGAATCAGTAGTGCTTCCCTGGATTTGCTGTACAATTTTTGCAATTCAAGCTACTACATGTCTTAGACATTGTTAGATTTACTAGAAGTTCTTACTAAGTATTTCTCCAGGGCCTGGTATAACTTTAGGGACTTAGACTTCTCCGGGGACAATGCATCATTTCACATACAGAAACATCCTGCAAATTGTTGCATCTTGTGTTGTGCAGCGGGAAGAAATCTGATTTAAGGTTTGCTTCTGTTGAATGAAACACTAATTTCAACAGGAAAGGGATCAAACTGTTACCTACAGTTTATATTGGCCAAATAAGAAAGTGAGAGAAAGAGAAAGAAAAAAAAAAAGAGCAAAGTTGTTCTTTTTTTTATTTTTAATTTTCTTTTAAGGAAAATACAGAGCACAAAGACACAGCTTAAAATATGGATTGTATAGGGCAGGGATTGATCTCCTCCAGGCTTTACTGATGGGGACTGTTTACTATACATTAATCCACCAAAAGCTCATTTTTACTAGCCATAGTATTTTTGTCTGTTGAACAGAAAAGAGAAAAATTGCTGCAAGCGTTCCTCAATAGTTTAGAGCTGAGTTCTAAGCTACTAAGCCAAATGGCATAAGATCCTTCAGGAAGGGATTTGTACAGCCTCAGATTTAGTACATAAAAATATCTGCATGAAAAAAAAGTAGTGAAGTATTCACAAGTGATTTAGATTTGAGGCTCTCCTTTGGGAACACTGCACTTCTGTTTAGCAAATTTTTCTCAGATACTGCACAGGAGGGGAAAAAAAATAAAAAAGCAAGACTTCTTATTTACCCATAAAGAAATAGGAGAACAAAGCTATTCTAGTAACACAGACTTTCAAATCAGAGAGCCAATTTTCTCACTCTGTGTAAATACACCAGAAAACACCTCAAACAGAAAAACCCAAAGCTGCCTTAGAAGGTAAAGGAAGTTGGTGGTGCCAAATGTTTATAGAAGCAGGTTCTGCTCTGCCTTTTACTGAAACAAATCATTCCCTGAAAAACAATGTTAGTACTACAGCGAAATTAGTGTGGAGAGGGTCAAAAATGTAACGCCCTCAAAGTGGAACATTTTCAAAAGTAAAGTTTAATATAAAACTAAACACACTTATACTTTGATCCACCTTCCTCAAACTGCTTAAATATTCATATTTCCCTTATAATCTGGAGCAACTGAATGGATGTAAATGTAAATAGATTGTAAAGTCAGGAACCACATGACCACTGCAGCCACCGCCTGCATCCTGAAGGCTTTTGAATTCGGTTCTGATCAGGCAAAAACTGCGGTAGGGCACATGTCTCCAAGTCCCAAACTTAGAGGGAAGGACACATGCTGGGAACAGCATTGCAAAGTAGTAAAACTGGAGAAAAGGTGGTGCAGAGGGCATTTGAACTTGGGATATGTCTTTCACATCTTTTATTTTAAACAGGAACACTGACTGCTTTGAAAGAAGTTCCTTACACCATTCCTAGCTCGCTTGGAAACCACAGCAAAGATCTGCCAGTCAGTGGTCTCTGAATAATTGCTCTAGGATGTCTGAGGTAAGGATCTTTCTTTAGTGTCAAAGGTAATGTAACAAATAGACAAAGGAGAAAAGAAAAAAAAAGGGAAAAAAACCCCTAACTTGGGAGAAATTAGTTATATTTTTGGCAATGTGTGAATTACGTTTCTCCAAGTCTAACCCAATAAGGAACACAATATTTTCCACCACTGAGGACCTGCTCAATGGAAATTAACATCTGGGACAGTTCAGCTGATGCCTGATAAAGTAATTTTCAATTGCAGTTAAGGAAGCTGGAAGAAGCAGCCCTATCTGAAAGAAACATTCAATAATAGCTCCTTTCCACTGTGCAGTCACAGCCTGGAAAGAGAAGTATATCAACACCAAAAGCTCAAAACCACAATTTCAGTGTTATAAAGACAGGCTATTTCAGTGAGCATTTGTAATACCTTGTTAGTGCCGTGTGAGAGCAGACACAGGGAAACAAAACAATTAAAAGCAAAGCAGGTTTAATTCACAGAAACATCAGAGGAAAAACCCCTTACCAATATCATGTAAGTCAGGGAGAGAAGCTGCTGGGATGTTTTCCAGCTGAGTCCTCCATGTGATGTTCACCCCCAGGCGGTCCATGCTCAGGCATTCGACATAGACAGTGGAATCATCACAGACAGAAACCGAGCCAGTATTTCCAAATGCATTTACCTCAAATTCAAAATTAAATGAAACCATGGTTAGTCAACACCAGAGCCTTCTAGTTCTTGCCTTTTCCTACTCTTTTTCACTGCACTATGCACAAAAACAACATTTTCAAAAGGACCTGTAAAAAAAGAACTAGGAAAAGGTAATTTTAGCAGGTCATTTACTCACTGTAAGAACAGTCAAAATGTTTGCTTCTATCAAAACATATTTTTAATAGATATTGGAAGTGATATGACTTCTATGGCTGCAATTAAGCTGACCTGCCAATGGGGGGTCAGTTAGACTAAATACCCTATTTTCACAATCATCCATATGAGAATGCTGCCAATCCCAACAGGTTTCATGGCACGTTCTGCTCTTCCACCTCTCTCAAACAAAGTTCTACTTTGTGTCTCACCTTTTTCTTTTTCTTTTTCTAAATACAAAAAACCCCAACCACCAAAACAAACAAACAAACAAAACCACAAAAAAACCCCCACTAACAACAGAGAATAAGGAACTGAAATTACCTGGAGGTGACAGAAACCACGAGCCTTTAACTCATCTAAAATAAATATCTGGAATGCCTGGAGTAATCCAGAGTAGTCAGAACTACAAGTCTTCTTAGGAGGCAGTAATAGTTGAAAGTGTGTTTGAGCTTGAACTGTCTGAAATAACTGGAGCTCTAAAAATCAAGAAGAAAGGGAATTTAGTAGTCTCACTACTGTAGAAACTGACTTTCAAAATTACTTTGAAAAAAGACATTGATTTGACATTTTGATGTTGCATCAATAGCATCTCCCCACTTCTAGGTGAAAACAGTAGAGTTGTTGGTAGTAAATAATAAGCATCAAGAGATATGCTTGATAAATACATATGTTATGCCTTAGGGAAAATGCCGGGTGATACAGTTATATAATAATAAAGAGGTATTTCACATGACTGCTAACACGCAGAAAGATAAGGAACGATCTGGATCATCAATGATGATTTTTTATAAACCTTAGCAGATAGGAATTTCCAGAGAACTAGATGAAAGCTGACGTTATGCCAATACTTAGAAAAGAAACAGGAAGGCAGGAATTACTGACCTGTCAACCTCCACTTCTCTTAGACGTAATCATGAAAAGACCTCTATTAAAAAAGGAATTAAATGCTTAAAGCAATTAACACTAATTCAAATGGGCTTTCAGAAACCCAGCTTGTCAAATTAACTGGGCATCAAGTTTAGGAGAGAATAAATTTGATTGCATAATAATGGTGTTGACACAGACATCCACAAGGGCTTTCCAATTTTTTGATAGCAAACCAAAGTGACATAAATCACACAAATTGATGACAAATGTGCGAGCTCATCAGTCACAAAATGAAAATCTATTTAGCCAGTTTTTAGCCAGAAAAAAAAAAAAAAAAAAGGTGCAAATTTCTTGTGTCCACTAGGTTACGCTGGTCACAGGCTTCAAGGAGGGTTTGTTATTTCAGGTTCAGCACAACAGTAATGCTGTCATGCCACCTCCAAATGGAGCTGTCTCTTATCCCACCAGCCAGGACAAGCGGCAGAGCTCTCCCTTATTCACCTCCTCTACAGACCCTCGTTGCATCACACACAAGTGTTACTGCTGGAGCACAGCTCCCAATCCCTCACCCCAAAACGAGCGTGAGAAAGCCTGCAGAGGTTCCAAGGAGAATGGTAGGAAGCAGCAGAGGACACAAAAGCCTGCTTCTTCCTGCAAGGCACAACGCCCTGTGTCCGTTTGGATTATCAGAGAGTCCTTAAGGGCTGACTTCGCCACAATGTCTTAAGTGTACACATAAAGAACAGGAAATAAGATTTCTAAGAATGTGGGTAATTATACCCTGGAACAAATTACTGAGTGTTGTGGTGAATTCTCCATCGTGGTAAGTTTATTCAATTGCCTTCTGATGTCTTGGAAATTTTTTCTCTCTCCTTAAAACCATGCTCAATTTCAAACACAAATTACCGGGGGACATTCTTAGCTTGCATTAAACAGCAGCTTGTATGAGATTGCCACACACTCCCCTCTGTCCTTGCAGTTATTCAACTGCTGTCAGGAAAACATGGAAGTTACTTCATAACATGCTACAAAAACCTAGCAAACATGATTCCAGACAGACAAAAGTTTCAGTCTGAAATTTAAAATTTGAAAAAACATTTACATTTGGAATAGAAGACTTGGGGTACAACTGGAAATGTGTCAATACAGGGGTTTCCAGAATGGGTTTAACCTATTCTGGAGATGAAGAGTAGCTGCAAACTTGGCATCAAGACACACATTTCTCAAAGTTCAGCTCTGCTACAAATTGCCATTTTGATCAGAATATATCTCTATTTGAAATAATTGAAAAGGCCAACACTAATAGCCAATTACATGAGGTCTGAATAGAGAACGGATTCTTCCATGATTTACAGTGCCATTTTTTTCCTGAAAGAAAAATGGTTTGAAAAATACCACAAGTCAGCCAACAAAGACTACAACAATCCCAAAGAACAGACAGCTGCAAAAAGATGCAGAAGTAACAGTGACTTGATTATGCAAATAAACAGTCAAGTTCTGCCAAATCCCAACATCTGGCACTCATCTGTTCTTCCAGGACTAAGTGGTTCCATCAGAATCACTTCATGGTGCCAGCATCTGTTAACTAACAAGGAAAAATCTGCATGTAGATTGAATAACTATTTATAGCTATATTATCACAGAAAAGCGGGACTGTTTCTGGCCTAGGAGCCAGCCAAGAGGCGGAGATTAAGATGGCAGAAGACAGGACTAATCTATTGCACCTTAATTTAGCAACTCCCATATAACTGTTGTGTCCCATTATTGTCATTCACACAGTAGCTTCGTGATGAAAGCAGATTTTTGTACACTTATTGACACTGCTCTGCACCCTTCCCAACCCACAGCAGTTCAGACATACTCTGGCAGGCGTGGTAGAGCGGGGCAGCCGAGACCCATAGACGCTGTTGCACATCACACTGAAACAATGTGCTGGAAGAGGCACTGTGGAAGCCCTGGCGACACACCAGCCAGCACTGCTGAATACTTGAAGCTTGCCCAGAAACATTTTCACAAAATACAGCTCCGTTGAGAACAGAGGTGGCACCGAATGGCAGAGCACACTGCGGACCTTTAAGCACATGAGGAAGGGAATATGTTAGTGGCATATTATGAAGCACTTCCGGTACAAATTCTGCAAAACCCTTGTATCAACAGAGAAAACCTAGACAGCACCCTGTGCATTTCCCACTCGTCTCAACTTGGATCTGGTTGGATACCAGCATGGTTCAGTTTACTACAGCTGATGAAAAGACACATATTGACTTTGATGGGTAATGCATTGGGTCCAGAAAGCTACATGTATGGTTTCTAAGAACAGATAAGTTGAAAATAGTCATGAATAACTTTAAGCAAGAAATGAGAAGGAGGTTTCTAACCATCAGCAGAACAAACTTTTACAAAAGATATCCAGTGGAAATAGGCAGGGCCAAAAAAAAAAAAAAGAAAAATCTCAATTCCCTTTGGAGTTAAGTTTGAAAACTTTCAGATCAGGAGCTCATAGCTATGGTGTCTTCAACAGCACCAGGATGTCTTTGGTGACCAGGCAGGTCCTTAGCAGTGGCATACGGCTTTGGAGTTGGAGCACAAAGTTTACCCTTTCAACTCACTCTGTATCAGTACGGTCATTTCAGCCCTGCTAGCCCACTGTAAAAGACTAGTATAGCAGACTAACTACAATAACAATTTCTAATAATCAGTACAAACTAACTGCTTCACTCCACTCAATATTAGCCAACTCCCAACCTAATTACTGAGTACAGCTAGCAATAATTAAACACTTCTGAGTTCTAGAGCTACAAAACATAGGAGGAAAAACCAAATTCCTCACTTAAATATAAAGATGTTCTCATATTGTACAATTCACTTCAGTGGTGTAAACGTAGATCATTTTTCAAATAGCAATGCTCAGGTCATTCCCAGCCTCCCTAGTCACCGGAGGAAGGTAAACATTGCTGATGGTTCAGGTCTCAGCAGCCTCTCTGTCCCCTTCTTATGGAAATATGAAGATTAATTCCTTAACTTAGTAGCCACTTCAGTTAAAGATTAAAACATTGCAGGATGAATCTTGGATCCAGTGTGCACAGTACATCTTTGTTTCCCAACCTTGAGCATTTCAATGCCAAAATAAAAGGATTTCATATGTGTCTCATTGAATTGCCCAACGCATTCTTTTCCAGTCTCCTTCATAGCATCTTTTCTGCAATAACTCTGTAAATGGGTCCACTGCATTCCTTCTCTTCACTTATTGACTCTGTCTCCAGTCTCTTTTTCAGTAAAGGTGGAAACTTGGCATCCTTGCTTAACACATTTTTAATATACCTCCTGAGATTCTAGGACCAAAACATACCACTGTAAAAAAGAGAGTAATACTTAACCTGACCAAGGAAACTGTATCTGCCATTATGTGTAAATTACATTAATATCTCTTTATACAAAGTATATAAAAATCAGTCTATGGTCTTTTGATTGCTCTACTACATTTCTGTATCCAGCAAGTCAAATCCATTCTCTGCTTGTATGCCGCTACGGTCTTTTACTGTATGTTTCAAAGAGAGTTGGTGTGTGAACTAGGGAAATAACCAGCCGCCAAATTGTAAGTGATGGGTGGTTTCCTGGTGTGATTCACAGCTTTCAGTTCACCATCAGTAATTTGCTTGTTTATCCCTCTACAGATGTCATCTCATTTACCATCATTATCAAGCCTGTGCCATTTTGTCATTCTTCTACTTCTCCCCCAGTTTCTGAGTCCTGTAGGAGTGAATCAGAATCCAGCTGAATATTGATACTCTTTCATAAGTGTTTCTGAAGGTTTCCATAAGGAAATTACCGTTTCCAGGGCCTTCTATGGAAGAGTTTCTCTCCTCTATCTCTATTCAGGTCTGTGGAAAGTGGGCATGAGGATGGGAGATATGTGTGAGGACTGCTAGGATACTTGGCACCATCTCTCCCAGTGCATGTCAACTGGAAAAAGTTGGATTCTACCTCTTATAGAAATGATAAGTTAATGAAAACCTCATTGCATGCACTGGGCATTTTGAAGTTATTACTTCTTGTTTACAGCTGTCTGTTCTGATGTTGGAGGAGAAGTTTTATTGTATTTTCCCACCACAACAGCTTATTTTGTTGATACACAAGATCTCCAAGATAGTGAGAGAGCCCCCCTTTCCCTTTTTCCTGAACAATTATTAGTACTTCTCAGGTCTAGAGATATAAGACTGGATAGACTGAGGGGAAAAATAACTTTTGCTTCTTTAAGCTTACACAGTAACTAAGTTGTTTAGCATGAAAAAGTTCCATTGCTATTTCAAAATCCAGGAAAATAATTAAAGATTATTTCAATGGTATTTCTATGCAGAAAATAACAAATAGCTTTCAGTAAATAAGGTTGCCAGTATATTTTCGAAGCAACTCTCTCAGCTTAGTCTTTTAAAAAAGAAAGGTCATTAATCATTCAGTCACTGTTTCCTCTAGCAAAAGTACAGCATTACGGGATCCCATGAAACATCAGATGTGCACCCAAAATGTAAAATAATCTTAAAGATGTATCTTGGGGTACACCTACACCTCCTCTTAGCACATACTCCATAAATTCCTGTGGAATTTCAGGGGAAATCTAGAAAATGAGCTTTCATGGAGAGAAGGAGATATTAAGGACTTAACATTTACAACTAGTTCTGACTTTTCCTTGGCATACTAGAAACACTTCCACTTTTCTCTGTTCACCTTCAGAGTCTATGGGAATATCAATCCGTGCTGCTGAGTGCCGGGTGTCATGCTGAGTTCCTCCAGCTGGTCCAAACAAAATCATTATCACACAACCCCATGTCCCACAGAGATACTAGTCCGTAACCTGAAAGCAGGATGGCAGCAGCACTGTACTTGTTAGACTGACCAGCTCTGCTACCCTGAAGAGCTAGAAACTTGTACCGGACTGCTACACTGACGCGACTACGCCACCCTAGCTCTGCAGCTCATCTCTCCAGAGCTCAGTTGTACATCTCCACACAACACCACAATGCATGGGGCAGATAGAACCCTGGGCTTTCCTTGTGGCTTCTCAGAAAATCCTATCCACACAGCTCTCATTGGTACAAGACAGTTCAAAGGTTTCCAAGTTGTCTGAGGTGCTATCTAGTTGATTAAAATGCCTTACAGCCAGTTGGGCTGACACAACCAAGTATTTGGTTGGTGAGCGTGTATTGCTCTTTATATAGCAGATTCACAAAAGAAAAGTGAAGCAATTTCTTATCATGTGTTCTCATTTTCCTAAATCTATTAACAACTCTCATCTAAAAAAAAAATCACAAAAGAACCATGGAAACAGTACTGTCCTGCAGGCACTAGCTGAAGTTTTTTTCTTTTTAAATCTCTAGTTTCCACTAACCATTATACTTTGGAGCATGGCCTTGTAGCAAGTTTAATTTGTTTTGCTTCACTTCAGTGATGGGAAGATGTATAAAGGCCATTACAAATTAAATTTACCCAAATGTCTCCCATTTGGACATCTCACTGGAAACCATGAGTGAATTCCAGTGCTTTGCAGCCCTGGTCATGCAGGAAATACTCTGTGAATATGTAGTGCTTTGGCACATCTTTTTCACAACTCTGGTCACAAGCCAAGAGTAGGAATGGCAGAAGCATACATTTTTCAAATTTTGTTTTAGTCAGCTGAACGGCTTTTAATCCCAGAGCCAGCTCAGACTGGAACAGGTTCAAGTTTGCAGCAAGCTGTTCAGATGGACTTCTGTTAAGTTTTACAGCTCAACCGCTTTGGTTTAACCAATTTTATGAATAAGGAGAAATCAAAGATCCATTCCCTTCCTTCTCCCTGACAAAGTACTTGAAGAAAACTGGCCATCGTGCCCAGATAGGTCTGAAATCTGCTATAACACAAAGATAAGCACACTGCTTGAGCAAAAGTCTCTATAACCATCTGAACAAAGAAGATTAAACACAACTAAATACTGGAAAAATTTAGGAACTGGGTCAAGTTCCAGACCTCTATTTGCTCAGAAGCAATGCGCCTCAAGCAAGAACTCACTTGTACATGCAGGTCTTCGTCTGCTTACTCGTGTCCCTGGCACCTCTTCTCCATTATCAAAGACGCACCAGCAGCTCTCTTGATCCTGGCTGCACTGCACGGGTGAGAAATTCCCGTTGTCCCCTTCACACTGTGGGATGTAGCCTTTGCCAGCTTCTCGTAAACCAGTTTTAGACTTCAGCATGTTACAGAAACTAGGACCTTTAAAGACAGAAATTCATTGCAAGATACAGAACAGAAGACAACAAACTGTCCTAAAGACTTTAACAGCTGTGCTTTCAGCCGGTTTATTAGAAGAAAGATGAGTGATCATGAAACCATAAATAAATTGAACCATTATAAAAATGGGGAATTCTACTTCCACTAGAAGCCTCACATTTTTTCTAAAGATTAAAGTGCAAGTTCTATGGGTTTGCATCAAGAAAACAGTCAAAGAAATACTGACATTTATTTTGCATTTACATCTTCTTTTTGCTATAAATGTGATAGTGTATCATTTAGATGCAGATATTTAAATTCCTTTTAAATCAAATTAATCTTTTTAGTAAGAATTTTTGATCAAGGTAATTTTAAA
Organism: Ibycter americanus; assembly: GCA_035590275.1. Lineage (NCBI taxonomy): Eukaryota > Metazoa > Chordata > Aves > Falconiformes > Falconidae > Ibycter > Ibycter americanus. The sequence continues at coordinate 144,693 of JAVJGI010000040.1, read as the reverse complement.
TGTAATAATATGATTATTTACATTTTAAAACAGTTGAAATGTCCCAGTTCTATACATTCAAAACTGGGAAAAAAAACCCCAATCACGAAACAGCAACAGTTATGGTCTCCCACGAACAAACAAAACAGGGACATGAGTGGGCAGAACCACTCCCTGACAAGGAGATCCAAAAAGCTCAATCCAAACTCGAGACAAAGCAGGTTCTTACTAATTTTGTTGATCTGCGAGTGTCAGAGTAAGCTTGTAAACCTGTGTAATGAACAATTACACAACTAACTCCTCAGTGAACATGCAGTTATTTATCCTTCATCAGGCCTGTTGCACGTCCTCATGGACTTTTATCATTAGCCCATACATAAGTAAAAGAAAGCAGGCTTGCTGGGTCAGATGGAAGTGCTAACTCACTATCCTCTCCTGAGAAATTTTCTGCTCTGTTACAGATGTTCCAGGAGAAGGTTTGCCTGAAGCCAGCAGATTTTTCTCCCAAATTTTCTCTGGCAGATCGCAAGCAGAAAATCACTAGCAAAAGAACTGAAGAAAGAAGCACAGCAGAACTGTAGGCTTTTGGACTGCCCGTACTGTTCAGAAGAGCAGAGCTACTGCACTGGCTCCAGTAGGGCATCTCAATTCCTGCAAGTAGGGACTCCTCAATTTTTTCAATCAACCATCTCTTATGAGACTTCAACAGTTCTCTGTCTTTATTTGAGGACAATAAAAAGGTGTTATAGGTCTAATTGCATTCCATGGAGCTGTTGCGGACCATGTAAAATGGACTCACTGACTACATGTGGCCCAGTTCCCACAGTTCAGGATTCACTGCCTTAGAAAATTCATCCATGTGCCCAAAGAATTTTCTATGGTGGTAAGAAATGGGAGGTAAAAAAATGCATAGAAGCCTGTTCATCACTTTGTCTAAACTGGTTTATTTCTGGTATTATGAAAGTAAAGGATAACACTTTTCAGATACCCTTTCAATCTTGATGTGCTTGCATGTACCACGCCACTGAGGAATTAATAAGGCCCACGTGTTTCACGGGCATCATTCCGAAAAGGAAAGTACATATGCCGCAAAGCACAAGGCACTGCTACTACTGTCACAGGTTGTGGGTAAAACATTACTCACACTCAGGATTGCCATCCAAATCTTTGCTGCCACGCTGAAATGCTTCTCCTGACACAGGATCTACACACCAAATATCTGTGTCGGATCTCTGTAGCACAGCATATTCTCCTGTCTACAAAGAACCAGTTACATCTCACTGCAGAGCAATGTATATTAATACAGATACACCACAATCCATACCCTAAAGTTTGTTAAAAATATTTGATTATATTTACATTTGTACATTAATACAACACATTGAAAAGAAACACAGAATATTAAGACAGGGTCTACTTAATCTAACACACAGACCAGGCCCTGAGGGAAACAATATGCAGAATGAAAGCCCATTGAGATGAAGTTCTGATATAATCTTGGTTTGAAATGTCTGTTCCTTGCCCATCTCAGGGCTCTGTCCTGCTCACTACCATGTTTTGAGAGCATCACGGACCCTGTTTTGGGGTAGCTACATACAACCCCCTCTCATCTTGACATTCTTTCACAGCTCAGGAGGAAAGAGCCCCCCAAAAGTCAGTCAATTAAGTTGTGCTTTTTAAGCATAGCCCTGCAAAAGGAGTAGGCAGAGCCAGCCCGTAGGAGGGAAGTGTAGGCAGGGACAGAGCTTCCTATTCTCAGTCTTCCATCTCAAATCTATTTACGTTCTGCCTTATGCAGGGAAATGCCTGCTGTTATCTTTATCTTACCCTTTTCTTTCAGGTTAATAGGAATGCACAAGGGATGCTTAAGGAGCATAGAGTGAAACTGTACAGGCCTTTGGCATGGCGTAAGCAAAACCACAGAGGTTTTGTTTCTTCCTCCCTCAGTCATGTTAAATCACCTCAAGGCAGTAGGGGATGAATAGATCAGCTGTAGATGCATCCAGCTTTGAACCGCTCTGTCTCCAGCTGGAAATTATGGCATTAGTTCGAGATCGCTGACATGATGTCTGGCCTGTAAGAGGAAAAACATACATGCACGTTAAATAAAATCAAGTTCTCAACCCTAAGCTAGAGAGAGGGATACATCCCCAGCTCCTTCGCACATCTTCATTAGGGTCTGCTACAACCTCAGGTAGGGAATTCCCGATCTGTGTTTGATAACCACTGAATCACAGGATGGTTGGGGTTGGAAGGGACTTCTGGACACATCTGGTCCAATTCCCCTGCTCAAACAAGGCCACCAACAAAAAAGGGCCCATTCTTAAACCATGCAAGCCAACGTCACACATAGTGTGAAATGAAATGAATTAGCAAAACAAGCATAACATTCCTTTTTCTTTTCTTGCAATGGTTAGAAACAAGTCTTGTTTCATGCATATCATACTAGAATTTTCAATAAATACTAAAATTTGTAAGAACAAGTAAAGACAAATATTTATGAAGAAAAACCAACTGACATTTGGGAAGTTCTGCTGAGCGTGAGACCAAGGAATCCATGACATAACGTCCTCTCTCATCCACGCACCAGCAGTGACCTGGCCAGGGAAGAAAAGCAGCTTAATTTTAGATGTTTGTCCTGGTTTCGGCTGGGATGGAGTTAACTTTCTTCTTAGTAGCTAGTACAGTGCTGTGTTTTGGCTGTGATGTGAGAACAATGTTGATAACGCACTGATGGGTTGTTTTAGTTGTTTAGGAATTTAGTTGTTGCTGGGTAATGTTTATACTAAGTCAAGGATTTTTTGATTTCTTGGGCCTTGCCAGCCAGAGGGCTGGAGGGGCACAAGATACTGGGAAGGGACACAGCCAGGTCAGCTGACCTGAACCAGCCAAAGACATGTTCCATACCATGGGACACCGTGATGAGTATATAAACTTGGAGGGTCAGCTGAGGGGGAATCGTTACTTGAGGACTGGCTGGGCATCGGTCAGCGGGTGGTGAGCAATTGTACTGTGCATCACTTGTTTTCCTTTTTCCCTTTTCCCCCATCTTTCCATTATAATTGTTATTATTATTATTATTGCTATTATTGTTGTTCTTACCTCTTCATTCTGTTTAAATTATTAAATTGTTCTTATCTCAATCCTTGAGTTTTACATTCCTTTCCAATTCTCCTCCCCACCCCTTTGGGTAGGGGGGAGTGAGCAAGTGGCTGTGCGGTATTTGGTTGCCGGCTGGGGTTAAACCACAACAATGTTTTACTGCAGTATGCTTTGTTGCATATTGGGAAGATTTTAATCCCCAGCAGCACTATAGAAAGTGATCAGTAAATCTAAGTCACAGTTAACTCTGCTATCCAGGGGTAAGTAGACCACATCTGAGAACAATGGTGAGAATGGAAATGTGGCAGCTTTAGTGAGACTCTTCCATTGCAGCCCTATCCTGCCACATATCATCCACTCCCAGCAACTTGATGTCATCCACTAGCTTGCTGAGAGCGCACTATATCTCATCGTCCTGGTCTTTAATGAAGGCATTAAGCAATACCAGCCCCTGAACTGACCCCTGAGGAACACTACTAGCAGTGAGCAAATGAACATCAACTGATTTTTGAGCCCCAGTGCTCTGCCACTTGAGTCCCTCACTCCAGTCAATTTTCCACCCATCTTGTGGACCACTTTACCTCTCTCCAGTTAGGCTACAAGAATACAGGTTTTCCATCTTTTCGTTAGAATTCTGTTTAGCTTTTCTTTGTTCAGACAGCCTAGAGTATCTTGTTAAGCAATCGCTCACCTGTGCTCTCGTAGCACTGAGTTGGCTCCCAGTTTCCCAGGCCATCACACTGTGGGATGTAGGGGCGAAATCCCAGCTGCACTGCTTCCCCAGCGGAACGTTTTGCAGTAAAGTGACTCCGCCAGTAGAAATGCAAGACTATAAAAGATAAGTAAGAAAAAAGGCTACTAGTGGCCAATACAAGATATTTTAAATGTACATGTTTGCAAACACCTGAATGTTCCTGTACTTTAATAGGCAAATCAACAAGTGTTGCAAGTATGTAAAGGTTGGTAAGTGTCCAGATCTTATATATGCATCATGTCATACATAGAAGACAACTGAAATCAGCTCTTGGGTTGACAGGTTAATTACACGGATTAATTATACCTGACCTGGTTTTCAGCAAAGTTGCATTTGGCACAGAGTACTCTTGCACAGATTCTGGGCATCAATCCATTTAATTAAGCTTTCATTTCTCTTTCGCCTACCTGACCGTGCAGCCAGCTGGAGAGCGTAGTCACCACCCAATAACAGCTTTTCAGAGACCACCACCTCTGACTCATAGGACTGCGCAGAACGTAGGAGGTCATTGTCTGTGAGCTGTATTCCCTTTGCTATCAAGAAGCTCTCTCCAAAAGCAAAGTGGGAACGATTTGATGCTAGTATGAGCTGCTCTGCCTCCTCCACAAATTTCATGGCTTCCTGCTTAACACCTTCACATATACCAGGACCTGTAGAGTCAGAGGGTATATTAATGCCTTTCATCTAAATCCAGAAAAGATTAGCATGCCAAAACTAGCTGGTCTTTTAATTAGCATCTTCTCTTTCCTTCTGCACTTGCTCAGTTTTGAATCGTGTAATGAAGCAAACAAACAAACAAGACCTGTCAGTGCTTAGCTAGATAACAGCAAGAGTCCAAGAGTACCAGCAATCACCCAAGCATTCTCCAAGTCTTAGACCAAAGCCTTGATGATTTTAAGTTTCCTCCTCCTCATTGGTTACAAATGGAGTTAATATGTCTCTACAGAACTGTCCCTCAGTTGATGTCATAAAAAGAAGTGGATAATCAGAAGAGAGAGTGAGAAAGGAAAATAAAGGTATGTCCCTGGCTCCAGAGTGGCAGCTGAAACTTGGCCTGTCCTCTCCATACATCTACTGACTCAGAAATGGCAGTTCAACACACTGAACCAGGTCAGCGAAAGCTTCACAGCTAAAATAACACTCTGCTAATCTGTTTCATACCCTTTATTCCCCATTTGCCCACAGAACTGGCATCTCAGGCACTCCTCGCCTATTTGGAAGTTTGCCATTCATTGTCCTGTGACTGTCATTCTCATTACTGTGTGATGAGAATGGCTTTAGTGACTACATCTATAATATAGGTCATCTGCTGAAGTAACCCCAAAGAGGGCCCAACACCTTTGGTGGAGGTGTCTAGACAGAGGGCTTACCAAACTTCAGCACTGGCCTTACTCTTCTCCTAGTGACTTCTAGTGGATATGTGTTACTCTTGACTGCGTTGTAAGAAACAGTAAATAAAATTCCTCTTGGCTCATTTTAAGGCATTCTTGAAAGTCATTTACATCACAGTGCAATCCTGAATTTTTCATACAGCTCCTCACACACTGTTTCTAACTTCAAAATGTCCTTTGCCCTCTGGCTAAATATCTTCTGCAAAGGCATTATATGTCCAAATTCCAAATTACAAAATCTACACAAACCTGATATGGAACTTTATTCCTCCTTATTCCCAAAGCTGAGACACCACTTATTTACAAAAAATGAGTTACCCCACCTCTGGTGGCCAGTGACAATGGTAGCATTGATCTTTCTGACAAGTCATTGTCTCTTACTTCACAACAACTGAAAGGACTTTCTTCTTGTAGCATAAAAGCAAAGACCAGAAATGTTGCTACTTACGTGCCAGAAATTCTGTTACTTACATGCTGGGACCTGGTTCACTTCTGCCTTTGTTCCTTGCAGCTCTTCTCCTTTGTTATCAACACACCAACAATCACGAAGTTCAAAGTGGCTTAATGGAGCACTGAAATCACTATAGGGTCCTGGGTAATAAGTCAGCTGCTCATTCAGAAGCTGCCAGAACATATATGGATCCAGTAAAATGTTCTCAGATACATAGGTCAAGTTTCCTTCCAGCACTTCAGGTGGGAGATCAGTGAAGGAGGAATACAGGGTGAATGCTGGGAAGACATTCTGGTGCCCAGCCTCATACAAAGCTTTAATCAAAGCTGAAAAGCCTTTGGAAGATGCCTCTTTATATCCAGTTAAAATGTTCAATAGATCAGCAAGAGGCAGCGCTTTGCCTTCGTTGTTCTCTGCAATCCACCTTTCGTACCACTCAAAGGCTTGCTCAGGAGGGCCACTGCACTGCACCTCCCTCCAGGCACCGTCAGCATCACACTGCGGGAGGTAAATGCTGGAGAGCTGAGGCAGAGCACTTGGATCTGACAACAGGAGTTTCACAGCCTTTAGAAACTCCTGACCAGCTGTTACTTGGCACGCGCTTGGGCCTGGGGAAGAGAAAAACCATGCATAGCAAATCTTATGAATGCACCAAAGATATACATTACCCCCTACCCCCTAGTACTATAAACACCATTACTAAAACTCGGTCACTTACCCCAATACTAACAACAACATTTCTGCCTGTTATTAAGTGGGCTAATGCTATTAAGCTCCCATGCTGAATCAGGGTAAGATTTCCAAAGGCATGTGAACACTGAAAGATTCATATAGACATGATTTTTTAAAATATTTGAGCACATTAGAGGGATAGGTGCTTGATGCCACTAAATGCCTCCCTGAATCTGTTCACACCACGTACGTATTTTCAGATACACTTGGTAATCTAGCAGTTACTTATTCAGCTAATCCTTGCAAAAGTAATCATCAGAACAGCAGGATAATAGTGATTTTATTTCCCCTTGGACCTAACCACAATTTTCAGATTCTGCTGTCCTCCCTTCCTATTCAGAGGAATATGGAAGGAAGGAATTCCTATATTGCAGCTGAATATAAAAATACCATCCCTCAAAATGCTGGAGTGAGTTTGTTTTGGAAGCCTTTTCTGTCCTCTCTAGGGCCAAATTTCATTTTGCCACCAAGCAGCTCTATAAACCTAGCAAGACATAGGAGCTCATCTCCTTTTGGACACCAGAGAATCATGAACCTGTTTATTTTTGATTGTGCTACAGATGGGTTGCTAGATATATATCCCCTACCAATTCAGTTTATTGCAATAAATTCCCCACTACTTCTGCAAACTGCTATTCAAAGGAGCTCTTTCACTATGTATCACTATCATCTGCTGGATACTCTGCTATTCCTTCCAAAATGAGAAGCCGGCTCTTCTCTTGGTCTGTTCTCCCTGTTGATGTGCCATTTTCAGTTCACAGAAACTTGAAAGACAAATATCCCCAGCCTATGTGCTTCCTTCTTCCTTTCTATTTCATTAATAGAAAGGCAAGATGAGGTAGTTCATAGCCTATAAGCAAGTTCCAGTGCCAACCTGATGTCTGACAAGTCATTTGTGACTTGTTTTTCTGACATGACTGCGTGGCCTTTATGAGAAACTTATTAGCCTTCAAATCCCTCCCCTATGTTTTGACTCCTGTGACATCCTACCAAGTTGAGGATATGTTCTTGAGCTAAAAGACTAAAAGAGGTTCGTTGTTTAAGGCACTGAAGCTCTTCAGTTCTTAGGACAAGGATGAGCCAGTGACCACGCTCAGGTGACTCGCTCCTGAAAAAGGGCTTTTTCACTCAGCATGAGTTACATTCAGTTACACAGATATTTCAGGTCTCATGAGCATCATGGATGTTATACACACTAGCTACACGCTTAGGTGAAGACATGTGCCAATGGCATGCTCATTAACAAGGCAAGCCCTCAGGCTCCTCTGTTCTGAGTGTGCCTACCCTACTCACTGAAAGAAGAGGGGACCACCTTTAAGACTTAGGAGATCAAGGCTTACTTACACTGTATTTCTGGCTATTCTCCTGCAGCTGTAGGGCTGACTTGCTTTCTTGTTAAGGAGCAACACTGTTTGTATACATCACCCATACACTTCCAGATATAATCAGATATGAAGACAGAATCATGAAATTCCAACAGAGTAAGGAAGCATCTTTAAATTCCCAGTCCCTAGGACTTACATTGCATCGGCTTTCCAGCTTTCCTCCTTATTCCTGGAATAGTCTTGCCATTCAAATCAACACAGAAGCAATTCTCCCCATAACACTGGAGTGGCAGAAAGTCTCCATCCTCAGTACAAGAGGGAATAAAAAGATCCGATCCTGCAGGCAGGCTTTGCTTCAAGTTTTGCAGGTTTCTCCTTTGCTTCTCACAATCAGTGGGACACCTTGGACGTTTGCCTTGAGATCTTGAGCCTGGGACTTCCTTACCTGAAGAGTCCAAACACCAGCACTCTCCTTCATAGCACTGAACTTCCTCATACCTCCCCTCCTTGGTGCACGTTGGAACAAACAGGTTCCTTGGCTCTTCACTACAGTCTTTGGATCCCAGTGCTAGTTTCAACACTTCACCTAAATCTTCAGCAACACTTTCAGGGACAGAAATCACTTGTTGAAGAAAAGCAAAGAACTCTGGTAGTTCCAGAACAGAGGAAAGGAATTTCATCATATTCTGATTGTCCTGTAGAGTTACTATGCGGCCAAAGCTGCCTACAAGAGGTTTACCCAAAATGGAGCTCCCCTTTGATACCTCTGCTGAAAATGCCTCCACTGATTCCAGAAAGCCTTGGCTGTTATCCCTCTCTGCCACATCCTCCTCTGGGAAAAATTGGCCAATGCTGTATTTCCCGCTAGTGCCGAGTGCCCCTGTGAAGTTAAACTGGATCAAATTCTTCAAGAACGGTCCTCCAAACAGGTTTTCTTGGAAACGCTTTGGATTGGCAGTAAATTGCAGTGCCGCTTGAGCCAGTTCCCTTGATGGGAACATCCCCGTGACGGCTTCACTAAGGGTGGCTTCTAGCCCAGGAATCTGGCTGACATACAGGCTTTGTGCAACGGGGGACAACAATCCAGAGTTCAGAAATAGTTCCTTGAAGGAAGGAGGGCAGGGTCTTGAGAAGCCAGCTATTTTTTCCAACTGCATATCTGGTGTAGAAAACAAATTGGGCTGAGTGAAGTATCCAGCAGGGCCATAAAACATCCTCGACAAGGCCTGGCGCCTCTCAGAGATGCACATACGTTCTTCACCTAAACAAAGAGTTCAAAAGAAAAGCAAATTGTGGAACCTTTAAAACTTTATGGCTATCTTTCAAGCAGTCTCAGCAGAAACCCCATTAAAGTGTAGCTTAACTTGTCTCTAGTTCCTCAATCATGCATCATGCACATTAATAAGGAAATTTGAACTGTTGTTGAATATGGTCTATACATACCACTCTCCAGTCAAGACACAAAGTGAAAGGAAACATTCATTCCTTCACAACATCTGAATTGTCTGCTCTGTGGTCTTTTTCTGGTTCTATTGTTTCCCAATGTCTGTCATAGAACCACAGTATCATTTAGGTTAGAAAAGACCTTAAAGATCATTTAGTCCAACTACCTATCCAGGACTGTCAAGTCCGTCACTAAACCATGTCCCTAAGCACCGCATCTATGCATTTTTTAAACATCTCCAGAGATGGTGATTCCACAAGCTCCCTGGGCAGCCTGTTCCAGTGCTTGACCACCCTTTCAATGAAGAAATTTTTCCTAATATCCAATCTAAACCTCCTCTGGTGCAACTTGAGGCCATTTCCTCTTGTCCTGTCAATTGTTATCTGGGAGAAGAGACAGACCCCCACCTGCCTACAGCCTCCTGTCAGGGAGTTGCAGAGAGCAACCCTCATTTCCATTCCTACAGCTGAAAGAATGAATAAAGTATTTTCCAAATACTTTAACGTTTTGGTAGGATGCCTGATTCTAATGAAAACTTTCTATGATCTAGGTGCAATATGTAAATCTAAGAAAGAGAAATAGACTGCAGAAAACCAAAGTTATTTTAACCAATTCCCATTAATGAAGAATTTATGGAGCCTTCCAACCTAAATCTTCAGTTTCGTAGTGAAGTGCTCATTACAAGAGGTTTGAAAACAAATTGTTAAAATTAGCAGTAATAGAGTGCTAAAGACTAGATAGCATTCACAAATGAGCTCTAAAGGAAAAAAAATGTATGAAATTTCAACAAAAGTAGTCAAATGTCAGGGTATTGAGGGTACCAACTGTGGTCCTGGCTACCCATATCCTGGGCCAAGCTATGTCATACGTGTATCTGCCTCCAGCCCCATCTGTACATTCATACACAGACAGCAATGGCTCCAAGTTAGGATGCAACACATCACCGAAGAAGGATCTCTGAAAATGTTAGCTTAAGGCTCAAAAGACATCAAAAAAGGAAAGACTCGGTAGATATAAAGACACTGAGAACCAAACAGACAGTATCGTTATGGCATTGACTGGATCTCTGGAACACACGCAGCAGTTTCTATCATACACCATATGGTTACCTTTCCTTGAAAAGTAGCAGAATTATAGAGAAGGGATGCAAAAGCAGCAGAATTATAGAGAAGGGATACAAAACTATTTTGAGGACAGAACAGCTTTTCCGGTAGGAAAGGCTATTGAGCTTGGACAAAAAAATACGATAAACGTTTTTAAAAAACAGGATTCTCCACATCACTCACAATAGACAGTTATTATTCACTATTTCTCACAGTACAGGAATTAGAATTGTCCAAAAGTAGAGCACATAATTATGATCATGAAATTTATTGCCAGAGAATGCTAGAAAGGATAAAAGGTTAAAGGGCAATTAGGTAAATCCCTGGAAGATGACTCTGTAGGGGAGGGCTGAAAACAATGATCCGGGTTTAGCTGCCAGTCTAGGATCTCTCCCGTTTGCAGGATATATGGGAGCTATATGCATTTCCCATGTTTCTCACACTTTCTCTCTAAGCACCACTGCTGTCCCTGGTAGGGAACAGGGTGGTGGACAAACAGCTTTGGTCTGCTCCAACATGGCCTCTCTTGGGCTTCCCGCCCCATCCCCATTTATCTTACATTCAGGCAATATGATAAAGCAGTCATAAATACTGTTAACAGTAAGGATAAAAGCTGGAAATCTTCAAAGCTGCTAAAATAGATTAGCAAGAAATCTGAGGCTCTGTGATCAGCATCTTTATCACTCCTCCTTTTGCACCCTTGCCCTGCTCCGCAGCTCCTGGCTCAGGGTCCCTCACAGTGGTTCCTTTGTAAAGGCATTTTCTGCAGGATGGGCCCCTTCTGTTTTCTGTGTTAAGTGGGATGCAGAACATTCCTCTGGGGACCAATAAGTTAGTGTAAGCCACAATCCCACAAGTAGGCTAATATGAAACAAATGTAGGATCATGGTCTTTAAACGCTCTCCCCTCCTACCCACTGTTGAATCAAATCAAAGCAGAGTGAGAAGGAATAAACAGAAAAGCACTGCTGGGGTGGATTTACTGCTAGAGGTCAGAAAAGCAGCATGTCCCTATCAGGATTGCCCGGTGCACCTGGTCACACGAGTACCCAACGTGCTACCCACACCTACATCTCTGCCTCCTCCAGTGTTCATGCTGTGGAGTGTGAGAGTCAAACATATTAAAGAGAAAAAAAACAGAGCAGAACTGGAGACATGCACATGGCATGTAGCTGTCTGAACACAGACTGCAGCTGTATCCTCATGAAATACCTTTTCGGGAGTTAGTCTGCAAAACCTCTGCAGAAATTTTTCCCTGCTTAAATTTCCTGAGTCTGCCAATAAAAGCTGCAAGCAGCCTCCAGTCATTGCCTCCCCTACACCCCGCAAAAAAAAAAAAGAAAAAAAAAAAATCATCAGGAGGGCTCAGCAAAGCACATTCTAAGAGAAAACAACCAGTCCCAACATATGGCGAGGCCTCTCAGAGGTTCCCTGGCAATATCCTTGGTGATCAGCCTCGGAGGCATGCTAACATTTTCATTTCACAGTAAGCCTGTCTGTGCCCAGAGCACTCTGAGCAACTTGGAGCCGTGACACCCAGAGTAGGTTCCTCCTTCTTTATCTGCGTGGTAAGACTGTGTCTCGCAAACAGAGCAATTACCTTCCCGGAAGGCGGCCCCGCGCTAAGACCCTGTGTCCCAGCCTCCAGCGCAATCCTGAATATTTAGGTAGTGCACTTCGGAGTGAAGGTTTTTAACTTTCATCCTCCCCTCTGGCCCTTGGACATTTCTGCTGTCATTTCCATTTGGGGCACTGATTTGATGGTGTATTCTTCCTGAAATCTCTCAAAGCCCAAACCCATATACCTTTTCTGAATTGAGGTATTTTTTACTGGATTTGGCAATTTTCATGGCCAAATATGCAGTGACAGAGATGGGGAAAAAATGTCCGGGATGAGAGGTGCCTTAGAAATTCCATAGCATCACCAAAGGAAGGAGGTAAAACCCCAAACCACCATCACTGCCTTCCTTACATTATCCCAGATATTCTGACTTAATGCTCCCGGCTCCTGGAGTCAAGAGACAGATATCACGGCTGCAAAGAAAAGCCTTGCTGTATGCAAAACTAAAAGGCTAAAAAAAGGTCATAAAGGAAACTGAAAGGAATATGTTATTTAATAATTTATTAGAATGTGGCTTTTAACCTCCGGGAGGTTTTTTGATCTTAGTTTTTGAACACCAGAATCTGTCAGAGCTGAGAACTGAACTGGTCCTTTGGGTTTCATTCTAAAGACACTGAGAGATGCGATTGCTTTTCCTTTTCCAAACCTCACACATACCACAGGCCGGGGGCTGTCCTCGTCTCTTTGTGCCCTGGACCTCTTGCCCTTTGGTGTCCACACACCAGCACTGTCCTCCCTGCTGACACTGCACTGGTGCGTAGCCCCCGTCAGCATCACAAGACGGCACGTAGGCATGCTGGTAACGCAGGGCTGCGTGCCGCTCAGCCTCACACCTTGAGGGGCCTGGAAGAAAAACAATATGCATTAAGCAGGGAAAACTTAAAGCTGCAGAGCCACCTCTGCTTGATCCCACTGTTCGCCTATTTGGGAGGGAAAAAAAGGGAAAAAAAGTTTAATTTCCTGACTGTTTTCAGTGACACTTCAAGTACCAGCCCAAAATGCGAATTGTCCATCCGCTTTTCCCCTGGAGAACTGTCTCCAGGGTTTTCTACTGTAGGTATTCCTTTCTGAAAACTGAACAGAAAATAAACCCTCAACACATTTTTCAGTCATAGTCACAGGTAGGCAGAGTAGCAGCAGCTCTCTCAGGGAGCCATGCTGGAGGCAAGGTGAGCTCTGGCCCTTAATGTAAATGCAAAGCTGGTCACCAGAGTTAAAGTGCAGCTTGGGAGACTGAGATGAAGGCAATCATCAATGTTTCTGAAGAGAATGAGGCATTACTGCTGCCAAAGGATCTGCACCTGACTATGGAGATTTGGTCTGGGACCACCCAATTTATTTCCCTTCGCAGGGATCTGAAGACCCTACTCCTGTCAAACTGACCTTAATGGCAGAGAAGCCGAAACGCCATAAAGCAAAATTTCTGAGCTATGATCTCTCTAATACCAGACGCCAACAGAAATTTTGCTTGTTTATATAAACCTGCAATCCTACAGCCTAAACATTTCTCACCTTCAAGAGTTTTCCAGCTACACTCAGCTACCAGGTTGAGGCAGCAAGAGCATCACATCAGAGCAACCTGTTCATCAAGGAAGTCTGACAACTCTCCTAAGGTGTGTGGCTTCAGGTGGTGGTGTGAGATCTGGGTAAGCCACCAAAGTGGTCCCCCTCAGTAGCAGATGAACGTGGTCACATCTCCATCTTGTGGCTGTTACAGCTTCATCTCTGCTGACAGCCGCTGCATCCCTCGCTACAGCCAGAGCTTACTCAACAACACTGTGCAGCGGAAGGAGGAAGATGCTTTTCAGACTCCCCGGAACGATCAGCTTGTCCCAAAAACAGAAAACCCGTGTGGTTATGTGGCCAGAATACTTACATCAGTATTTGCTTAATAACTCTGGTGACGCAACTCCTTAATGAGGGTCAGACAGCAATGTCAGAGGAATTTTGGATGGGAAGATGAAGTGTCACACCAGGGGGTTCAAACTCTCCCCAGTCAAGGCAATTCTCTTGGGCTGTCATGTAGGAGAGAGAAGGAGGTACCTGACCTGTCCCACAGAGTTCACTACTCGTAGGCAGAGAAACTCTTCCTGTTTGCCTGCCCTGACCAGGGAGGGAACGGACCCAAGGGCAGAACCAGAAGTTTAGCCTTGCTGGCTAAGGCACTGCAAATTTTTATGCAGTCTCCTGGGGATCAAGTTTGTTGTGGTCAATGTAATATCCTTCCTGTTTCTCAGCGTACCAACATAAATTAGGGAGTATTTTCTCAGGCTTTTAAATTAATAAATCATCAGATCCATCTCCAGAATCTCAGGGCAAGAGATACAGAGAGTTCACGGGATTTCAACTAATGTGATCTTCAAGTGCACGGGAAAGCATTGATCAGAGGACAGGTACCATCCCCTGGTAAAAATGTACAATCCAGAGGTTAAAAGCCAGCTGCAATTCAGGGACCTTGATTCCTGCACTGAAACAGTGATATTATATGCTTTTAGTGCAAGAGACTCCTAGAACAACTCTCCCCAGTGGCAGCTGTCACATAAAAGCTCCAAAACTGTCACCTTATTTACCAGGCATCACCTGGGTGCTACTTACATCTGAACTTGCCAGAGGTAGCGAGCTGAACCCCTAGAAACCGCCTCTGCAGGATCCGATATATGCTGGTTTCTGTGAACGTGCGGGCAGGCTCCAGCACAGAGAAAACTGTGTCATAAACTTCATTGAGCAGCAGTTCCAAGCCTGGGAAAGACAGACTTTTAGCACAGAGCCCGGTTTTAAGACGGAAGTCACCTACTTTACACCAGAGTAGCAGAACAGGAAGCCTGTCAGGAAAAAGAAAACCAGCCCTCTAAACAGGCCAAATGCGAACTTACACCGCATAACCCTAATGTAGCACACCACGTATCCCACTGCCGAGTGCCCAGTCACGAGCTTTATGCCTTGACATCTACCAGCGCAAGCAGGAGGAACAGGCCATAACTGGCTCTGTGCTGTGGTTTGGTTAGGTTGAGTCTGCACTAGAGCAATTGATGCAATTTTGGAAACTGATGTTACCAAAAAAAAAATTTCCCAATCGTTTCAGCTGTATACCAGAAAGACATCCAATGCAGTGGTTTAGTGGTTTCCCTGAGTGCACAAAGCGTTTTTAGAATTTCTCACCCTTGTGAGAATTAAATGTTGAAGTTCTCATCTACCATCTAAAGTTTAAGCTATCATGCTTTGCATTCCCCTCCCCCTCTTCTTAAAAATAAAATAAAATAAATAAATCCTAGAGTATCTAAGGAAGCCCTCCTCATTCTGCCCTCTTGGAAAAAACATTCTTTCTTCTAAAGTGCCCCATCACCTATTAACATGCCTAAAAGGTATCCTGACTCTGAGAGAAAAGGAAGGACCATCTGATGCTGCTGCTCATAGCAGGGGACCTGGACTAGAGGATCTTTAAAGGTCCCTTCCAACCCAAACCATTCCATGATTCTACCTAAGCAAGAAGAAAATAGTTCAGTCTCCAGGCCCTTTATACCACCCTGCATTTGCTAATTGGACTTAGCGAATATGACACAGCTCTCTAGTGTAGGCAGAGGCTGGACACTCAGAAATCTTATTCCACCATCCCAAACAGGACAGAATTAGCTCCCAGACAGCAACTCTGCTTGCTACTGACTGAAGTGCTGCTCCTAAGGGTGGGAATTCAGTAATGAGCTCCAGCCTTTCCCATGGGCACTACACCAGTCCCAGTGGTCTTACCCCTTGCAAGGATGAAATGAAGTCCCAAATGAGACTGAAGGCTGATACTTTTCATTTGTCCATTCCCTCAGGAATTCAAAGCCACTGAAGTTTAAGGATCAGATGCCAGAGGGTACTTACCAGTGCCTGCTAACTCTCTCCCCAGACTGTCCACACAGTAGCAGTACCCAGAGATCTCTGGGAATGTCTCCCGCAAGGAGCTGAATGTTTGGAAAGCCCCTGGGAGCCTGGAAGGAAAAGTAGCCTCCTGTGAATGGCCAGGGAGGCCTGTTGACAACAGCAAACCATCATCTGTGCTCCCCTCCCAGATCTGTACAGTAAGGATGTCTGCAGAGCACAAAGCCATTACAAAACCCTTTGGTCTCCCTGCGGCAACCAGGGTCTGACATGATCCAGATCAGTGGTTCAGCAGGCTAACAAGTCTCCTAAATGTCATTTTTTAAACAAACACAGGACAATCTTCAGACAGATTTCTGACCCTTCCTAAGCAGGTACCCAGCTTCTGTATCTAACACCCATTTTCTATTCTATTCTCATCTTTGAAAGCCTGTCAAAGAGTATAAAACAGACAGATGTTGGCTTAATATTATTACAACACCCTTTCATTAGCTCCTTCTACAGATCTACACAAGATGGCAAAGTGCCTAAACAAACAGGTTGCTTCCTCTTCCCTACATGCTATGTACACTTTCTGCACAGAATTAAGCACAAAAGCTGATAAAAACCTCACTAATCTTTTTCATTTTCAGAGCATGGCTCAACAGATTAAGGAGAAGGGTTTTTTAAACATATGACGAGTAAGATTGACTCTTACTTCTGGAGATCAACGAGACGTTAGTTTCCAGTATAATACTCTAGGAATGAGAACCGCCAGATTCCAGCAAAGCAATGATTTAGGAAGGAAACTTAATTGGGTCAGAGTTGGAAAAAAACATAATAAATGTGATCTTAACTGACAGACACTCTAGGGCTTCTCCAAGCAAACAGAAGACAAGTTTTCCTAGATTCAAAGTGCCAAGTTCCAAAACAATCATATTATTTTACAGACACATATCTTTCCCCGAAATACTGTGAAGGTCTGATGTCCCAGCTGCATGTGGCTTATTTGGGAAATCGAGCAACAGGGAAGTAGAATTTTCTGCTCAAGACATTCAGAGAATTACACAAATCAGGGTTTTACCAAGGAAGGAGACTTAGCAGTAAGAGTAATGGTGGATTAGGCCCTGATCCACTGGGAAAGAGGTTAATGTGCCAAGGCAGCTGACAGCGGCCCTGTGAAACTGGCACTTTGAGCAGCCTCGATGGCAGTGCCATCGCCCTGCAGCCCCAGGGCTGCTCTAGCATCCGCAGTCTGCGGGGCCCCTGCGAAACACAGCGAAACGCTTGTCTGGCTCAGAGCCAGCGCTCAGATCAGAGGAGTGGAGTAAGGGGCCTTTGCTACCTTCAGGAGTCTGCCTGAGAGCTCAGCCACCTCTTGCCAGGAGAGCTGAAAGTGTTCCTGCTTCCTCAGCCCATCGAAGTGCAAAGCTGGGGAATGCATGAAGCAACAGCAACCCCTGGGCAGAGGAAGGGGCTGGCAACCTCGGGGTTGTCCCAGTGTTATCCAGCAGTGCTCCTGCCTCACAGCTTGCACATCCCTGCGTAGAGCTGCTTCACTCTGGCACTTTTCCATGTCTTCAAATTAAAAGCCTATGGACTCCCTTCACATAGGATCATCAAATCCTACTCCGCTGCTGGCACTGGCATGCTAAGAACAATCAAAATGTCGCACTTCAGGGCACAAAGGGACTTCTGTCAGCATTAAACCAATGCAATTTAAGATATAAACACCTAAAGGCCATTTTTCTATGGTCTTCAATTTACATGCAAACATAAAGAGCTTGGGATACTTCAAGAGCTTTCTGCTCCCCTGAATTATCATGCAATAACCACTGCCCGATCAGCAATACGACCTTTTCTTAGGAGAGCAATGCTCCTGTGTTCAAAGGCAGACCTCCACCCTGCTCATGTCCTTGGAGCTCATCACCTCAGCATCTCAACACCTAGCTGAGTGAAACAGGATGCAATGAAAATATTCTGCATGCTGCTTTCTTTCACCCTCAACGTTAAGAAGTCACATATGTAATTATACTTTTATATGTGGCAGATGTGTAGTCATATCCTTTCATGCTGGTTGTTTTTGCTCCAGGTTGAGAGTACAGCTAAATAAAGTACAAACAGATACAAATCAGGCCCACAGAAACAGGAGGACAGAACTTGTCTCACCTTACTTGGAAAACTCACTTCCTATCATTTTTTTATATTTCTCAGCCTCTTCTTAATCACAGCCCTCAAGATGAGTAGCAATAATACAAAGTACCTCATTTACCAGACCCAGTCCAAAACAATGGCTAAAGCAAAGGTGACTATATTTAAGTTATGGATAAATGTATAGTGTATCCATCTGTTTCAACAAGAATACTCACACTCAAAAACATGGGTAAGTAAATAAATGTGAGGTTGTTGACATTTTCTTCAAACTGTTAGTCTCTGCTCTTAGCTTCCAGCAAAGACAACTCGTTACTGATTTTCAAAAGCAGGTTTGCAAGTAACCCTTTCTGTGTTTCATACGTGCAGCTCAAGTTATAGCTGCCTTTCTCATTGACTATTCAGAAACAGAGGGAAAAAAACAGATTTATTTTTTTTTTCCATTGCTAATGAAATCATAAATAATAGGGCAGAACCTCCAGTGAGCTGGACAGACACTGACACAAGGTGTTCAGTCTGATGAAAATTGTAGCAAAAAAAGGAAAAGATCCTCCTTGACTTTTCATTTTTTGATCATTCCCATCAGTCTTCTACAGGACTTTCTACATGGCTACACATCCAAGCAGGACCAGGGTACAGTTTGTACAAAAGAAGTAACAGCAACCATGTTGCCAGGGTGAGGTAGGAAATTTTGGCTTATCTTTCTTTCCAAAAGTCTTCCACTTGGGAAGGTCTTAGCTCTAAGCTTCTGAATTTCTCCATTTCTTTTTTTTTTTAAACATACTGATTTCTTCTGAAATATTTATGAGTGTGTAGGGAAACGATTTGGGAATGCAGTTAGTGTGACATGTCCAGATTTCATAAATCAGTCTGTGGAACCAAAGAGAGTTGGTCCACTGGTTCCACAAGAACATAACTTCTGGGTTTAAATCCCTGTTCTGCCATAGTCCTTTGCTCTGGAACTCATCCCTTCAACCCTGTATTCTGGCACCCTGTTTATGGGGCAGGATAATGACATTTCAGGCAGGAATACTGTGAAAATATATATATTAATGACCTGAGATACTCAGGTATGATGGTAATAGGTTAAGTCAATGCCATAATTAGAAAGGTAGACAGCTGGGAATGAAATGATCCTGCTGTGATTAATTACATGACATGGACACAAGAAAAGCCCAGTCTCACAGGTCTTTGCAAACAAATCTCCCAATGGGAGAAAAAAACCCATTAAATTAAAGCAGTGCTTTCACCTCTGTAGTTGCTCTTTCAGAACTACCACACTCCACAGGCCAACAAAAAACAGCCAGATTATTTTGCTCTTGTCAAAATAACCTCTCCCAAAGCTCTGACAAATTTGCACTGTGCATTTGGGCCTGCCTTTCAGTTTTGCTTAAAATAAAAAAGAAAACCCTCAAAACGGCAAAACTGACATTTACAATAAAATGCCTTTGCTACTACAGAGCCAAGTCAGAATGGAACATTACATTTACTCCACTGCCCTCCACTGGAGAAATGTGTTGACCAAGATGCCACAATAACAGCACTTCACAAGAGACCAAAAGGTTTCTCTGGAGAGTCTGAACATCTGCACCAAAACCAACTCCCCTCTCTGCAGCTTCCCTTGCCCACCCCTTGTTTCTCCACCTGAGCATTAATTCCCAACTCCTCCACAGGATGACGGCTTTTTGCTCCCATGGACAAGGATCTGATCCAGCATTTTTAAGTCTTCCCCAGCCCTCCCCAATCACCCAAAGCCAGTCATCTGTCAGCATGCCTGTTCACCACTTGCTGTTTCACCTGTGTGAGCAACCCTGGCACTGCCTAAATGGATGAGTTTCCCATCATCATGTGGAACTTGCTCTTTGCATGTTGCCACTTGTCTGTCTGTCCATCTGTTTTCATCTCCCATATGGAGTCCTCTTTCCTACCTCATATATACACTTGAATTCCTCTGTTCCTTGTGCATTTATCTCATTTTCTGTTGTGTGTCTGTCTGAAAAGTAGCCCTGGCTACTTTTCCAAATACAGATTGCAATGTGGTATCCACTGCTGTGTGAGGACACACTGGTTAGACTGCAGAGGGAATATCAGTTTTCTCTAAAGAGAAGAAGAATTCAGAAGAAAAAGGCTTTTTTTCACCTGGTGCATTCATTAATAGAAAAAAAGCATCATGTGCAGTCACAGAAGAAGGGCTTCATGTGGGGAAAAGAAAAAAAAAGCCAGTAAGACAGTGATTTGAAGAGGTATGAAGGATTGCTTTTCTGCTTCAGAAGCCTGCGCACTTACCTGTTATAACTATGAACAAGATCAAAAAACATCATGTCTGTTGTGTTGACAAACTTGCACTGGACAGGCATAAACTCCCCATCTGCTGAGCACTGTGGTGGGCTCTTCTCCCCAAACCCATGCAGAATGCGACGGTCTCGGATCTCACAGTTCCCCGGACCTAATGGGAAACAAAGGTAACGTTTATTGTGTTTTAACTTCCCACAAACAGCTGAATAGCCGCCCCGTGGTCTGAAGGGGGGTTAGATTCATTACACTGAACATGGACACCTAGGTGCCTCTTGTCTTTATGAGGAGCAGGGAGTTGGACCCTGTGATCCTTATGGGTCCCTTTAAACTTCAGATATTCTACAATTCTATGAAACAAGGACTTAAATGTGTCAGTTAAGCACCTATACTTCTATAGGATAAGTGTAAGCTGCAGTGTCCAAGCTCCTGATCTACCACCACATTCAAATCATTTACACCAAACCTTTCAAACCTACAAAATCCACTGTTTTGTTGAATATTACGTACATTGCGTTGGCTTTCCTCTCTGCCTGGTGCCATAAATCTCCATTCCTTCTGGATCTACGCACCAGCACTGACCCAGCTTCATGTCACACTGCACCGCATCAAAAGCCCCTGAATCCAGGCACTGAGGGATGTAGGAGATGCTACTGCTGTTGATATATCGACTCACCAAGACCCTCTGTTTTTGCAGCTGGCAAAAGGATAAGCCTGTAGTACCAGAAAGGGATACTGTTAGACAAAGGTAATTGTTGGGCACCGAATCATTTATTAAGGCAACACCTGAGTTTTCTCAGAGCTGCAAATTCTGATTCTGCCACCCAGGCAGCATGAGGACATTGATGGACTTGAGGTTATAAAAACTGGTATAGAGAAACCCACCACAGATGGGGTTGAAGTCCTCCAACTCAAAAGCCAATACACTAAGTGGATCTTTCACTCATTATTTACATTACTGCGACCTTTGTAAATACGGACTGTCCAGGTGTATCACGTTTCCATGATCAGCCCTGAAGAAACTGCAGAACTTCCACTAGAAAGACTCAGCAAATTACAACAAACCAGAGTCCATCAAAGACTGGGGCTAACCTTTTCTTGATTTCAGCAGTTCATAAGCAGATTTAAATGGTTCTTTACCCAATCTGAACAGAACCAGAAACCTGTGACTTACAAGATACGGGATATCCATTCTGTTTGCTGCCAGGTACCTCAATGCCATTCTCATCCACACACCAACAGGAAAGACCATTCCTACTGCACTGAACAGTCCTGAAGGAGATCACAATTAACATATTTTATTTTCTCAGTGACTGTCCTCAGTCAGTACAGGACATAAACAAAAACATAAAGCAAGCCTAACAAGTTCAAGTACTTTAAATAATGGAATCATAAAGGGCTGTGTTTCTGGTGAGTCTACGTGATGGGAGCTCTTAATTCTAGTAATTTTCAGAAGTCTTCAGGAATTGCAGATATGTGACTTTAAGTCATTCAGGAAGCAAGCAGGTTGGACAGAATCCTAATTCTAAGTATTTGAGATTTACCACACATTTTGAGACATTTTCTAAGTTAAATCTAGAATGGTCAAGGTCCCTCACCCTAGGCAACGACAATAAGAAAATAGTAGAGAACATGACAATCTGTACTTCCCCTCAACATTAACTCATTAACTTCTTCCATCTTCAAGCAACATGCTGCTCTCTAAATCACTGTTCTCCATGTGCTTTTTATTTCCTTTAAGACTTTTAGAAGGAAATCCAGCTGTGCCAGTTATAACAGGGTGGATAACTTCGCCAAGTCAACTTGGCTCAGCTGTGTCATCTGGCACACTAATCACAGACCATGCACCCATGAGCATGCGTAGGAAGACAGCAGTTGCATTACACAATAACCTGCACCAAATATTTAACATGCAAATAATGCTGCTAGGATTAGCCTATTCATCTTAGATTGACCTCTTAACCCAGGGATTATTTCCAGCAACAGGGAATTCATTCAGGAGGGGCCGGATCTGCACCATGGCTCAACTAAGTCGTTTCAAGTCTCCTGCACCCCTCACCCTTCAGTCCACCAATACAGAGGCTCTTCAAAACAGAGGCTAAAGCTTTCAGTAGCAATGAAAGGTCACGCTGTCTATAACAGCCAAATAATAGCAGGGATGAACTACCTGAACTGGCCATCTTCTGAGCACTGAGGAACATAGGTTTCTCCTCCTGAAAAAGCCTTTTCCCTCTGAAGTTCACAAGGACGCAACGGTTGGGAATCTGTCTGGTATTCTGAAAGCAGCAAGAAGGTAAACACGTGAAGGTTGTTTCCCCACAAGCCTGTTCTTATCAAAACCCTGTTATTGCCAACCCTGCATGGTGACAGCCCCAGGTTCACAGGCCCTCCCTGCTGTCTCCCCATTGCTCATTTTGTGCATTTCTGCATGGGACAGCACAGGGAGGTACTGAAAAATCTTGCTGGTTTGTCTGCTGCAGGATAAGCACATGATGGAGATGTTCATGAACCGTTTTCCCAGGCCTGTATTTAAGTAGCCTCAGCACTGTTATTCACTTCAGCTCTGGCTATCATTTTCTGGTACCTGGAGTACTTTACTTAGTTAGTTGTGCCTATCACCACAAAACAGCCCTTTGCCATAACCACATACATCACTGTTAATGTTTCTGAGTATTTATTCTTTATTGAAGCTAAGTCACTCACTATTCCACCAAAAGGAAAGGTATTTCTTCTTAACCTCATGAAAGACCTGAAAAGAATCAATGTCTAGCAGTTAGCATTAGACTAATTCATATTAGAAGCACGTCTCAAATTTTACAGGGCAAGTGATTAACTACTGAAGCCTCCTAGCAAGAAAACAGTCAACTCTTCAGTTCTTAACACATTCAAAACCACATTTGGATGCTGTTTGAGGAGAATGATGAAATTCAGTAGGGTTTTTTTTACAGAACAGATTAGTTGATCCGACACTTTCCCCATCCTCAAAATCCATTGAATGCCACGCTCTTACTTCCATTGACTAGTTCTATAAAAATACAGTGAAAAAGCAAAACAATAGCTACAGCAATTTAGACCAAAAGTTCATTTAATCCAGTATTTGGTCTGAGCGTGACCACACATGGCAACACAAATACATCATCAGTATTCTCAATACTTTTCAGCCTCCAATAATTTGCAGCTCAGGGACTTCTTTAACCACAGATGGTTCCTGTGCACCTATGACCTCTCAATCACTTCTGTTTCTGAGAGTTTTCACTGTGTCCCCTTAAGTCAATGTGAAAATTTTTATGAGACTGTAAAGGGATATCAGGTTAGTGGACCGATAGACATCTACATGTAGGCAGACTCACCATTTTCATCTCAAATGTGACTCTGAGCCAGTTGCTCTGGAATGTGTGGATGTCTCTGTGTACAGTGCTAGAGAGGGCCTAGTAAGACATCTGAATTAACAGATTAATTCAGTGATTCAAATTGCTCGTTGTGCAGGACTATCAAACTCAGACCAAAGAACTGGGGATGACACACAGACCATTCAGTATCTTATGGTTCAAGCCTAAATTAGATCATTGCATGTACAAGTAGAAGATATAACCTTAGGGCATTCACATCCCTGCAGCACCACCTTTTCTTACCCAAGCTCCTTCTCTAGACCAGCCTATTCTTCCAGAAAACATCTTTTTCCACCCAAAAGCCAGGCGTACTGAACTCAGATAGCCCCGATCATTTCAAGATCCTTACAGCTTAACCTGGAGCCCATACGCAGCTTGCACAACACGCAGTAACTAGCTAAGTTTGCAGTGTGCAAGATTCAAGATCATGACACACTTCATCGGAATAATACACAGAGCAGCACAAAGGTCACAGGAGCACAGTCACTACTGGACACAGGCAAAGAAAAAGAATGAGCATACTTACCAAATATATTGGCTGCTGCTGTGCTAATAAAGCAGCAAAGAAGGGTGCAAAACGGGATGGAGCCCATCTTGCGATGGGAGAGCTCCATCCCCTTTTGTCCGTGAGGCAGCCCGGCACACCCCGTGTAGCCTTCACCTGCCTTTTTATAGCAACCATCACACGGACGGGCTCACTTATGCGCTGCTAGACTGGCCATGAAATTGGGCAAGTGACGCATACGATGCTTCTGTGAAAACCACAAGAGGCCCGTTCAACTGGAACTGCCCTCGTGGTTCTCCTCAGCCAGTTCTCATCCCTGCTCCAGGGAGCACTACCCAGCCTGGTCATCGGAGAGGAGAACAAGTGGCAGCAGGCACAGGGGGTGGCAGGGGGAACTTAGTTAAACCAACATGCAAATTGAGCATATTGACATGATGCCGGGCAGAGCTCTGACTCTCGCCTGCAGCGTGGTGCAACCGGACTTTGCGTTCTGTATTAGCAGTACCTTTCTGTGTGTGTTTCTAGAGAGCCTAGCCTGCTAGAGGGACAGACAAGAGTTAGGCCTCTAACTAGCACTAGGAGTAAATACAATTCCTAATGTGGTTATTTATTAACGGGAAAAAAAAATCAGTGGAGCTGCATCCATCCTATGAAGGGAATTTAGGGTCAGAGTCAATTGCAATCAACTTTTGCTTTTACTCCCACTTGCACCACACACTTCAATACAGCCAAATATCTGATGGAAAGCACTACAGCTTCTTGAGCTTCATCCTCCAAATGTAAGATCAGTATGATTAAGCATGTTAAATCAAGCTTCATAGTACTAATTACATGCAGGATCCTCAACCTAAAACATATCAGAAATATTATTTCCTTGGCTAGAGAGTATCAGTTCTTACTTGTCCACCTCTTATGATTGTTACTCAGCATTTACTTGCACCTGGAATTATGAGAACTCACTGTCACAAGGGCAAAGGTGGTTGGACAAATGGGCCCAGAATAATTAGCTAAATAATAACAGAAGCACACATTTGAGGCAGGACTTAAGCTGATTTCAAGAAAAAAGTGACAGCAGCGCTTTGCGATTCATGGATGCTACACAGTCTAGAAACAACTCTACTGATACTCTCTTACAGACCAAGATTGTGCCAACAGTGACCCAAGCATCCTTCAGTGTGGGCTGTAGGTCACTGTAGTGCTATGGTGTATGATACATATGGTAAAAGTGAGCTCAAAGAGCAACACAAGCTTGCTTTAGCATTACTAGCCTTTTTCAAATGAGTGAGACTATCTGGATTTTACTTTCAGGTGATTTGCTGTGGACTTGAGGAAAGTCAATGGTCCACAGAAAGATAAAGCTGGGAAAAGATGAAGAACGTGTACAGTGTAGAGGACAGACCAAAAAAAGACAACCTTCAGAGGCATAAAGAAGAAAAATCCTGAAACACCCCTGATTAAGCAGGCACAGAAAGAAAATGAATTTCTGGATTAGCATAGCATTTGTAGGGAAACATACATGCAGAGCAAAGGAATCTGACTGAACAAAGAATAACCAGCATTAGCACTAGGGTTGCTGTATTAGGAAGGATGAAAAGTTTGACCATGACATATATTTCTGACTCAAGCATGCTTCAGGAGCCCCAGATTTGTGTCAGATCCCCAGTGTGGTGGGGAATTACAGGAGAGCAACAAGAGACAGCCCAGCCCAGTGCCGTGGGCTCTCCAGGGGCAGCAGGGTCGGTGCTAACATGTACAATGTCACTTCCAAGCCACTGAGACACATATCCAGAGTGTGTGCTGGGGGGTGCATGTGAGACTGATTTAGTCCCATTTTCCAAAGTTGGTAGAGAAGTGTCATTCGGATTCCTTGCACAGCAAATGGGGAGAGAAGCAAGCTCATTAAGGTAGCTATTCACTTTCCTCCTTTATTCTTTGCTACCATTAGTAGCTGGTAACAGAGTAAGGCAGACAGGAATCAAAGGGCTATAACTAACAGAAAGAAGCACAAATTGCAATATCTACATAGTGCTGATTCCCAAGATTTCTTCATTTTCTTCATAAACACTCAGAAAGCAACCTCTGAACTATGCAAGTTGGGAAGAACAGCCAAGTCTTAAAAGTCTCTTAAAAAACAAAATGAGAAAGTGAGTTTCAGCAGTTGGCATCACTTCAACCACTTCTAGATGTACGTCAAACCAAGATGGGTATCTTGGTACACACAAGTTCAATGGGATGCAATAGCCCGTGGATTAACAAGAAAAAAAAAATAAATTAGTAGTTTACAGAGCAGTATGTGCAATCCACATTAGTCAAGAGAAAAAAAGGCACTTGACCTCCATGGCTGGTCAAATTCAAATTAAGAAAAGCCTCACTGCATAACCTTCAGTGAAGGGAAAATTGAATTGCCCTCTATTTTTAGCACCTGAGAAAAGCTGGAAGAATATCTTAAATTAGCTTACCAATGAAAGGGAGAAAAGGACTAAGTGGAAAAGGTCCCTGTGGCCAATATGGCCTTAAAATTAACGTGTCTTCAAAATCATTGCTCTAGTGCTGGAAATGAGGGTTTTGTTGTATGCACTGGCAAAAAGCTACTCAATGTAGACCATAATTGTTGGGGGAAAGAAAAACCTCAGTGTGATGAAACATTGAAATCACAAACCTCAAGAAAGAAGCAAACCATTTATTTGTGTTCCAGTTTTGCATACACTTTCTTAGCAGAAAAGACTGTGCAACTGCAATTTTTACATATCGAAAAGCCCAAGAGTAAATAGTTCCTGTATATAAATACATAAACTTCTATACCCACAGAAAAGTTGCTCTCACCCAAATAAAACTTGAGCCTGAGAAGTCAAACTTAGTTTAAGAAACGAACTTGAAGGAGCCTCCTGAATGAGGCAGCAAATTGGAAGGAAGAATTTTAAGAACGGAAAACGTTGTCAAATTATGCCCATATCAATGAGTTCATTTATTTTTTAAATAATAAACTGCTTTTCTGTGTTAAATAAATCACTAATATTGGACAATCCTCTCGCACTTTTTAAGAAAACTATGTAAAAGTATAGACTAACACCATTTGTTAGTAACACTATGTTTACAGATAGAGAACTATGTTTTACATTTGATACACTTCTCCTGAAGCATGAGACATCTCAGTCTTCACATGATTTTGGCACAGATAAATATAACAAGACCTTGTGAAGCCCTTATAATCTCTATCATCTCCGATTAAATTTTCAGAAGTTTTCATGTGATGCAAAATTAAAAGATGACAAAGAAAAAAGCACAGCCCCACCAGACAATACAAGTTTCAGTCACTTTATGCATGACACATTCTTCAGATTGAAAGAATGATGGTGAAGTTCCAGTAACTTCTGTACTAAACTTGGCTAGATCAGAAGAGTGGGCAGAGGACTTCTCAACTTTTTGTATTATAATTCACCAGCTAGCCAAAGTGCCTTTGGTGACAAAAGAATCTAAAGAAGCTCACATAAGAACATTTGAATTTGCTTTCATCCCTGCAGAAATGAACCACTTCTAGGACAGGTAATTTTTTTTTTTCTTTCTTCCTTATCCATTACAGATAACACAGTTTTTCTCCTTCTAATACTACCACAGTGATACAAGGTAGAAAAATATTTATTTCATTCTCATTACGTCTGGGATGCAGATTGTTTTGAAACCCCAAGCAGAAGTCAGTTCTGCAACTTGTAGTGGTGCAAAGGATAAATTTGCATACTGAATCAATTCAATGTTTGACAAATGCAAGCTAATGCACTGTGAAAAGATACTGCCGCTCACGCAAGGACAGCAGCAGGGTGCCACACTTCTGGTGTCGGCAGGACAAAACTACTTTTGGTCTTTTCGATAATGCAATACTTAACCTTCTCTGAACTGAAGGCCACAGCGTAGAGCCAATGGAGTCAGAAAGCAAGTTCAAGGACAAACACAACTCTTTCAGCCACACAACAAAGCTGTGGAATTCAGTATGCTGCCTGATGTTGCAGAGAGAAATGAATGAAAAAAAGATCGACTAAACTCATGGACAGCTGTCAGTGATTGATAAAACTGATGGTCTTCATAAAGATTTTGGTAAAGGAAACCTCAATTTATCAAAGTGAAAGATACATCAAGGGAAAAACCAATCTGTACAGATCTTTTATAGTCAGTATGTTTCTACAGATGCCAACGCTGTGTATCTACTGAAGACAAGACACTGGGCTGGCTAGGTGTTTGGTCTGACTCAGGAAACCTATTCTTTAATAAGCTTGCTAATTAGAAAAGGTGTTTCAGTGTATTACTCCAAGATCTGAATTTGGCCTTGTATCTTAAATTTGAGAGATTGCTTTTGAGATTGTCTCTTCAAATAATGACTAAAATACCTGATTCAGAATAAAACTTTGAAATTTGTTACATGTTTACGATCATATCTATTCTTGCTGTGAACAGAACAATTTCTCTGTATCAGTAGCTCATTGAGATTCTGTCCAATTTCATTCATCTGCTGTTTACTGTTTTTGCTCTGGTCCATGGGGTGTCTAGAAGAACTTTCTTAGCATTGTTTGCTTATTTGCTTTCTATTACAGTAAAGTCCTGAACAACAGCTTGTAGGCAATATTAAAATAATATCACTAAAAGCAAATGGAAGTTATTTTGCAATGACATCGTACAAAGGCACAAAACTAGAAACACCCTTAGAAGGCAGACATCTGCCCACAAGAAGAGATGCCATTACCACGAACCCATTGTTCAAAGACATTGTTTTTTAAGAACCAAGTGCACTGCAAAACTCAAACCCTGAAACTGTTAAAACACCAAAGCAGTTTAGGAACAGAAAATTCTTCTAAACACTTTGCCACACAGTAAGCAATTCAGTACTGTACATTATTTACTAACTGCATAATTTGCCTACAGGCTAAAATACAACTGAAGATTCCCTAAACTTTGCAATGTAAACAAATAAATGAGTATCAATGACTGTATTTAACTTATTGATTACAGGCTAAACGTGCAACTGAAGATTCCCTTATGCTTTAAAACGTACACAAGCACTCACTAGCTCACCAAAAGAAAAAGTCCACCAAACGGGAGCCCAGGCACATAACAATCTCAACAGACCTTTATTGTATTAGAATGCAGTCAACATTATTGCTATTATAAAAAACAAATCACAGAAGTATTTTGCTTCTCTCAGAAGATTTAATAGTGCACTGCTGCCTCTCTCAGAGTGTTTAGTGACAATACACTGACACACGTGGCTACAGCTGAACAGAGGTGGCTCTGGCCAGTTTTAAAGAAAGGAAGGCTGCTGTTTGAGGTGACCAGCAATTGAACTAGCTTTACTTATTCAATCCATAGAATATGGCTGGCTGATCTACTGCTTACACACAGGCCCAGTGTGTACGGAAAGGGAAATTCGCTCCTGAATGATTTTTCATGCTAGTTAATTTTCTCCATGTGGTCTCCCAATTTTTTATTTCAGTTTTTCAGGCTGGTGCAGAATGGCCTCCAAACGCACAATCTGCTCTCTGTGCAGTGTATTTTCACCATCATTACATGCTCCGTATTTGTTTTCCATATATAAACAGATATACACATAGTGTATAACACACTTATTGCTGAAGTCAGACCCCCACACCCAGTGCCCAGGACATAACATAGTATAATAAAAACCATTACTGAAGTATTTCAAACATCTTCTGTAAAATGATCACCTAAAGGCATATGGACTCAGTAGAACAGAAAAAAAAAAAAAGTGTCAGCTAATAAAACATGAGAATAGCAATGGGCATTTTGAAAGTGATTAAGTCTTTTACCTTAATAAGTACTCCAAAATTAAGAGGCATGTACTGTAACATTTCTAAGCTGTGCAGAGAAAACCTACACTTCCAGTGTTCTAAACCGACATGGCAAAGATGGGTCCTGTTTGCAAATGAATGGCATCATTGCATGCACCCCCCTTACACATCAGCACCTCCATGTAATTACTAACAGGGCAAGGTAGTCAAGATGGCCCGACTGCACACTTCTTGTTATGAAGCCCCTGTGTGCAGAGTGCTTCTCACCCCCTACTTGCGCTCTTGATTTTTACAGCAAGTTCCAGTTCAGTTCAGGATCTGTTTTATGTCTTACAAAATTCCAGTGAAGCAGAATAATTGGTTTCCTTCACATAAAAAGGAAAAAATATTCTGGTTTGCAAGCATCAAAATACTTTTACAATTTTACTCTGACGTTTGAGTGACCCCTTTACATCCTAACCTTCAGTTTGGTAAGGAATGCTGGAGCCCAACAGTGCCAGAGGGGTTTTGCTGTAATATTTGTGGAAGTCTAGTTAAGTTAGAAGTCAGATGTGAGTAGAGGGAGATCGACACTTGCACAAGATCAGAAGAGGCTTACTAAAAGAAGGCAGTAAAAAACGTCTGAAGATTTTCATCATGGTACACACACTCCAACTGTATGCAGTTCACAGGACACACTGGAGGCCGAGGACAGATGAGCAGAGAACTTTCCCTACAACTGCTTCCCACAGCAGCCGGAAAGAACTGGGCACAAGAACAGAGGAGTGAAACCCTCCAGGCATCACAGAAGCAGCCAGAGTGCAGAAAACTGAAGAACAAAAGGAGAAACAGATGCAAGCTACAGAACAAACAGATGAGGAGCACATGTAGAATCTTGGAGACAAAATTAAGAGACAGGTGGACGTCAGCCATACAGGACTGCACCCATGGAAGAACAGCTTCAGTTCTTTGCCACTCTACCAGAAAATTGCAAACCATCTTCTTCAATTATTTTAAAGAGCACAACAAGCTTCTATAGCACTGTAAATAACTCCATAGCTGAACAAAGATCTATGCATCTAAGGCCAGAATATCCAAAATATGGGCACTACTTAACCTACAGCTACCCAAGAAACGCATCTTCCAACCCATTCCTGGCCATATGACTTGAAGTACCTCCATTTTGTAACTAAAACATAGACAGTCCCATCATGTGTTATCTGATCACGTCACCAAGACTACATTTTGTTTATGACTGCAATACTGACATCCTACTGCCATCACTGCAACTGAAAACACAGATTTCACGACGTAGATGCCTGCGGTATGGTCACAGGAAGGAGGCGGCTTTGAAATGAACCACCCTCATACCTCCAAGAAAAAACAAACAACCCTCAGACAAAATGCTGGGCAGGTAAAGGCTCCACAAGTTTGCCATTTAGCCCTGCGAAATCACAAGAGGCTTCTGTACAATGGCATTTTGCTTTTGTTTATTACTATTCAGAATTTAAGTTAAAAGAAGGCTGCAAATTTTAAAAAAATTACCTTTCTGAGCACATATATCAAAACTCAGTCCTTATATAGCCATATACTACTTCCTCCTCAGAGAGGGTCTGCCTCTATCACACAGCACAAGTAATTGCAATTCAGGCCCCGATAAATGATGCTGCAAATAGACTGCATGTAAATCCCTGACTTATTTAGAGGAAAGAGGAAGACAGATTGAAAATGATGCCTACAGGAAAAAGATTCTCTCGATAAGGCCAACGAGAAGAAATACTGGTATGAGTCAGATCGCATTGGGTTTGACTGGCACATGAGCAAAGCAATCAACTGTAGGTTACATTCTGTGCAAAACACTTGGCATTTTTATGGCACTTGACTTGTAAGTGTTTAAAGAAAAAAAATCAAAAGCATCCCAAACCTTTGAATACTTGAGAAACTGGGGCCAAAACTAATGTTTACGTTACAGACTAACATCACAATCTGAGAAAGCAACTTCAGACAAATTTGTGAAGCATTCAAGCAATACACAACGTATCATAGCACTGTCCATAAGGACACTGAGACTGTATTTCTTAGAAGATATGAATGCTTGCACGAATTTTTAGAATACATGACTACACAAGAAATGAAGATAAAATACTGAAGAGATTATTTGTTTCTGTAAGCACAGTTCATCCTGAATAAGGCAGGATGCCGAGGGATAAAATTACATACTCATGTAAATTTAGAGACCATTACATATATAAACAAAAGACAAGTTAAAGCTGCAAGGGCAACTAACTTTGACCTTATGATTTCCTTTTCAGGATACCATTCCTCCATCTGTGCACTAAGAATGAAACCTCCATCCTCCCACCTGGAATCTCTCTGTCCACCTTCAGTAACATTTACAATTATATTACAGCACACGCATGCACACACATTGCATAATATTGCTACAGTGTATGCTGTATAAATTATGTAAATACACTCCACTTTGTTTCAAAGTAATTCGTCTGGATTTACACTTCTCTTATACAGTACACACAGTACCACATTCAAGGATATGCAGCAAGTGAATAATATATTAAAGTCCCACATATCCAAAACGAAGTAGGTCACTCAACTATTCATATTGTTTGAAGCACTTACTTAAGCACCCAACTATATAACACAGAGTATTTTATTTATTAACAGTTGCTATAAAAAATATCAACAACTCCTCAGCTCCTGTGTCTTCTGCATCATGAAGTTGCCAATCATGATTCCATAATTAACTTCCATGTCACCATGCAGCTCTGCAATGTCTCCTACAGGCTTGATGTGGCAAGACTTTTTAAATAGCAACCACTCTGTAACAGGGCTTTACATGTTGCTTTGGACATCATGAGTGATAACTCACTTCAGATATGATAGACAGATGGGAAACGCCAGGGCACATTTATTTTAGCAATGAACCAGCCATGCTGCTTTCTTTCTCAATAATGGTGTTATCATGAAAGTTCTATGTACTGGTTGCAAAGTCTTTCCCAGATAATCCATCTTTGGCACATTTTTCAATTTTATGCATCCTGAAAAGGCATTCCAAGATTTTTGATTTTTGATGGTCTGTACATTATAACAATCACTTTTTTTTTTTACATTTTTATGTAGATCAGGAAGAAAAGTGGAAAGTGTAGAGTATGCAGAATAGTTTTAATAAACAGTTTTACATACAGTACCTTACATATAGAACAGTGTGTTTGCAAATTTAAATACTTTTTGAATGTACAGTGGCTTGTACTCTTATCAAAAGGTAAATTCAAGTTTACTGTCTATCGGTTCTAAAATGCATTTATACAGATAATTAGAACTGATAAACAGATGTGAGGCATAAAATGTTCAAGTATCTTAATGTCATCAGTTAAATAGCCTCCTTTTAACAGTCATATTTTACAAAGTTCAAAACCTGTACATACATTATTTTCAATTTTAGAAACTGTTTGTTAAAAGGTAACATTTCATGTTAACCACCAGTTCTTATAGTCTATTGTAATAAAACTAGACATGTGTAGATATAAATGTATATAGTATGCATATATGTACATGTGTATCTATACACATATACATACACATACAAATATGTATGTAGCACTGGGTACAGTGGCAACTTTAAGCACAGGGAAAGTCCTGGGCTCAAAAATCCAGCAAGAGCTAACAGAGCAAATAGGTTGCCTTTGGTTTTATGATGTTTCATTCACTGAAGCTGAAAGATTTTATAAAAACATCTTGGATAATGTATCTTGAGATATTTATTCTAGTGGTTTAGTATATTCACAGCCACAGACAGTTTTGCTGCTCTTGTCATTCCTCATCCCAGCTGAGGATGGTAAAGTTTCAGAGGGCCAACACCAGAACAGAGCTACCCAGGACAAAAATTGTACCTTGAATTCTGAATACTGCAATAAAACATAAAAAAATATAAACTAGATACAATTTTGGATGGATTGCTGGCACCAAGTAGGACTTTGGAAAAAAACCCTTCATGTAAGTCAATCAAACTCTCATCCCAGTGGTTTTATTATTTGGCACATCTGACCACTATTTGCCACTTATGTTTTAAAGGAGTGTAAGGGTGCTGTAGTAAGGATTTCTATTTAAAAAAATATTTTTAAAAGGAGACCATGATAAGTAATTTCTTTCAAAAATCAAAGCTAGTACGTTCGTTTTCCTGAACATTCATGAGAGAAGGAAATAATCTAAAAACTTTCCTTGTAGAGAGGATACAGATCTCTCTGTGTCTATCTTTCACTAGCAAGACAAGAGGAATTCATTAAAAAAAGAATTCCCAAGAATTTTTAGTCAGCTGAATTCTGCTAACTCAAGATTTTTTGCCAAAGGTTTCAAAATAGTAGCATTGTTCTTCGCAGTTTTTGTTTGTTCAGCTTTCTTGTATGTGGGGATTTTCTTGTTTACCATGTTAAAATCCTACCAACATTTCTCAGTATGTAATATATTACATTTTGAAGCTTGGACACTGAACATTCAGATTTTCAATGTAATAGATTCCTTAACTCTAAATTTCCTCTCCTCTCTCTAAAGCTTCAGGCTATTAATGTAATCAGCAAAGAACCAGATAAATGCTCAGCTTTTTGCTGTCTTCCTGTCAGTCTTGTGGCTAGTAAGAAAATTCACTGTAAAGAACCTATTTTTATTTCTTTATTCTTCCTTTTGTCATACAGAGCAAAGCGTTGCTATTTGCTGTACTTTCCCCATGTCAATTAAGAGCTGTTTGATACGTCGCTTGAGCTGAGGCAATCTTGCCAGAGGATCTGGTGGTTCCAGTTCTCCAGTGAAATCAAGCCAGCTTTCTAAAACTACAGAAGGAAAAGGAAGAAGTTGATTAGAGTAAGTCTTCAAGAAACAGTTTTCAAAAATTAAACTTTTCTTTCTTACTCTCTGTCTTTTATAAGGGAAAATATACTGAGGCTGTGATTTTTATTTAACAGAAGAAAGTTTTATTAGGGAAACACCAACTAATTCCCTGTTTCGCTCAATCCAAACATATCTGATTTGATTGTTACTACAAAAAGGTACCTGGGAGAAAATTATACCCTTGGCTAACAATTTACCATCTACGCACACAAAAGAAACCTCAGTTCACAACCTTTAGCTACGACAGTTCTGCAACAGAAAACACAATCCTTAAATGCAAGGCTTGCTTCTATCACTTTAACAGGTTTCTGTTCACAAGGTCCAGATTACAGAATGGTTTGCCAATCTTCAAGAAATGTTTTCAAGGAATTTCTATGCTTGTAGAGACAGAGAAGGGAAAAGTGAAAAAGGCCAACCCTGTTAACCTAGAAACATCGCCAGTACAAGCAGGCATATTGAAAGTAAAACTGCAAATAGAAACAAGACAACTTTGTCAGAGATGATTAAGTACGCCTATGATTAGACCACAAGCTCCACTCATTCTTAACTTCTATGACTGGCAAGTAATCTTGTGTGATAATATTTACTCCCACACTGTAATTTCATTCCATTTTCCTCATGAGGCCTGATTTGCCTTCCTGCAACCAGTTACTTCCTAGTATATAGCAAACAAAAGTTGAAGGCAGAATGAACATTTTTTTTATTTTTCCTAAATTGCTAGAACAATCAGGCCAAAACCACTCCAGGCATAGAAAAATCCATCAACTTTATGATCTGTATCTGGACAAAAACTAGACAAGTTTTCTAGGCTTTCTGAAGTCTGCCTAATATCATAATCTTGAGCAAAATCTTAAGGGGTTAAGTGCTTAAGCTACTTTACTGGGCATTCAAAGCTTGTGGAAGAGAGTTGGAGGGGACCAAGGATACAAGTTCTGGTTATAATTCTGGGTACCCAAATTTGAATGTAAATACTTAAAAAACTATCCTCAGTGCCTCAGATCACCTTCAACACAGTGGCTATGAAATATGCTGTTACAGGTATATTAACAAGTATCTGGCAATGCAGTTACCATCAACTTCTTTTTCAATCAGGTCCATTCTGCTGGTGACTTCATTCTGTACATTCTCTATATGGGTAAGGAGATTTAGCTGCCATTGAAGATGTGTGTCCACTTGTTCTTCTGACCCTTTTCTTTCATTACAAACAAACACAGTGTTTCCTTCAGCAGAATTCTTCTCCATAGGAGCAACAGAAAGAAAAAAAATTGCCATTTAAGAGGGGTTTCTTTGTTTTCTTTACTTTTCATTCCTGGTGTTGATCAACACTTGAGTCACATGATAAACTATGCTGGTTTAGAGCTGTCCTTCTGTCTACTTGACAGCAAACATACTCAAAAACTACCATGGCACATCAATAGACTAAACCAAACAAAAACACAAATTACATACAAATGAGCATGTATAGCACTGGAGGAGTGAGGCAAGAGGTAAAGTTTACCAGCTCAAACACTTTGTTTAATGCAGTAAGATAGGCTGCACTTCTATGCCCTTTTTTTATAAATTGTGACTTATATCGTGAAGTGCTGAACTGCATCATCAGTCTACCATCACCAAAAATGTGCAAAACCCTAAGGTTTGTTTCAACTTTAGCCAGAGAATGAAGACAAACTCCCTAAAATGCAGTAATATCCAAGATGTCAAAAGTCACTATTTGCACAAATAAACTGGCCATTCTATTTGTTGATTAAGACAAAAGATTTCTCTTCTTACTATCACTATGGTCCCATGTAACTTGCAAGCACAACTCTGGAATAGAATTGAACATGTTTGGGGATAGTTACGAGGGCAGTAAGATGCAGTCACACAAGCATAGTATCTGAGGAAGGTTAACTTCTTTAATATAATTAGTGTCCTCATAGCAAGTCAGAGATAATACATGAGTTCCTCATTCTCCTGTATTCAATATTTCAGCTAATGGAAACGACCAAAGGAAGTATACCAGTTTTAATGAGTTAAAATGTTAAATGTCTCCATTAATTAGCACGATTCACGGTTTCCATTTTATATCCACTATGACTTCATAACTGATGAAGTTCTTTCACTATTGATAATTCCATTTTAGGGACTAGAATGCTGGATACGTGTGCTCACACAATCTCAGTTCGTGGCAAATGCTAGAACAAGGAGTGAATTCTCTGATGACATGCTCAGCTAATTTTCTTCCATGCTACATAATAACAGACTGAACACCATTTTTTTTTCTTGAATTATCTCTTCCTCCAGTCAAGAATGGGAAAACTAAGAAAAGAGAGGGCGAGAAGAAAATAGGGAGTGATAGATTTTAAGTTACTTATTAAGATAAAATAAACCCACCCCAAACCAAAAAACAAACAAAAAAACCCAAAACACCAAAACCCAAAACTGAACCAAAATCCTTTCTTTTTAAGACTTAATAATAAATTAAAAAGACAAATCAAACTTGGACTGACCTGCTGGCAGCTTTATGAGCAAGTCCTGGAGGACAAGTATTTTAAGTACTCACAATATTCATTAAAGGAGTAAAAGTTATTTATCAAAGATAGATTTTGAGTCATAAAGGCCTCTAAACTCTCGAACGTTTCAAGTAAAATCTTTCTTCTCTCAAGAGATCCGGTTTACCTCCACAGTGTTTTCACTATTCAAACTGTTATTAATCTTATAAAGGATATTTCCAAAAAAAGAAGAAATGCCTTATTTCTTACAATTTTCAGACCCTCTGTAAAACCACAAGAGAGGAACACTGTATTTCCCTTGCTGTATGAGGACCCAAGTCCATAATTCTAAAACAAGTATCATCTGTTAGGTGAATCTTTTAGATGCTTACTGCAATAAATTAGAGAAAATCTTAAAGCTAAATAACTTAATATCTGAATAACATAATAGAAGATTTTTTTTTTTCTCTGTATTTATTCAAATGGCTAGTACATGATTCTTGGGGGAAAAAAAGTGTAAGATCAAACAGGTCCTCC
This sequence comes from Ibycter americanus, assembly GCA_035590275.1. NCBI lineage: Eukaryota > Metazoa > Chordata > Aves > Falconiformes > Falconidae > Ibycter > Ibycter americanus. Next base: position 106,934 of record JAVJGI010000040.1, on the reverse strand, counting down.
TCTAAGCTAAGAGATCAATGTAGGCAATCAGGGAGCAGTGGCAGGGGTAATAAGAGAAGCAGAGTACACGATCCAGCTTGTCAAGAATAAATGGAAGGTCCAGGTGGGACCATGCTCATGCTTTCAGAAGCAAGAACAAGGAAACTAAATACAATTTTAAGGATGATGCATATTCCAAAAAGGAACCTGATAACAGTCAATCTGAACACTGTTTATAAGAGAAAAGAAGATACATAACAGAAGGCAGATTAGAATAAGATGAAACAGTATGGAAAATCAGAATATCCAAGCCTCTGCAAGATACTAGAAGGGAAGGAGAATGCAAAGCCCCAACCAAAACTTTGACAAGGAGAGGTGAAGAAGGCACCTTAAATCAGTTCATGTAAAAATGGCACTTCAGTGTCAATGTCATCATGGTTTTAAGGTAAGTAGAAACAGGTTAATGGACAAACCAAGGAGAGCTTTTCTGCGTGTATTAGGTCTAGACAGAAAGCCTTATTTTGGATATCAAGGCTGACTACTGACAACAAGGTGAACAAAGGTGCCCTAAAGGAAAGAGTACTCTGACACTGCCCCAGACAGATCTCTTTCTGGTTTAAAACAGAGAGCGCACCTAGCTTTTTAGATATATGCCTTAGTCTCTGTAGGAAACATTAATTTTGTTTCACTGCCCATATATATTTTCTTTTAATTCTGAATGTATTTATATTATTTAAAATGACAATTTAAGCTACAGTTGGAAGTGTATGTCACACGTCTGCACATCTCCTTACTATACAAACTGAATATAATCATGCGATTTAACATACAAACAGTTACTGCTAACTAGAATGAGCCAAAATTTCCCATTCAGACTATATAGCTTACATGCCACATTGTTAAACTAAAATTAAAAGAAAAAAAGACGTATCTTACTCATTTCTTCCACACCAGAAACTGTACTTCAAAAGGGGGATGAGTTGGGCGATTTATTCTCACACAGTTGGTATTGTAGAAAACAGAAAGGTTTGTTTCACTTTGTTTTTTGCTCAAAGAGAACTCTTCTCTAAAACCAGACTAACAAGTTTCAGACCTTTTCCACAAAGTAATGGATTCAAACCATTAATGCAAAAATGAGAGAGAGATGTTTAAATAGGCAAATATAATCCTGACTAAAAACCTGTGAAACATTTAATTAGAAGAAATATGCAATATAAAAGACTCAAAAGAAGTTGCAGGAGGTGAAATTAGTTGGTCATTAAATCATTACTTGTGGACAGAATTCTAGATAGTGTTGCTATTAAAAGACGACTACAATACAGTAATAAACACTGTTACAAATCTCAGTTCAACAAACAACAAGCAGCACCCCCACATGTACAAAACAGAATTGAGAGAAAGAAGGAAACTTGTCCCATTTTCCTTCCCTCACAAAAAACCATGTACTTTCCATTTCAAGACCCACATTTTAAGCATAGGATTCCTGCCCCCCGCCCCCCGTCAACACTGGACTGAGCATACAAAGTTTTAGCATAGGCAATACTTCAACTATACTTGGCATTTCATTCACCAGCTGAAATCTGTATCCTTCACCTGCAATTATTTCAGTGATCCAACTTTGCTTCTAGTGATTTTTGCTGACTTATTTGACAGAATATGTCAACTCATAATGATGAACATTTCTAAATACTTGTGCATGCATGAGTTTTACCAGATTGAATGTTTTTCCAACTAAGAAATTTCAAGATGAAGAATATTTACCTGCTCATTCACGCCATCATCTTTAAAAGAATATTGTAAACAGTTTTTATTCTCTGTGTGAAATTCCTGATCTTCCTCAAAACTACTTGTATCTTCATCATCTGAGCTCATAGGGCCAGTGACTGCTTTGCAGTCTTGACCAAAACTCTGTGGTTTTTGGTAACTGTGCTCACTTGTGATGTATGTTTCTTCCATCTTCTGAGGTATACTGGGCGGCTCTTTATGGTTTTGACTGTGACACGTCCTTTCAGTTGGATTAACAGCATCTGGCAAAGTCACTAATTTTTTCTCTATCCCAATAGTTACTTGTTCTTGTTCTTTTCTCATCCCTGAATAAGCCCAGAGATGAAGGTCTGGGTGATGCTTATTTCTGCAATGAAGGGGAGGAAAAAGAGCAAGTTACAGACACCACCACTTACAGGACTGAACTACTAAGCATACACTTCCGCTAGATCACAGCTACTGATAAGCACCAGTATCAAACATATGAGCATTCCTAGGTCACTTATCAATTTAGAAAAAATCCAGAATGTCCCTTTAACACAAAATTGACTATTAAAAAAAATAAAAAAGATCACCACCAATAATCCCAAGATACCAGATCCACTCAGGTGCTGAACACCTAACTCCCACTGAAGCTGCAGGTATTCCACATCTTGTACTTGAATTATTTAAACTATTCTACAAGAAAGAACTTTAATGTGAGAGAATAATGCACATGGAATAATGGTAGTCTCTGATACCTAGATATATAAAGATGGAGAATAAACCCTGGACTGATACTTACTTTAATATCCCAATCTTCAACTGCAGTCCATGCAATACTTCAGTTACACCATATACATCTGCCAGTAGGTGATGTGTTGACACAATCTTTTTGGCATTAAGATGAGAGTAGTTTTCTTTTAAAAATGATAATCCACACATGTGTCCATTGTTTAGCCAGTCTTTATCATAAAGATATTTGGCACTCCACCTCTGACCTGGGGTAAGAAATAAACAAATTGAGGGCCACCTAAAGCCACAGAAGAATTGTATTTAAAACTAGAATGCTATAATATATGCTGTACTCTCCTAAATGTCTCCTAATATCCATGAAAGAATGATTCAAGATCTTCGTATTAATATATTAAAATTTAGTTTTCATGGATTAACAGGAAACTCTTAACACTTATTAAAATAAAATAAATATAAACCTGAAATCTCAAGACCTCTCTAAATGGCATTTGAAATTAAAATCTAATCACCTTTGCAATCAAAGTACAGGATATTAAGAACTGTGCTATTATCAATCTAACTGTAAAAAAATGTTTGAATTGGCATTTTATTTATCTAACTACTGCAGCTTACTTTAAAAGAAAAAAAAAAAGAAAACCTAAGTTACCAAGAGAAATGTTAGAGAGTGGATCTTATGTGGACATATCCAAAACACCTAGCTTGTTTCTAAAAGACAAATATTTTGCTTCAATACTGAAGTCAATATCTATTTATTAGAAACCAGGAGAAGGCTTCATGACAAGCAGACATTTCACAGTTATCTGACAGCAGAGTTTTTACACTCTTCTTTGAGGTGCCTTTTACCAGACACTACTAGACAGGGTATTGATGTAAGCGGGCCTTCGGTCTGCCATGTTATGGTAACATCTACAATCTTAACCCAACAGGCATGAAGGAGTATTTAGCTAATGCTTCTATAGAAACTTAATAATTATTTTTTAAAAATAAAAAAATCAAAAAAACAAAACTAGAAATCTATAATGCTAATTATTCCAGTATTATTGTTTACAGTGAGGAACCCAGACAAACAGACTGACCGCAGTATCTTACACTCAATTTCATATCAGACTATCATCATATACAGAACAAAGAATGGGTTGATGGAAGCCCTTCATACCTTTCAGGAGAATACCCTGTCTATCTCCTTTCTGCCCATTATCCCAATACACTTTAAAATACTGACATTGTGAATGACCTTTTTCTCCTGACATAGAAAGAAAAGAAGTAATGGTTAGGAAGGGAGAGAAGATAAAAATTAGGGACACAGTCTCTGCATAGCAGGGGATAACGAAGTACCTAGTATAGTGCAAGGAAAGAACACAAGACAAATTAGTTGGCTTTAATAAGAAAAAGCTTGGCTGCTCAAAGAGTACACCACACAGAACTATCAAACAAGACGCTATAGCATCAATTTAGATTAAGATTGGGGCAGATGGAAAAAGTCACATCTTTCCAGCTCTATTTTCCTAAATTTTCTTCTCCAAAATAACAAATAAAAACTGTGCTGTTTCATACCCCTGCCAACAGTTTTCAGATTTCGTTTCTTAAATTCAGAATGAAAGTAAATTTGGGCGCACAGTCTCATTGCCCTTTTGAAACAACTGGACTGCTGGATATTTCCCCAGAAGAGATGTATGTGTGTTTGTACCAACTGTCAGGAAAAATACTAAAAAATTTCTTCCAAATTGTATAGTTTTTCTCCAAATATCTGCTAAGAAAAATGGGTTTATGGACAGAATCATTTTTTAAATCACAATCTTACTAATCAAATGCACGCCATTTAAAAGTAAATGGACTTTTCCTAATTCTTACCATTTCAAACTTAGCCTAACAATCTCAAGTTCATGATATGTTGTTTGTGCACTATTGTTTACCATAGGAAGTGCTAGATTCTTTCACATTTTACATATTCAGTTCCACACCTTTATTTACACAACTCTGGACAAATGCAAACATTGTAAAATTGCAATTAATATGAAATAACATCCACAGCATATTTGAGTGTACTGTGGTAATGAGCCCTTTTTCTCTAAAAAACCTCCAATATTTAAATGAACAGATGTGATTCAAAATAAAGGCAAAACAGACTGCTGTGCAAGAATGATTTGTTTGGAAAGGCTTTTCAGATTACATTGACATGAAAAAGCGCTAAGGTATTGGGGGAATTAAATTTCAACAACTAAAACAATGGTAATTAAGATCACTAATAAGATTTAGCATAGTTGAACAAGACATTACTAACAGGAAAGTAAGTTTCTGCTCAGAGCCAAACTTAGAATCACTCGCCCCAAAGAAGCGTAACACAACACAAAACAGACAAAGCTGTAACAATTTAAGCAATGCTAACATCTCTGCTCAAAAATCTCAAGCAGACAACTGCAGATAAAGGTGGTCTACCCATACCTGGTGGATCTCTGCAGATATAACAGATGTACTGCTCTGGAATGCTGTCCTCCAACAGTCCCATGCATACACTGTGCTGCCAACACAAGCACTCTTCACACTGACATCAGAAAAAAACAAAAGCAAAAACTAAAACTGAGATAAGTAGATTCAAAATGTCAGAAGCTATTTCTTGTATCGTCAAAATGCAGAGAACAGCACTTTAACTTAAATAGCTGGTTTGAGTAATATTATTATAGTTGGGCAATTTGTGTTTGGGTAGGCAAAGACACCAAGCTAAAAAAGAGGACTAGTTCTGAAAGTTACCTCAACCACAAATTCCAGACTGGAAAAAAAAAAAAAGAAAGAAATCGAAGACGTAATATTTAATAATATTTTATTACAACATTCAGTATTTTAGCACCTAAATATTTAGTACTGAAACGTAAGACAGGAGTATAATATTACAGTAAAGTAGAAAGATAATGTAATACATTACAGCATAACAGTGAAAAGTAGAAAACTCTTCAGTTTAATTATTTATATTTACAAAGCATCTCTCCAGTGCGCTAGAAAGATGTGTTTTTAATATCGCACCAATGGAAAATCTAAAAGAAAAAGAAAATGAAGAGAAAATGAAAGAGGAGAAACAAGAGAATAGGAGAGCAAAATAGAAGTGGTAAGACATGAGGGCCTAGAAAGAGCAAGCTGGTTGCTCTCAGTGAGACAAGGCATGAGGCGGAAAAAATCAGGCTGTCACTGGACTCTAGAAACAGGCAGGAAACTACCACTTAAAGATACATTTCCTTTTCTCAACTCAGCATTTGCCTGTGTTCTAAATATCTGTTGGTTTACTACTGAAAGTCTCTCCCCTTCACTTTGACACGCTTTTGAGCATGAATCTGTTCAAAACACTGAAGTCACCTTTCCTCTTGTCATACTGCTACGACTACAATTTTCTCTCCTCTCTCCAAAGATTTCTATACCAGTCCATTTTTCCCACATTATTACCATAGCTGAACTCCTGCTTAATTCCTTTAACACAACACTGCATTTCAGTGTGTTCCCAGTGACAGTTTTTGGGTCCTTCCTTTTCAGGTCTTCCTGTCATTTACAAAAGACTAAGTCCATTAACACAAGACAGCCATACTTGCTTCCTTCAAATCTCAAATAAAAAGGCTCCTTACTTTCTACAGAAACTGTACCACCTTAATAGTTGAATACAAACCTGTTTTTTGAGTGGGAAAAAAACCACAGGAAGTTCATGGCTTTGTTCAAGTTATTCACAACTTTCTTCCTCACTGTTGCTGGCACCTGATCTAATCGCAGTATTATGAATTCTCTGAGACAAAGACTTTAAATTAGCATTACAGATGGGAAATGCTCCCCTCACTGGAGTACAAATAGATATGCAGCAGGAGTTGCAATTCATCAGCACCTGAATGCTGTACAGACACCATATACTCTTCCCTTTTTTGTGTACGAAGTAAGATTTAAATTCTTAGTAGTTTCGAAAACAAGCTAGTGATACCTAATTTGAGAAGTGTTATTCTAAAGATGAAGCAAGAACATCACACACACACACCACAGTTACTGACAATATTAATGTCTGTATAGCAGAGGTCTCGCATACAGCTGAGGTACATCTACAGTGAGCAGAGCGGTTCCTACAACTGGTACTGCAAAGCACAAGGGCTAAACCAGAAGGGCTGGTATAATCAGGATGGTCTGTGGACAGAAGCAATCATTTGTGTGCAGGAAAGGATACTTCATTCCAAATTATCAACTGGCTATAAAGAAAAAAGTTAACTTTCCTTACAAACCTGTTCTACACATTGAACTGTTAGAGAAACCCCATCCTAGAGTAACAGTTCTGCATATACCTAATAGAGCCATGCTAAGTGCAGAACATAGAAATATTTTGTTATTGTTTGCTTTATTTATAGCTCTCTATGTAATGCTCGTCTCCCACACATCAAAAGGGCACCTTCACAAGCAAGACATTCACATGGAAAATATATCTCCCCCCCCCAGTTTCTTTACCTGAATCATAAAGCCATTTTCTTCATCCAGTTCACAAATGCATCTAACAATTTCATTGAGAGCATCATCTTCATCCTGAGATTCCTCAAAGTTAGTTGAGTCAAAATCCTGATTGTATTCATCACCACTAAGTAACAAACTCTCTGTAGAGGAATCATCCAAGAACTCCACATCTGAAAGGTCTAGTAAAAATAAATACATGTGAAATCGTGTGTGCAGACACACAAAACCTTACAGAAATATAGGGGGCTTGTTCAGTTAAAAATCTTAATCTGCTTATAGGGGAAAAAAAAAAAAAATCACTCTCAAAGACACTGCTGAAATATGAGATTTCTTGATGAATTCTGCAAAATGCCTTTAACGTGATCTCCTCAGAATCAAGAGTAGCAACACTTAACCAAAGGAAGTACAATGCAGAACAGCTTGAGGAGTGTAGGCACTTTGATTAAATAGATGAAGTATAAATCAGTCACCATATTTATAGCTATATTCCCAAACAAACCGAATAATTTCCTTCAAAATTATCTTTCTTAAAGAATTAAACCAACAAACTAAGTTGCTGTCAGCCAACGTACTTTCTCCGCTAAGGTCAACAGACAAGATAGCTCTTGGATACTGGTATGACGTATTCTTCTCTGAGAACATGCTGCGCAAAGTCAGAGAGCTCCCCGAAGACCGTGTTAATGGAGAGGAGCACCTGTCCAAGAACTCAACAGAACTATCTTCATAATCTGAATAATCTAAAAAGAAAATAAGTTGCTGTTACAGAAGTAAAGTTTATGACAAATGCAAAAGAGGAAAAAGAATAACATTTAAGTATACTACAATATGAAGTTCAGAAGTAAAGAATATCAGCATTGAGGTAGTAGGATGATGAAACTGTAAATATGAAATGGCAAAAGCTCTTCATAAAGATATTTTATAAAAAAAATTCCAGCAAGAAACATAACAAAGCTAATAGCTAAGACAAGCATTACCCATTTAACCACCCCCTCCCCCCCATCTCTGAACATATAGAGAAGAAAGTTTTCCTAGAACATTATGCAGTCACCTTTTTCCACAATTCATCCTGTACCATCTGCTATCCTTGAGATGCTGCTGATAGCTCTGTTTGCCTTAGGTCTGTTTGTAGCACTACCAACATTGCTACCTAGAAGTACCTGCAGACAGTCCTGTGATAAATAGCGATAAAAGCTTGTCTGTATACCTGCAGGTGAGCACAGGGAGCCCAAAAAAACCCATCAACCATCCTGGGATGTTTTCATACCCATCCCAGAAGCCATCATCCATTGATGAGCCAAAGGCTCCTGGGATGGGCCCAGGAGCATCCCAGGAGGAGATGCTCTCAGAAGCCCAGAGAAGCATGATGAGCCGGCAAACAACAAACACACCCTGCCCAGGCTGCTCCCCGCAGCACCATCATCCCCACTATCCAGGCCTGAAACCCATCTCAACGTGCAGCCGGTGGTGTTCCCCAGGGGTTAGTACTGGCTCCAGTCCTGTCCAACTTACTCATCAGTGACCTGGACGAAGGGACAGAGAGCACCCTCAGAGAGGATGGGGCCAGGCTCTTTTCAGTGATGCCCAGCAGCAGGTCAAGGGGCAATGGCCACAAACTGCAGCACATGAAGTTTCATCTGAATATAAGGAAGAATTTCTTTACCTTGAGGGTGACAGAGCCCCGGCACAGGCTGCCCAGAGAGGCTGTGGGGTCTCCTTCTCTGGAGACATTCAAAACCTGCCAGGATGCAGTTCTGTGCAACCTGCTCTAGGTGAACCTGCTTGAGCAGAGGATTGAACTAGATGATCTCCAGAGGTCTCTTCCAACCCCGACCATTCTGTGATTCTATGTTACCCAGAGCAGCTCTCCGGGTCACCTTTTGGACTAAGGGCAGTTGCTGTCCAGGAGTGGGGCACACTGTGGGATGTAGGAGAAAATAATTTTGGGATTGCAAAAGACTTATGGAATGTTTAGGGAAGGAACAAAAGGAAGGGAAAATGGATGGACCTAAGTGATTTGGAGAGCATCAAGCATGGGGAAAACAGAGGAATAAGGGGATAAAAAAGGCCAGTTGTGCATAAATAGTTTGCTGATCAGTATACTCGTCAGGCCATGCCCTGCATCAGATCAGCACAGTCTGTCCTGTCTGTGCTGGCAGAGTTGGTGGAGTCTCCCTCCTTGGAGATACTAAAGAGTTGTCTGGACCCAGTCCTGGGCAATCAGCTCTAGGCGGCCCTGCTTGGGCAGGGGGGTTGGACCAGAGTACCTCCAGAGGTCCCTTCCAACCTTACCCATTCTGTGATTCTTACTGAACCCCATTTCTAACTCTTACCCAGGTGAGAGGCGCTCTATTCAGTGTGCAGGTGTTTACATGGGGGTCTGAGTGCCAGGAAATGGAGTCATACCACAGGTCGAAGGGCCCATGTGTCTGTGGTGACAGCATGCGGAGAGACTGGAGTGACTGAAGCACCAGCCACCTGCGAGGGATCTCTGCTCACAGAGGCCCATAAGTGCATGCTGCAGCACCTGGAGACAGTGTAAGTGTCAGATTGTTAGCAGAGATCAAGCAGGTCAGCTGGTGAGCAGTTGTAGTGGCCTTGAGCAAGGGGTGAGTGGGTCTGCAAGGGCCAGCTCTGGGTGCAAGTCCCTCTGTAAGGGTGAGAGCCCTCTCTAAGAGGGGCTATGGAAACCTGGGGAGTCCTGGCCAGCTCTGGGAGCATACACGAGTGAGATGGTCTGTCCTGCAGTGGGGCTGTGGCCCCAAGGGCTCATACCTCCATGTATGGACTGAGATCCAGAGGCAGGTGCTGGGCAAACAGCGTCTGAGCCTAGCTGCTAGAGGAATCTACACTGTACATACATATCAAGACCTGTATATTCTCGCTAGTAGACACTCCTTCCTGCTCAGCCAAAGGAGGGAGCAGGATGAGGCTGTTAGAGCACACACACTGGCACAGACAGAGTCAGGCACTTCTGCCTACTGGTAATACAGGAGAATTGACATTTATATCGATACCAGCATGATATATTTTCCTCTAACGTATACTACTTGCAACAGTCTCAAGGAATATATTTGCAAGCCTATCCTTGGTGAGACTGTCCCAGGTAAGTCATGCAATCACAAATCACAGAATGGTTTGGGTTGGATGGGATCTTAAAAGTCATTGAGTTCCAACCCCCCTGCCATGGGCAGGGACACCTTCCACTAGACAAGGTTGTTCAAAGCCCCATCCAACCTGGCCTTGAACACTTCCAGGGATGGGGCGTCCACAGCTTCTCTGGGCAACCTGGTCCAGTGCCTCAGCACCGAAGTGATTCATAGTGAAGAATTTCTCCCTAATGTTTAATCTAAAACTACACTCTTTCAGTTTAAAACTGTTACTCCTCATCCTGCCACTACACTCGCTGATAGAGTCCCTCCCCACCCTTCCTGTATGCCCTGTTTAAGTACTAGAAGGCTGCTGTAAGGTCTTCCCAGAGCCTCTTTTCTAGGCTGAACAGCCTGTCCTCATACAGAAGGTGTTCCAGCCCCTGATCATCTTCATGGCCCTCCTCTGGACCCACTTGAGCAGGTCCATGTCTTTATGTGGATCAAATGGTAAATAAGAGTAGCTATCCATTTACTCCTCTTAAAACTTATTACTCTGAATATGAGTAATCAGATTTCCACACTCATCCTTCTGTAGGAAGCATTCCCCCTATCACCTTTATCAACAGTTTTCTTGCAATGGGTTCCACAATATGCTTCCCTCCTAAATACCTTCTCCTTCTGTCAAAAAGACATTATCTACCATATTTTCTAAGTATATTCACTGTAAGGGAGTCAACTCAATGAGTAGTTGATTACTTCATGTTGTATTACTGTCAACCTCACTGTAACAGAACAGTATAACTAACAGAAATTACCTACCTTCTGTGTTATATGGGTTTTATATCAACAGTCAATCATGCATATATGCCCAGAGCACACACACACAAAAATGTTTTGCTGGGTTTTTTTTTGTTTTAAAGACTTGCACAAAACTTATCTGCAGCACACAATGCATCTGCTCCCTGTTCTTCATCAAGATGCCTCAATTTGATTCCAAAGGAACGGATCATACCTCACACCCTTTCATTTCTGCCTACACCCTGAGTAGGGTGAGCTAGTCCTAGAGAAAGAGAAGACTGCTTTTGACAGATCATTCTTCAAAGGGCTTTTTCAGGGTCAGACACCAAAGCCAGAATCTGACGAAGCATTTTTCTTTTTTCCCCCCAGTTAAAAAAAAAAATAAAAAATTCAGGCAGAATACCTCTGAATTGCTAGAAACAGATTTAGACAAGATGAATTTGCATAGAATAAAAAGCTCAACTTTTACTCACACTACTTTCTGCATCTGGATTTCAGATTTCCATTTGTCAGGGCGCTGGGAGGTATATAATTTTCTCCTAATATTTACAAGGATTGGATATAGCCCCTAGAAGTTAGAACCTAATCATGGTACCTCTGCCAAGCTTCTGTTTCAAGACAAGCTGGCAAAAAGACCAAAGCAATAAAAAGAATTTAAAAAAAAACAACCAAAAAACCAACCCACAACAAACCACCTTACGACCTCAACAAGATAAAACCAAAAAACAATACCAGGCACAAGAACACAGCTCTGATGTTAATTTGCAAGAGGTACTGTTATTTGAATCACTGAAAAATGAACAGGGTTTTCAGAACCCACTGCATGTCAGAGCTGTATGGAACCAGAGAACCAAGTGCAGATCAGACAGCACAAAGCCTTGGACTCTCTGATCTCAAGCAAGTGCTTCATGAAACACCCAAGTATCACAGGCTCAGATGAGAGCCACCAGTCTGACCAACTCCTCTCAAACCTTCTAAATTGTGCACTACAGCTTTTTCTGATGATTCATCTAAATTCTAGAATTTAACACCAAATATGACACAACTTCTCTATTTACCTTTTTTTTTGTAGATACATGAAACAAAAGGCTCAGGGAAATACTATACCAATGTTTCCCCATTACAAAATATACATTTGTAGTTCTGACCTTATTTCAAATCTGTAGCTCAATTTGTTACCTATTAAAACCAGCTCTGCTCAAAAGATCTTTTTTCAAATATTTCAAATCACTATTTTGCTTATTTCTATGCAAGTTCTTTTTCAGACACTTTTACAACAACACTCAGTGTCATATATTCAAAGGATAGAAGAGCTATAAATATCAAACTGCACTGAGAATGCTGCCGGAGATATTGCTGTACACAAGGTGATGGCACATTACTTTTGAACATCTTCCTAAAAATGGAACCCATGGAGAGTATTAACTCACTCTGCCATGTTTTAATAATCACAGATGAAGTAGCTGGGACTGCTTAGGGTCTTGTATACTGAGCATTTACCAGTATCTTCTTGCAAATACTTCGAAGTCCTCCCAGAGCAAGTAAAAAACTCCCAGTAATTTGTAAGTAAAATAAGCATTCAAAGGTTATAGTTTAAAATTACATTACTCCAATATAAAGATGGTGAAGTACATGAAACCTAGGTTGCTGCAGTTCACATTCAAGCACTGCATGATTTGGGAGCATTTTCATCTTATAACACAAATTCTGGACAGGCAAACACATAATCACTCTAGAGATCAACAAGGCATCTTTAAACATCTGTGGTCAGAAGCTCCTTTTAATGCACAGAGTTTTTCTACATTCTTGAGGAAAAATTTCTAGAAAATTCTTTGATAGGTTTTACATTTTCACCTTCTAACGTTTTAAGAAATTTTAATCAAATGATTATGTATTATGTACAAGTTATTATGACTGATATCTAGTAAAGTACACTCTCAAGGCACATGAAAGTAAAGTCAATCTGATAGGCATAGAAAGGACAGTCTATGTTCTCATTTTTAAGTTTTTGAATACTTAAAGATGTTTTCCAAAAAACCCCCAACAACAACAACAAAAAAAAAAACAGCAGCAAAATAAAAACAAGTAGCATTATTTTAAGTCTGGAAACACTTTCTGAAGCAGGCATAGTACACAAAAAAAAAGTTCACTCTTTGGCAAGAAGAAGAGACGGAATGCGTCTGCATTTGCCCATGCTGTTACTTTTATTATCATAATGCTGCAACTAAAATTGCACTGGGTGCAAGAAAAGGTAAACGAAGGAGCCTGTAACATGATTTTATGGGAGATTAAAAGAACAAAAGCATGTGGAAAAGGGGAAGAAACACAAAGAAACAGTAAAACTGTACTGGTCAGCAGGACAGTTATCTTATTATAAAAAACAAACAAACCTAAACATTGTCCAGTTTTTCCACAGAAATCATGCTAGGAAGAGTTACAGAAGGGATGGCGCTAAAACTTTAAACCACACTCTTACAGGAGTACTTCTCAAACAGGAAGCAATAAGCACAAAGTGGTTTGAAAGGGTTGTTTTGTTAAAATGCACAAGCTACCTAGAGCCTCATATCTAAAGAACAAATTATTTTTGTCCCTTTAGGGAATGGAAATAACAGAGAAGAAAAAAATGAGCGATACGATCAAAGAATCAGAATAGGGAAGTAAGATGGTATCACCATCTGTCAAGACAACAGACATTGTTTCAACAGAGATGCCAGCCACAGCTGTTAAGGGTTAACTGTTAAGGAGGGGCTGCATTTTATACAGTAAACCACTGAAATTTAGCAACAGACTTGATACTAGAATAATTTTAATGTCGAAGCAAAATAGGTAGGATGTGTATACAGAGCTTCAAATGAAGAATTTGAAGAGATGAGAAGAGCGAGCATATCTTTTGAGGGAAGAAAAAACATCTATGAAATAGCTATGTCTATCAAGAAAAGGCAGGTTATAAACACTAAAAAGAGGTCATAGACCTAGGTGTCCTTTCAATATTTAAGGCCAAAATTTATTTCTTGACAGTTATTTAATTTGACATTCATATTATTTAGAAACAAGTCTTAGTATCTAATGCCAGAAATAGAGTGGGTTTACTTTTTCTTTTTTTTTTTTTAAAATAAGCAAGTTGAACTTACCATGCTGTTTAGATTTCTTCTTTTTTTTCTTCTTCTTTTTCTGTTTTGATTTATGATCTTTCTCCTTTTTCTCTTTTCTTTCCTTTTCCTTTTCTTTCTTTTTACCTGAAATAAAAATTAAACATTTTAAAACAGCAGTACCATTCCAAATTACTTGCTTCATCTGGCTTAACCTAAACATGACATTCAAAATCAAGTATTCCAGTTGCCTAGTCAAATCAAAATGAATCAGTTAATTTACTTGATATCTTGGGCGTGTCTCTTATTTATTGCCAGTAGAATGATTCAAAGGAATCTCTCTCAACAATTAACATTTTACCATTTTGCGTATTTCCAAATGAGATATCATAGCAGAAGATATAGCAAAGCACACACAACAAGTGGTGTTATTTAAAGAGCTTATAACATCTATTTTACTTACAGTTTATGATAAAAAGGTTCGGGCAAGAGAAAAAGCTTTCAAAAGTGCAAAATTTCAAGCCAAAAAGATAAAGCTATCTTAAAAAACATACATTAGGCCTACAGAAAGTAATTTGAAGGAAGTTTTAGTATCAAAAAATTGCTGTAGCTGTTAGCACCTTCTATTGCATGGCGACAGTTTTCCTTGTAGAAAACTGATTCTGACTAAAATCTATGATACATTTTTTATACTGCGGTTCTAACTACTGTTGGTATATGCATGAGGACAAGTATTTTTGTTTCAGAAAAATTCTATTTATGCTGTTAATTCTCCCCAGACAAAATACTGAGTAATCAGCAGTGAGATAAATAATGAGGAAATTGACTTGTTGCAGAAATCAAATCCTTAAAGTCAATATTTAAGGACTGTTTCCTGCACACAAATTGGAGTCTTATTATCTTCTTGGGGAATACAGAAACAGAACTTTTACCTCCTGGAAAAATAAGGCAGGATCACTTATGAATTCTTGTCCATTTCAATTTTTTTTTTTTAAAACACGAGATAAAACCAAAGCCCTCTTATAATCATCCAAAGCCCTCCTAAATCATATTTTCGTTCAGGAATTGCCACGTTTTCTTAGTAACACTTAACTGTTTTCTCCTCCCCTGCCAAATCTGTCAGTAAAAGGACATAGAGGCACTGTCAGTAATTCAACTACAGAAGAAACAATACCACCTTTTTTTTTTTTTTTTTTTAAAGGCTTCTAGTAGGTACTTTTGCATCTTTCCAAATCCTTGCTATGGGCATGTCCATTTTCTCTTATAAAACTATTCTTCTACTACAAAATTGTCATATATATAAAAACTGTTTTTAAGACCTAAACAAACAAAAGGAGTGCAGGTGGGCCCAGGAAACACATTACACTCTTACATTTGCTCTTCAGAAAAATCAAGTGTTAGAGATCTTTTCCTTTTTTCCTAAAAATATTATTGTTCTGTACATACCATATGTTGAAGAACTTTTGTCTTCCAGTTTTCCTTTTCTTTCCATTCTCACTGCACCTGCAAATTGAAGAAGAATATATGTCATAAGAGCAATTTCTGGCTGATGACCCACTTTCTTGCAAAAGTCATTAGACTGTATAAAGTCCTAATGGTACATAAGAAACATACATGTCATAGAATTATTTTAATGTCACTTTACATTTATTTTTATTGTCTAAAGCACTGGGAACAAAAAGTATTGTAGTTTACCAACTTCTGAATGCTTGTCCTTCTCAATCACGTTCTTTAATATTTTCTCCTTCAGACTCTCAAAACATTTCTCCTTTATGGGCACAGAGCACTGTATCTCTGTCCCTTCAGAGCTCACTGATGTGGAAGACCTCTTTTTTTTACTATTCCCTTTGGGTAACTTTAGACTATTGGTTAAAGGCATTTCCAGATGCAAGGCATGTACATGGGACGAGGGTGCTGAAAACAAGAAGACAGATTTACTAGGCATTCCATAAGGATTGCAGCCAGATCACTGGCTGGGTCAGATCACTGAAATCTCAAGTATTGGTAATAATATCATCACATTTAACATAATAATTACTGCATATGAATGCCTAGGTCTTAGTCTTACATACAAGATAATACATGCCACAGAAGGTTTGCTTGCCTGTTCTGGAATTTGCACTCACTTTTAAACTACTTGTACTGTATAAAGTGTACTTTTGCTGCTACTGTTAAGCCTTTTTGTTTCTTTTTTATTTCACTGTAATAGAAACCCACATCAACAGTAAGGGTTAAAGGTGCAGACACCATCAGTATCATTTAAGTTAACATTCCATTGTGTGAACAGAGAAACTAAACTCTGGTACATTTTTAGTGCTATGCATAAAATTTACACTTCTGCTAACCGTATTTTTCATTGATTTTAATAATATTTAAATCATTCACTGTCTTTCTTGTATTTAATCCACAGTTGAATTACATGCAAAACACTGTGATAATTTGTCAGAATTCAGCATCATATACTGACAATTCTTACCTTGCACTATTCAGAAAAGTTTATTCAGTGAAATATTTAGTTATTTAATCTTCATCTGATGCAAATTAGGAAATAAAACAGCAAAAACTAAACTCAAATTATAATTTTCATTGCTCATATTTATAATGAAATAGGACAATGGAATTTGTAAATAATCAAACTAGAAAAAAGTTATTTATAAAGAACATTATCAAGGTCATTCAAAACTCTCTATTACTGTGCTCAGTAATATTGTGAGAGCTTTAAGCTTCATTTAAATGTCATTAGGAAAGCCTAGTCTTCATCGGACATTGAGGACATTTCAGGACCATGCGGAGGACACCCTGCACAAAAATGCAGCTCTGCAGTGTCATAAGGGGTTCAGGTTTTTCAATGCCAGCTGCAAACACCCAGAGACACCAGTCATCTTTGGTGCCTCTCACCACATAAGCCCAACAAAAGTATCAGCATGTAACAAGATACTCATGTGTTACAACAACAACAAGCCTCAAAAATACCTGCTAGCGATCACGATACTAAAGACAAAATATGAAGCTGATCTGGAATGAGTTCTTTGAGCTACCCCTCCCCGCCACCCCCTTCTTTTTTTCAATACTCAGTAATAAAACAATAAAAAGCATTTGAATAGCAGTGTTAAGATAATTTAGTGAATTTATCAGTCATAAAAGGATTCTGGGGAAAAGGCAAGAACGTCTCAGAGCTGACTTTGTAAGGCGGCCTTCCAGGCTTGGACAGACAAACCCAATTCTACTACGATACAACATACAAGTTACACGAAGCTCCAGCTCCTAGGTAACCTTCTCAGGAAAACCATCAAGATGCCAGAGAGTGAGAAAGCCACAGGGGCAGCAAGAGCAATAGAAAGTGGTACATCACCTGCCATACCACACAGCACTTTTAAATACCAGATGTTCCCAGCTGCAAGATGGCAGGATATCACCATACCATGCAATCCAGCCAGCAGCAGCTGCTCAGTTCTGTATGCTAGCTTCTAACACAAGACACAATCTGCATGAGCACAGCTGAAGCCACCTAAGCCTTTCCACTACCTCAAATCAACTATCTCACCTAAGACCATAATCCTTTCAAGACTGATCTACTATCCAGGCTCTCGCCTTTGTATTTCAAGTGGACTTCGCTTGCTGGGATACTGATCATCAACACAAAACACTACCCAAATTATTCCTTTCTTGGGTTTCCTAATTAACATTTGTCTGTGTTACAGGACTGAACTGCTTTGCCATCTGTGGAGCAATAAGTATATTTTAGCACCTCAGTAAAAGAGAAAAGCGACACTTTTCCACATCATTATGCTATCAACGTCTTGTCTTGTTTTTAGAAAGAGCACAAAAGGATCACCCAAATGCACATAATTTGGTTAGGTCACTGCCATTTTGACGAAAAGATGTGAGAATACCCCCTCCAAACAATCTCAAGAGAAATTTAGTTTCAATATTAGATTAATTAGTATTTAAGCTTCATTATTCAGAAGAAATCCTGACCTCAAACATTCAAACATGCTCTGATGTTGACAGCCACAACACAAACTTCAATATCAATAATTTTCAACAGAAGCACATCTGGCAAAGTAATCAGCTAGTAACTCAATAACTGTTTGAGAGAACGAGAGAACACTTAAGATGGGCAGAAATCTGCCCTAGTCACACACATATCCATCTCAGTGACAGAGCTCTTTAGACTGTTTTTCTATAGCAACCTGAAAAAAGAAATTACTATTATGCCTGTATACACTGCAATGTTATTCTTGGCTTTTACTGTTACTAATGAGAAATCATTCTAGATTGAGAATCCTAAATTCTCAAATCCTAAATAAAGCATTATGGCTTGCAAAGTCTAGTTTTCAGCTGTGCCATCACTATGCCTTACAAGTAATCACTAAATTAGACAATCACAGTCTGAAGGGCAAGTACCAAATACAGCAAGAAAAATATTACTTTATAAGAAATTTCCTTTATGGAAATATTACCATATATTTTATTAACTGTTACTTTTAATTGCAATTTTATTCCTGTTGAGGAGTCTAGTCAGCCACCTCCCACACAGTGAAGCGTGGGAGGTCTGCAATTAACAGTCAGCAGACAGAAAGATGCCTAGAGATTAGACTTGATAAACTACTGATTATGTCATTGTTCTAAGATCAATTTTATCACCAGAAGACTTGATTTCAGATTAAAAACAAATACAATACAAGCCACAGCAGTTTCTAGTCTGGTTTATGACAGATTTCCAATGCTGCCTCTCCTGGTCTGCCACTGTGAAGTGATCCAAGCCCCCCCTCATGCAAGCACTGGCACAGAACAGGATGCTGTGCTACAAGCACAGTGGCACACATGGGTTTTTAGTGGTACTGCTTATTTCAGTTCAGCAAATGAAAATAAACAGTACCAAAGTGAAGCAACTTACTTTGTTGCATGATATTCTATTCCATGGATTCCCATGTTTCAATCTTCCTAATAACAGAAATATCCTCATCTGCATTAATATACAATTTAAATCGTAACATGACCAGCATAATTCATGGTTCTATCATAATTAATTCTGTGTTCTGAATTCCCAGTGCATAGGATGAATTTTACATCTAAATGCAATTTCAATGCATATTAAAAATTAATACCAGATCCTGAGCAAAACAATCTCTTTAGGAAGGATGAGGACATGGAAGGTTCTTGCTTGCCTTCAGATAACTACCCCAAGACTCAGCTGGGAACTTCAGGGCAGAGATCTGAACAGCAAACACTCAAATTAGGGACTAAACCTGTCAGTAGATGTTTGGAATAAAACAAACAGCTCCAAAGTAACAAGAGCTTTAGTTCACTAGAACATAGATACCCCTTAAAAGCAGGGCAACCAGTAACACTGGCAAGAGTTTATTAAAAAGTGACCTGCCTCATTCTCTGAAAATTTTGTACATCATCCATTTCTTGTTCCTGCTTCAGTAAACTTACCAACAGAATTATGTAAAAGTATACAATTTTTTTCTTTTTAGCATAACTGCAAATTTGTCCCATATAGTTAATGTAATGTTACACTATTAAGCAAAATCATCTAGACTGAGCTAGAACAGAAAATAACAGCTAATGATATTATTATATTACTAAATGTAACAGTATTTTCTTTTACCTAAATATTAAAACCCACATTGTTTGCTGAAATTGTTTGCTCAGTACATAACAGTTAAACTAATACGAATGGTGTAGAGTTACAGAAACCAAGAAAAATTATCACAAATTTAAAGAAAATTACAAATACAGATAGATCTGAACTTCATGTAGTCAGAACTGGAAAACTACAGTGTTTTGCATGTATTCCAACTGACTGAATTTAAAGTCTATGAAAGGCTAAGTGACAAAAAGGCCTACATTTTAAGCAGTTTGATAAATGAAATCAAGGAGAATTCTTAGTTATGTGTGTACAGTATCAGGTGATCACAAGTAGGTCCATACAACAATTCAGGCAAAGCAATAACTCTGTTCAATAATTAACTGCTAGCGTACCAGTGTCTACTAACGTAAACAGTACTTCCATGTAGTCTGTGGACTGAAGGAACGGATCACAGTGCTTTGGTGTTGCCTTTACAAAATGACAAGTTGTTCATTTTGAGCAATAATTTTGAGATCTATGTGTTAATACTACGAGTTGCCATTTGTGCTTCTGCACTTCAGTGCACCTCACCCTTCCCCTATGAAAAACACCAAATTTGTATCTTTGGAATAAAGGAGTCATTAAAATGCATTATTTTCAACAACATAAAATTATTTTTTCAATTGACTCAGCTGAAAGCCTCCATCAGAAGTCTAAACTTCCAAATCCACAAACTGCACCTTTGGGTCTAAACCAGTACAGTTCTTTTACAAAAGGGTTGGTGATCATAATAAGCTGTTTCAAGCTAAATACTTTTGTTGCCTCCATAATTTCTTAAGCTATCTACAGTTATCTACTTCAATGATTACAAAGACAGCAGGTCAAATTTAAGTGCACTTAGCAAATTCCATAGTGTTGTCAAAATCTAGAACACCAGATCTGTCTAAACTGCGTCAATAAAAACTAAACAGCAGAAATATCGTAAAAGGATGTAGATTTAAAATAGTCCTTTCAGACTGAAAAAAGCAGTTACAGAATAGTCTAGATTTTACACCATAGTTCTCAAATGGTAATGTATAGAGTCACAATGCACACACTAAACAACGTAATATATGAAATTACACTTAGGCAGGCAGACAGCTCCTGCATAATGTAAATTAACTTTTCTCAATAATTTCAAGCATCAACAAGAATGAGAAAGGAAAGCTTTGGGCGCCTCTCCTTTATATAGTAGCTTGCCATTGTTTAAGCAGGTTCATTACAAAAGGAGAAGTAGTGAGAGTGGATTCTATTAATTCTCCCGAAGCATGGGAGAATTCGGTGTAATTATGTGTGCTTAAATAACATGACCTGAGAACTGTGCTATTTCAAAAGCAAAAGATGCCTTCTAAAGCAGAGAAAACAGCAAAAGTTTCAGTTAGAAGCCTGAGATGAACCCAAAAGATGTATGAACTTCACATAACCATAGAATGGTTTGAGTTGGAAGGGACCTTAAAGATCATCTAAGGATAATCTCTAGGACTTTGGTGCCTTCAGTTACAGAGTCCCAAAGATACTACTGACAGAGGCAGCTAGTTCCAAAACTTTCTGTGAGATCTCTGAATTAAAGATATCAAACTACTCAAATCAGTCTTTATGCTCACAAAGCTTATACTGCTCAAGTGGATGCCGGACTGCATACTTCTGAAAACTTAGAACATTTGGACAAAAAGTCAGTATGAAAGCTCATGACAAGAATTCTGTTGGATAGCATGGAGGAAAACTCTAATACATGAAAATTAGGAACAAAACACAGATCTGTCCAGAAGGCTAAAACCCAGAAGACAAAAATGTAGCTGGCAAATCAGTTCCTTGAGAGCTTGTAACTCTTAAAATTATGTACATTGAAAAAAAGCTCTATTAAGCTTTACAAATAGTATAAACTGTACCCTCTAGCACAGGTTGCAAGTGCTCCCATCTTCTCATTCTGGACTCAAGTAGTAATACCAGATAATTTTGTCAGGGAATGGTTCCCCCTGACACAAAACGTGTGGTCAGGTCAAATATTTTTGAGACATAAATAAAGGTGGCTATAAATGAAATATATTTCTTTAATTAGACTCAGCTCTGGCCAAGACCCAGCTCAACAAATAAACAGGTACAAGTCTACTCATGGATGCTGGGTTTCAAACCAGCTCACTTAGACTTCCAGTCAGTCCTGGGATAGAAGCAGGCAACAAAATAAATACCTGTTAGCATTACATTAAATGATCCAGGAAATATATCAGAAAAGCCAAAAGTTAAATTCCTAGTAACTGAAATGAGTTCTAACAAACAAGAAAGAGATGGAAGTTGAAGCTGTTGGTTTCTTTTATGATCTTGTTCTATGAGTGGGCAGATATGTATCTCCCAAAAGCACTTCTTGGTGGCAGAAGACGTGAGATAAAAGGATTTTTACAGAAGTAATTTTCCCAGGAATCTGCTATTCTACTGCTATGCAATGTATCAAACACAAATGAAGACTGTCACATGGTTTCACTTGAGAAATTAAGTAATATTTTTAAAAACTTAAGTGGTAGCTCATTAGAAATTCCTGTAGCACTTTTGACAAACTAGTCTAAGAGATTTTTTTTTTTGAGAAAGGACAATTACAATCATATAATCTATGCAATATTGATCCAAAAATCCTACCTAGCTTTTGCTACAGCAGGTTAAACACCTATGCTACAACTCAATGAAGCAATCACACCTTCAGTGAGAGCGTGTGTGGGGAGACACCCAAGAAGAGGCTGTACATAGTAAGCAAGATGTTTCACTGACCTACTGAGCACTGCAACTATGCTATCATCTTAATGAAAAGTTGGTGGTTTGTTTTTGGTTTTTCTTCTGCACAGGACTAAGTAACAGTTTGAGTGCCATAATTATATACTTTAAGGCCATGTTGTCCTCTATTGATCACATTTACCAAAAGCTTCCCCAGAGTACAATAACTTTATTTTTTCCTCCTCTTACTTTATTGAAGAATTTTCTCATTTAAAAGAAAACAAACAAAAAACCACCACAAACAAAAAAAAGGCTTGTGAGAGAAATCTTTCCTGAAAGCCAATTAAAAATGGTATGATACTCACCCACATTAAAGAGATTTATTTGTGAAAAAATTATTATGGACACCTAACATACACTGCATGAAAACCACCCACCTTTAGGGTGTGCAAACCACTATTGTCAACCCTTCATCAAATCTTTTAAATGCCTCTATCCAAGTGATTTACTCAAACAACAGTAGCCAGTAAACTGTTACTAAGTGAGAGGCAGCACAGAGTTCCAGCACTGGGCTCTATGCTAACTCTGTGAGGGTGAACCAAGTCTATATAAGTTATAAGTTTTAGAGGATTTTCCAGAAATAGTTTCAAGTAACATTTTTGTAGCAAGCAAATGACAAAATTTCCACGGCAAACAGAAGCAAAGGTAGAGGAATGCTAACTGCCTTTGAAAACGCTACTAAGTTTTGAAGCTGAAGCCACAAGATAAATGGCTACTTCTAGATTGTGTATATATATGTTAGTAACAAGTTCATAAAGTATTTTTACAAGTTTTCACAATATAAAATATTTTTGAGAGAAACACTGCTTTTTGCACTTTACACTCTCAGATCCTCCTTAAAGTGTGTTAGAAAAAATGGTAATGCAGCTCAAAGCCAGTGGAAGACGAAGAATATGCAGATGGAAGGACCCCAGGAAGAGCAACAGGTTTTTGAGTGTGAAGAAAGGATAAAAAAAAAAAAAAGAGCATCCCCTCTCTTTCTGTGTGACTGAATACATACATGTTTTAACCCTACAACTATAAACCTAACTGGTTGTATACTGAATCTCTTTACCTGACGCTGTTGTAGCTACTCTTCCATCAGTTACTGCTTTGGAAGAAAGATATGTAATCATCTGAATATCTTCCTTGTCTTTACTGGGATACTCATTACGGAAAGTGGATTCTGTGGATAATGGTGCTGTAACTTCCGAACTACGGCTTAAATCAAGAGGGAGACATGGTCCACGCTTCTCAAGTGACATATGAGCAACATCAGGTACTACATAAAAGAAAAAATGTAATATTAAAAAAGATACATAGGTCCAACAAACAACAGTTTGGATTGTAGCGTTACATAACAAAGAAACAGCATACAGCTTTAGCTACAATAAGTCAAAATATCCCATTAGATGAAAACCGTGAAAGGTCTAATTTTTATGATTCAATTTCTCTTGGGCAGTTCTTTATTAGATGAAGATACATTACCCTCCAATTTTGATGACTGTTGGTTTTGACCACTGATGGAGAACACTTTTCCATCAGTAACTGAAGAGGGAGAAGAAACTTTTTCTACAGAATCATCAGGCAAGGAGCAAGTGGCTAAACGCTGTGATCTTCTTCTCCGTTGGCTATGTTTGTAGGATCTAGGGGAATTCACTGGCTGTGATGGACCTAAAAAGAGATCTTTCAATGTTCATGAAGCAGAGAGATATACCATAATCTTACCGCAGTATTTGAGCTCTAAAGACAGGGAGTGCTTTAAATAGCTCTTATTTGCAAAGCTGGTAATCACAGCAAAACTGATAAAAGTAATTAAATAAAAACTGTGACTACCAGGAGAAAGAAAGAGTTATGCTCAAGACATGATTCTCTTTTTGTGTATTATACATTATTAGGGCACCTATTTCCCCACTGATAAAGGCTGTTGTTTTAGGCAAACAGTGTATTTACAGTAAGCAACCCCCCCATATAACCCATGAGAGTAGGCTACTTATAATGGAAGGGGGCAATAGGATTTAACAGTAAACAGAACAAATGATCACAGTTAAAGATCTAAAAAGTCGTGGATAGTGTTAATATACAACTTAAAAAAATAATCAAAAGCAGTGGTTAATTTTATGTCCCATCTCCTGTCTTCTGCTAACCTGATATCAATACCCCATATTTCAAACACACGCTGCCAATACATGGCGCAGTAAGAAGGCTCAAGAACCTTACACTTTTAAAAAAAAAAAAGGGGGGGGGGGGGGATTGATATCGGTTAACACAG